>CM043114.1:62378989-62978989 GCA_023701765.1 Hylyphantes graminicola | reverse complement strand
TGGTACAGTAATATTCGAGAATATTTTTCAAAAATTCATAACTCTAACTCAAAAACTAATGCGTATTTTTTAAAGCGGTTTCTTCTAAAATGTTTTTAAAAAATATCCAAAAATTATTTTTTAAAAATGGATTTTTTCGCGATTTTGAGGTAACGGACCCCTCAAGGTTGTTCCAGTAAACTGAATATAAGACGAATGAAGAACCATTGAGATGAAAATTATGTAGGACAAATTAAGTTGTACGAGAAATGAATTTTAAAAACTTTTATTTACGTCAATTATGTTTTTATTCGGTTAGGGAGTGGCAAATACATCTTTAATGGGGCTAAATTAAGTTTCAACTGTATTATTTAATGATAATTCATACGCTAGACACCTTTTGAAACTTGACTAAATAACTTCGGTATTTTGTTTTAAATTACAACAAAAAGCTTTTAAATTCGTAAAGTTTTATTTTGTGCACTTGTTTTCGAATAAAATGGAAAATTTGGAACTTTAGCTTCATATACCTAATTAATTCTTCCGATATTTTGTTTTCTATTCATTTTCCTTATTCCAAAACAATTCTACAATTCAATATTGAAATAAGGATCTTATATCTAGAAATATTTTTTTTGTACAAATGAAAACTTTTGAAAGCTTCACCGCAAATATTAACTCGCATACGCAACATTCGCCAAAATTATAATACTCGATTACTTGCAATTACACCTGGGACATGATATTATGTATCTGAATGAATAGACAATTAATATAATTTGTATAACCAAGATATTATAAATCCATTTTGCTAAGTTAGAAACCCTACTACTTCCATTTCTAATTGTGCTCCCGTTAATTACTTCCCCATTGACTTGGCTTCCTTTGGGACCTAATTAGGGCGACATATGAATTTCGCGCCACTTGTGTTCGCCAAGCTTTTCATGTCCTCAAATGGAGCTTGGCGTCAATAATTAGGGAACCTTTGTTGAGCGATGTCGAAAACTTTCATCATTTGGCTGTGATAGGGCTTCGTTTAATTATTATCATTGGTATCCTCATGGATAGCTGCATAATTGTATAGGACAATAATGGACAATTAGTGACGGTGTAGCGCTTAGAGTAGGGAAGGAGAGGTAGGGGGGTCTATGAGTTCGAATGATTTGAAGCAGGGCTGTCAGGTTCTTCCAGCTACTGTGCATAACATATTGATCACCGAGGTATCCCAAGATAAACCACTCTAACGGTTACTGCGCATAACTTGGCATAATATAGTATACGAAACTGACACCGAAGTATCCCAAGATGCACCACTCCAGCCTGCTTCAATTGTGCGCTACTGCGCATATACAAGGACTTCTCTATTCTCTTTCCTACACTCTTAAAACAAAAGAGTGAATTCCACTCCAGTAGGAGAAGTGCATTTTCGACACTGGAAAGGAATGAATATTAACTCAGACTGAGTTAAAATCACTCGTTTGGAGTGATCCTGTCGGAGGCTTAACACACAAAGGATCCACTCCAAAAGGGGAAGTGCATTTTCCAGACTGGAGGAGTGAAAATTAATCAGACTGAGTTAAAATCGCTCGTTCGTTTTAAGAGTGCAGGGCTGTCATGTTTTTCGAGCTACTGCGCATAACATACTGACACCGAGGTATCCCAAGATAAACCACTCTAACGGTTTTTTGAGTTACTGCGCATAACTTGGCATAATATAGCAACCGAAAATGACACCGAGGTATCCCAAGATGCAGCACTCTAGCCTGCTTCATTTGTGCGCTACTGCGCATATACAAGGACCTCTCTATTCTCTTTCCTACCTCCATGGTGTAGCGCCGAATATAACTGAACTGAACTCCTCGAAGCAACAGCCCGTTAGTGGGCCAAGGTCTGCCGTGCCCATTCCAGCTTTCGAGACCAAGGGCTCTGGGGTGCTAGGCATATATCCCGGTAAGGTGGTCAGCCTCACGTTTGATTAACGATCAGTGGGACAGAAGGAATAAAATACTTTCCATTTTTAAATTATACACGTAGTGTGGAATAAAAAAAACTTTTTATTTATATTTTAAAAATTGTCACTTTGGTTAACCATAATATGCCAGTTTTCAAGTATGACACACTTTCCTTGTCCATCGCGTGGTTTATTTGTATACTGATTTGTCCTGGAGGTTTTAATGGGGTTTCTTCTTTTACTCTTACCTTAATTCTATACTCTGACCAGTCAACATTACGTACGATTAATAATCAACAATTCACGCGAGCTTTTGCGATTATACAATCCAACCAAAGCGAAGTTTTTCTTGCAACTAGGGGTCACGCCCCCATCTCGCTGTCGCTCTCTAAACCCCGGGAACACAGTTCCCTTTGGACCGCTTCGAGATCCAAGCTCGCTTCGCTCGCTCACCGTTCATTGAAATATTTTAGTGTGGCTTTAAGTGTTAACCCTATTATATTTGTTGTCATTTCAAGATGACAAAGCTCGGTTTGTTGTCATTTTGACTTGGCGACATTTTTCGACTGCCGCCGAATCCGGACATGGCCCTTAAGGTTAACTACCTTTAGTATCCTTTTAAAATAAAATACACTGCTCAAAACAATTAGGGGAGCACTTTGCAACTTTTGTTTACCCGTCCAGTTCCAACTTCTTATTTTTTAATTATAAAAATCTAAAATTTGCTAAATAGATTCCTTATGCATCTAGATTGAAATGGCAAAAAACAGGAATACAAATCTTAATTTTTTAACTAAAATGTAAGGGGCAAAAAATTAGAATCATAACTTTTGAAAAAATTTATAACAATATTTTTTTCAGAATTTTAACTGTAAAAAAAGGTAGAATCAAATTTTAGTTTTCTAAAAATGCAAGCGTGAAGAATTTAGAATCAATTTATTTAACAAAAGTTTTTTGGAGTGAATTTTATTTTACCATGTTTTTCATATTTTCATTCAATCAAAAAAAAAAACATTATTTAATTCTTCAAAAGACACGATTCTTCCATCTAACGATAAATAAGTACGAGTTCAACTTAGTGAGAGAAAAAAAAATCGGAAGCGGATGATACCAAATGGAAACATTGGGGGCGAAATGGCTTAAACCATGCATTCCCCTAATTGTTTTGAGCAGTGTAATTACAAATTAATGGTTATTATTGCGAAAAATATTTCGCTGCTTGACTAAGATCCATTTGTAAATAAATTGGTAACAGTGGTAGCCGTCAATGCTTAGAAACAATATTTTTAAAAAATCTCGTGCTACAACCACTGCATGTGCAAACGGTAATTTCGATTTTTAATCAACGCTTTTCAAAGAATGAAATAACTCGTTTTCCAATTGAACTAACGTTGAGAGAACGGTTTATTTGAGCCTTCTAGGTTTACTTGGTGACTTTATGACGGCTTCACTGTATTTCACGCCAAGCATCGCCAACTTTTTAAGGGATCATAGGAGTCTTAAAAATGTGAAAAGAAGGTACTACAAAGTATAGTTTGATCTTTCATGTAATTTCTTAACTACTCAATATATAAGTATAATTTTTTTATATGTTATTCTATAAGATTTATTTAATATAAAACAAATTTTAAAATTTATAAAACTTTAGCCAAAACTAAAATAAATGATATTAAACATAAAGCTATTTGAACACATTGGGATTAGGCTTGGGCGGCAAATTTTAAAGTCAAAATTGAAAAAATGACCAAGAAAATGACTTTATATTGTACAAATATGTACAAACAATGACTTATACCTAAATTCACAGCTCAATTCATTTTAATTAGAAATTATTTTTAAAACAATTTTAAATCAAAATTTTAAAATTTTTATTAATTTTTTTAGAAAAAAGTTCTTAAAATAATTTCTAATTAAAACTGAGCTGAGAATTTAGGTATAAGTCTTTGTTTGTACATATTTGTACAATATAAAGTCATTTTCTTGGTCATTTTTTCAATTTTGACTTTAAAATTTGCAGCCCAAGCCTAATCCCAATGTGTTCAAATAGCTTTATGTTTAATATCATTTATTTTAGTTTTGGCTAAAGTTTCATGAATTTTAAAATTTGTTTTATATTAAATAAATCTTGTAGAATTGCATAAAAAAATTATACTTATATATTGAGCAGTTAAAAAATTGCATGAAAGATCAAACTCTATTTTGCAGTACCTTCTTTGCACATTTTTAAGACTCCTATGAACCCTTAACTTCCGATCAGCAGAGGGCATGACGATCACTTCACCACTTCATTTCACTTCATCCCCTCCTTTTAAAATTTTTGCGCTTTTCAATAAAAGCGCGCCAGCCCTTGAAAATTCCGGTGTGATTAACTCATTATTGAAAGGAGTGGATTACTAGGCCATCCGGAAGAGAATTCCGACTGTGTTAAGGCCTGCTCTTAATGGATGGCCGGACTGAATTAAACTCTTTCGCTTTCAGGCGAGTGAAATGATCCGATCTTGAAGATTTCTTCAAGGCGATCTTAAAGGCTTTTCCCAATATATAGTGTTATCTTAACTAACACCCACCACAGTTGATATAGACGTTTTTTTAAATGACATAACAATATAGAAAAGTTGTTTTATCGCTACTGTAAAACGTCCAAAGTTTCTTGGGAACTTATGACGTTAAAATTACTTTTTCCACATTGACCAACAGCATTTCAAATTTCCCTTAATATAAAAGAATAACATGGAAAGTTCTCAAGGATTCTAGTTGACGGATTAAGTCAAAAAGAAGTTGTTTAAGACCATATGACACAGAAACGGCAATTCTTAAGAACACTATGACTCGAAAGGAGGATTTTTCAGGATCATATGACTTCGAAAAAAAATTGTACTTTTGGCTCTATAATTTCGAAAAGTCGTCGTATGTTTAGCTGGGATAAAATGAAGCCTAAAAATGTACTTCTAGAGGGTATTGTACTAATATACAAAATTATAAGGTCTTAAATGAATCGCATTTATTGTATGTCGTAATTTGGACACAAAGCCACTACTAAATTAACTGTTTTCTGTTTATCTGTCTGTATTTTCTGTTTATCAAAATAAAAATACATTTCAGCACTTAAAATAAAATTTAATTCACTGGTACAATGGTTTTGCAATAAATGTTGCTCTTTATCGATCGTATTGCTCTTTATTTACGTCGCAACAAAGATATTTGCGAATTTAAGGATATAATCTTTCCAAGAAAACCCCAAGAAATTTACATAATTCCTAAATTTAATAAAGAAATCTTTGGAAAACATTTTTATTACTTGGCTCCTAAATTCTTTAATAGTTTTCCAATCTCTATTCAAAATATTGACAAATACTCAACTCTTAAGCTCTATCTCTTTAAAATTCTACTTATTGACGACATGGACATATATTTCCAATTTGTTATACACGAAGCATAAGTAACTTAAAAAACCAGTCTCCTGCCAAATACTGTGATGCTGTAATTTATTATATTTTATTATTATTTTTAATTTGCTAAAACTTACTTAATTTAAATTTCTAGGCTGCTTGAACGGGAATGTTCCCCTAAGCAGCTAATATGATTTGTTTTTTGTATTTTATTCATAGTTTCTTTATTGATATTAATAAAGTTATTAAAAAAATTATACAAAAATAAATACAACTCATTCAAAAAAATTGGAGAAAATAAATCAAAGTAATTCAATGAAATATTTTTATAAAAAAAAGACAACAAGTGAATTGTTAAATAAAGCGACAAATCGAAGTAATGTCAAAATTTCATGGCCGACCAAATTTTTTTAAACACACTATTCAATTCAAAACTTTTAATACCACCAGCAAGTTTAAAAGTAAAAAAGTATTTTTAAAAAATATATTTTAAAAATATATCTTTTCTCAAGGGTTTTTTAATGCTCTCCCATTTTATTTCTCAGTGGGGTTATTTTGTCGGCTATCAAGACAGAAGCTGTTCTTGGGATTTGGGGATTTGACCTTTTGAAGTAGAAAGGGGCTAAACTTCTCGGTTTAAGCCTTTTGGTGCGTGCAAACGAGAATAGATATCGAGTTAAAGTTTAGTCCGGTAACAAAAATAAAGTTTTCTTTTTACAGTGTGGCTATAAAGTAGGCAAAATGTAAAGGGGAACCACAAAGCCAGATTTTAAAGAGTATTGTTAAGAATTTTCCGAATTCTTTTAAACATTGAAAATGACAAATCAATTGTGGAACACTCGACATAATAAAATTACCTACTTATTTTTAGTCGACCTTCCTTTTTTGAATCCAAAAAACAAAAATGAAAATGTATTTATCAACATGCTGAAGATGAACGTCTGCCCATACCCCCTTTCAAAATTGGTTTGATCAGTTAGATCTAAACATTCTTTTTTGTAAGAAAGGTGTGACATGAGTTACCAATGTTACCAATGTTGAGCTTTTATAAATTTAAATTGCAACTGAAAGCTGTGTTTTACAAAAAAAATTCTAGAACTTATAAATTTTGTATGGAAGCTATTCTCTGTAAAACTTACTGTTGTATAAACCTACTTTTTGATAAGAATTTCAGCAAGTATTTAAACAATGGCAAAATAGTCTATTTTAGTTCTTTGATAATTTGTAACCCGCTTATTTTCGGTTTTGTTTGAAATGAATCCTGGGGATTTTCTCAAAGGAATTGCAGGATTTTCATTGGGGGGTTTCGCAAACCCTCCAATGAAGAAGGGTTTGATGTTTCATACCATGGATTCGGACACATACTATCATTTGGGTTAGAAATCCTGCTCCACCTCTTTTTCCCCTAATGGGGATTTTGACATTCCATAGATTCGATGGTTCATGTAAACGCGCCTTAAGGGGTCTAAGGAGTCTTAAAAATGTGCAAAGAAGGAACTACAAAGCATAGTCTGATCTTTCATGTAATTTTTTAACTACTCAATATACAAGTATAATTTTTTATATGTAATTCTACAAGATTTATTTAATATGAAACACATTTTAAAATTTATGAAACTTTAGCCAAAACTAAAATAAATGATATTAAACATAAAGCTATTTGAACACATTGTGATTAGGCTTGCGCGGCAAATTCTGAGGTCAAAATTGAAGACATGACCAAGAAAATGACTTTATATTGTACAAATATGTACAAACTAGAACTTATACCTAAATTATCAGCTCAATTTTAATTAGAAATAATTTTTAAAATTTTTTAAAATCAAAATTCAAAAAATTTTATAAATTTTTTTAGAAAAAAGTTCTTTAAAAAAATCTAATTAAAATTGAGCTGAGAATTTAGGTATAAGTCTTTGTTTGTACATATTTGTACAATATAAAGTCATTTTCTTGGTCATGTCTTCAATTTTGACCTCACAATTTGCCGCGCAAGCCTAATCACAATGTGTTCAAATAGCTTTATGTTTAATATAACTTATTTTAGTTTTGGTTAAAGTTTCATAAATTTTAAAATTTGTTTCATATTAAATAAATTTTGTAGAACTACATATAAAAAAATTATACTTGTATATTGAGTAGTTAAAAAATTACATGAAAGATCAAACTATGCTTTGTAGTTCCTTCTTTGCACATTTTTAAGACTCCTTAGACCCCTTAAGTCATGAAATGGTAGTGTTATTTTCTGGAAATCCTGTAGAAAGTAGTAAAACTCTAACAGTTTGCAAAACTATCAGATACGACTTTGCAAAACTATTGTATAGCATTCTTTTTTGGCATTGTTCGAACTTTCGAAGAAGAATTCAGAAGAAACTGATGACTGGAAGAATTTTGTTCTCTGATTATGATCTATGCATATTGAGAACATCAGGGCTCTTCGTAGCCTCTGTTCATTTTATTCTTTCTTGCAGAGAACTCCGAAGTTCTTGATTTCTTTCGATCTCAAGACCAGAATTACCTGGACTGAGCATTTGCTACTAAAATGAAAAGACGGTTGAATAAGGGCTGAAATGGATCTTAGAATGGAGGAGGAAAGTCTACTATTTTTGGCGAGTGATGGCACTTTTTTGGCCTTAACGCTGTATCTTAAAACATTTCAAATATTTGTAAAATTTGCCATGAATGTAGCAATCAACTTTTTTATATTAATACAATCCATATGAAATCCATATCAAAAACTGTAACTATAAGATGATTTTAGAGTGTTTGATTTTACAATCACGCCAAGATGTTACGCCAAACTCATGTGACTTCGGTAGTTAGGGTTGTAAAGTGTGTTTCGGCTTCGGTTTGTCAATTCTCCGTGTGTTCTTATCTTTGATTCCAAACGACTTTTGCTTATGGGATGGGGCAGATAGATGCGGGTGGTTACAGTTACAACACTTGAGGGAGAATGATACTGGTCGAACAAAGAAAGTCGTAAATAAATTTGGTAATAAAGAAATCTGCGCTTTGATACTTTAGTTTCGAATAAAGTCGTACTATAGCACACCTTTTGTATTTGCCCGTGCTCTGGTTCTCTCTTAAGAGAGAGAACAAAGGAAGTCCTAGTAATTTTGCACCACGGTTTAAAATATATACTTATGACGGTGTAATTATAATACTGTTGATTTTTTTTTGTCTTATACTGAGTTTTAGAAAAGATGCTTGTTTAATATCTTGTCCTTATAATTTATTTCTTGTTGTGCACTTTTTCTGGCTTCTCTGTTTTATTCATATTTTAATTGACCCTACTGGCTTTTTGTATTCCAATATTTTTATTCCTCGTTTTTTTTATGTTCCCTTTTAGTTGTTTTCTATTTGTGATCTGTTTTTTTTTTCCCTCCACCTGTTAATGGACTTGTTTTGTAAGGTCGAAGTAAATAAATAAATAAAAAGAAAAAATATCTTAGATCATTCCATTCTCATGAACTTCTCTTATGATACAGAGTAACTTCAATTATTGGAGTAAATTTTGACCAGTCACCAAACGGAATATTAAAAATTCGAATAATCTATTTTGTCTTTTGGGGGTTTTTTCCCTTGAAAAATTGCATATTTTAACCAACAACTGTATGTATGTTTGTTCAAATTGGAAGAAAAATTGTGTTTTTAAAATAGATGGTATTTTAAATTTAACAAAAAGTATCACTTCTGCATGTTACGCGGAAGGACGGATGACTGGAAAGAGTAGAATATCATCAGTTAAGTTCGAATAACTAGAGTTCTACTGTATATAAAATATTGCATTAAAAAAATTGCTACTTTTATATTTCACTTCTTATAATAAACTAAAAGTTTGAGGTTTTTATTTTTGAAGATACCAATAATGACCTCCGTTTGGGATTAACTGAATTAAAACGCTTTTTAAAATTATGAAGACCTTTACAAAAAGAGTTTTTTTTTTTCGTGAAACGTCAACCAAAAAACCTAAGCCTTATTTCCACAAATAATAATCCTTTACAGCTTTTTATACATACATTCAACTCCAGTGAACCCAAAACATTAAAAGAAAGTAACAGTATATTTTTCACGGGAAGGAAGTGTCTAACGCGAAAGAAGCTCAACTGTATTAAAAAGCTTAGCGATTTTTTTTCTCCGCCAAAGAGAATTTTTTCGCCAATGGTTGGCTTAATTCCGGACTAGTCATGTTCAATGACGTGTGAAGCTATTTTGATATAATATCGTTTTCTTTATTTTGATTGGATTTGCGTTTGTGTGTGTAGAGATGAAAAAAACTCGTATAGAAAAAAGCGAAAATTTCTTTTTATTTTCTTTTACTTTTTTCTCCAAAGAAAAAAATCAGAGGGATTTAAGAATATTTCTTTTTTAAAAGATAGAAAGTCTTCCAACTTCCATTCAGTAGTAGAGTTTTTTTTTTAACTTTAAGCATCAATATTTACAATGTCTTTTCACTGGAATAGACCCATCGCCAATAGACCATATTAAGGAAATAAAACATAAATTTGACTTGACTGCAAAGCCCGATATACGTTCAAATTTCGTTTTGCCTGTGCTTGAAAGAATAATTTAAATGTAATACTTCACTCTTAATAATTGAAAGGTATGTAATAATTTAGCAATAAAAGTAGCATTTAAAGAAATATATAATTATTTAAATTAATTAATCTCAACTGTAAAATACAGCAATATTCTAAAAACACTATAAGCACATTTGTCCATCTTTAATTAGTAATAATAGACTGAATATAAAAATAATAGTTTTTTATATATTTGAAGCTTCATGTTATTTTACGCATTTTTTTAAGCATAAAAAGTCATTAATAATTTAAAGAAATTCATTTATACGTATTTTAAATACTTTTTTCTAGTAATTCTATATCTTAACTTTTGACTAATAAAACCTTTTTTATAAACACGGTCTTTACAAAATATAAATCGTATAATACTGTACAGTGGTGGCCAAAAGTGTGGACATTTTTTTAAATTTTCATATTTTTTAACTTTGTGCTCTTACAGAATATATTAATTTCCACTTAAATACAAACAATTATATATCAAATTAAAAGTAATTTAATCTTTATGAGGACCACTGTCAGCAGATTGCTGAAGCAATCTAACATCATCATCATCAAAGTAATTTAAGGTAGAATTACAAATACATACAGTATTACAATATATGTATTACAAATAAATTATCCAACTAATAGTATGATATGTCTTAATTTTTCAAGTCATTGAACCACCAACTTGTATTGCAATTTCAGCATAAGAGAAAACATGATTGTGCTTGTTTCTTCAACTAAAATGAGCATAACTTTGTTTGCAATACAGATATTTTAACTATGTTTTTTTAATGACATTCTAATCAAATTACCTTCTACTTAATATTTAAATGCTTGTTTTGAAGCGAAATTTAATAGATGCAAGCACACGGGTAACAGTTGAAACAAACGAAACTTTCAAAAAATTTCCACACTTTTGGCCAACACTGTATACCTATTTTTGCGTGGAGCATTGGATAGAGAAGTCATGCCACTGAGGATATCCATGGTTCTGTACTCGCTCTAGCCATCGTATAAGCATATTCTCGGCACAAAACCTTGCCAGAAAATAGTGCACTGTCTATTTGACTGGTGCATGTTAAATTTATCGTTTTTCAAAGTCCTTCAACCGCGTACGATATCTCTGTAGTTTGCGTTGGAAGCCAGCTGAGGTGTCAGGTCTCGTCGCTTGAATATGGTTCCGGAACTACCAAAAGCCCGTTTCCAACAGCCTTGGTGTAGCTTTTAACGAACGTTAATCTTTGCTCTTAAAAGTACAAAATACACCCCTGAATAATATATAATAAAAAATATACATGAAAAAATTTACATGATAAATTCTCACGACTTTTTGTGCTGATTTAGAAAACACATATTTTTCTGTTCAGTCTTTGTGTGGGGATTATTCCTGAATTAAATACTTTTCCTGGCAAAATAAAAAAAAGTCGTCACATAATCCTTTTTCTTATAAATGGCGGTTTTGTGTTCTGTTTGTGACGTTTCATTGGATGCTAGGAGGTATGTTCCAAATTCCTTTGACACGTGTCAAACCTAACTTCGGATTAGGATGTCGGTTGTCCTAATTTGACGCCTTGGAACACACAAAAAAAACAAGTTTTTGTTTTGAAATCAATAGGTATTAGTAGTTTAAACAAAAATATAATTCCTAGTTGAGGCTTAGATATTATTGTTGTAACAAGAAATGTTTTTTCGATAAATAAAATATTGTCATTTGAATCTTTTTTTTTTTTTTTAGAAATGAAGATCCGGAAACTAAATAAACATTTTGTACCATTTTAACGCATAGAAATTTAAATAAAATATGGGATCCAATGTGTGAGTGTTTTAGAAATGAAGATCGATACTAAATTAACAGGAAAGCCACCGGCGTGGGTGTGTGAGTCCAGCTGGCGCAGGGAGTTGTTAGGAAAGCCCCCGCCGTGTTTGTGTGTCAAGCTTGAGCCGGTAACTTGTCAGGAAAGCCCTCGGCATGGGTGTGTGAGTCCAACTCGCGCCGGGAGCTTGTCGGGAAAGCCCCCGGCATGGGTGTATGAGTCCATCTCGCTCAGGGAATTGCTAGGAAAACCCCGCAATGTGTGTGTCCAGCTCGCGCCGGGAGCTTGTCAAGAAAGCCCCCGCAATGTGTGTGTGTCCAGCTCGCGCCGGGAGCTTGTCAGGAAAGCCCCCGCAACAGGGTTGGCATGGTTTAAACCAAATGGTTTTTTTCCAAAAAAAAACCAAAGATGGTTTTTTTTCAAAATGTTTTAGCAGAAGCATTAGAATATGCAAAACACAGATTGCCTAATAACTCTTCGGTGTTACTCTTGTTTTGAAATATTCTGTTGGTGCTTGTAGTGACTTTCAAAAACACCAATGAAAGCACCTACGCCAATGAAAGCAAGGTGTCTGCAATACATTGGTGTAGGCCAAACAGTTGATAAAAAATACTTAACAGTAACGTTTTTAGTGAAGTTAAACTCATTCAGAATGCTAAAGCAACAACAGCTAACGTTGATCTCAATTTTTCCTCTTTTGGTCTAGTACAGTCTAAATTGTATAATAAGCCTGGAATCGAAAAAGCTGCAAACTTTTAGTTTAAAACGTTGAATAGTACTGGTCCTTGATCATATTAAATTGTATCTAAAGAGTTTGGAATTATTACTTCATTATTACTTTAGTAATTTAAATTAAGGTTAAAATACCATGAATGGTTTAATTGACATCCATTACAAATTTTAACGGCTGTTATGTATGACTATGTGGAAATTAAAATAATTGGAGTATATTATGCCCAAAAAATAGTTTTACATTTATAAAATATCAAATAAAAAATATATGGGGATCTTATTAGTGAAGTAAACCATAAAATAAAGTTTGAAATTAATATAAACATCATTAGAGTCCTGAAAATACACAAACTAGTTAAATCCCAGAAAAGTTTTGATAAAACCTGGTTTAAACCAAAAAAAAAACTGGTTTAAACAAAAAAACCCAGTTTTTTTGGGTTTTTTGGAAAAAAACTGGTTTTTTCCAACCCTGCCCCGCAATGTATGTGTGTCCAGCTCGCGCCGGGAGCTCGTCAGGAAAGCCCCCCAAATGTGTGTGCGTCCAGCTCACGCCGGGAGCTAGTCAGGAAAGCCCCCGGCATGGGTGTATGAGTCCATCTCGCGCAGGGAATTGCTACGAAAACCCCGCAATGTGTGTGTGTGTCCAGCTCGCGCCGGGAGCTTGTCAGGAAAGCCCCCGTCATGTGTGTGTCCAGCTCGCGCCGGGAGCTTGTCAGGAAAGCCCCCGTCATGTGTGTGTGTCCAGCTCGCGCCGCGAGCTTGTCGTGAAGGCCCCCGCCGTGTGTGTGTGTCCAGCTCACGCCGGGAGCTTGTCAGGAAAGCCCCCGTCATGTGTGTGTGTCCAGCTCGCGCCGCGAGCTAGTCAGGAAAGTCCCCTCCGTGTGTGAGTCCAGCCCTCGCCGGGAGTAACTAGGAAAGCCCACGCTGTGTGTGTCAAGCTTTCGCCGGGAGCTTGTCAGGAAAGCCCCCGGCATGGGTGTGGGAGTCCAACTCGCGCAGGGAGTTGCAAGGAAAACCCCTCAATGTATGTGCGTCCAGCTCGCGCCGGGAGCTTGTCAGGAAAGCCCCCGCAATGTGAGTGTGTCCTTCTCGCGCCGGGAGCTTGTCAGAAAAGCCCCCGCAATGTTTGTGTGTCCAGCTCGCCCCGGGAGCTTGTCAGGAAAGCCCCCGTCATGTGTGTGTCCAGCTCGCGCCGGGAGCTTGTCAGGAAAGCCCCCGCAATGTGTGTGTGTGTGCAGCGATCGCCGAGAGCTTGTCAGGAAAGCCCCCGGGTGAGGAGCTTATCAGGAAGGCCCCCGCAATGTGTGTGTCCAGCTCGCGCCGGGAGCTTGTCAGAAAAGCCCCCGCAATGTGTGTGTGTCCAGCCCGCGTCGGGAGCTTGGCAGGAAAGCCTTCCAAATGTGTGTGTGTCCAGCTCGCGCCGGGAGCTTATCAGGAGAGCCCCCGGAGTGGGTGCGTGAGTCCAGCCCTCGCCGGGAGTAACTAGGAAAGCCCACGCTGTGTGTGTCAAGCTTTCGCCGGGAGCTTGTCAGGAAAGCCCCCGGCATGGGTGTGGGAGTCCAACTCGCGCAGGGAGTTGCAAGGAAAACCCCTCAATGTATGTGCGTCCAGCTCGCGCCGGGAGCTTGTCAGGAAAGCCCCCGTCATGTGTGTGTGTCCAGCTCGCGCCGGGAGCTTGTCAGGAATGCCCCCGCAATGTGTGTGTGTGTCCAACTCGCGCCGGGAGCTTGTCAGGAAAGCCCCCGCAATGTGTTTGTGTCCAGCTCGCCTCGGAAGCTTGTCAGGAAAGTCCCCGCAATGTGTGTGTCCAGCTCGCGCCGGGAGCTTGTCAGGAAAGCCCCCGCAATGTTTGTGTGTGTCCAGCTCGCGCCGGGAGCTTGTCAGGAAATCCCCCGCCGTGTGTGTGTTTCCAACTCGCGCCGGGAGCTTGTCAGGAAAGCCCCCAGCATGGGTGTGTGAGTCCAACTCGCGCAGGGAGTTGCAAGGAAAACCCCGCAATGTGTGTGTGTCCAGCTAGCGCCGCGAGCTTGTCAGAAAAGCCCCCGCAATGTGTGTGTGTGTCCAGCTCGCGCCGGGAGCTTGTCAGGAAAGCCCCCGGAGTGGGTGTGTGAATCCAGCCCGCGCAGGGAGTTGCTAGGAAAGCCCCCGTCATGTGTGTGTGTCCAGCTCGCGGTGCGAGCTTGTCGTGAAGGCCCCCGCCGTGTGTGTGTGTCCAGCTCACGCCGGGAGCTTGTCAGGAAAGCTCCCGGAGTGGGTGTGTGAGTCCAGCCCGCGCAGGGAGTTGCTAGGAAAGCCCCCGTCATGTGTGTGTGTCCAGCTCGCGCCGCGAGCTTGTCATGAAAGCCCCCGCCGTGTGTGTGTGTCCAGCTCGCGCCGGGAGCTTGTCAAGAAAGCAACCGCCGTGTGAGTGTGTCCAGCTCGCGCCGGGAGCAAAGGAAAGCCCTCGGAGTGGGTGTGTGAGTCCAGCCCTCGCCGGGAGTAACTAGGAAAGCCCACGCCGTGTGTGTCAAGCTTTCGCCGGGAGCTTGTCAGGAAAGCCCCCGGCATGGGTGTGGGAGTCCAACTCGCGCAGGGAGTTGCAAGGAAAACCCCTCAATGTATGTGCGTCCAGCTCGCGCCGGGAGCTTGTCAGGAAAGCCCCCACAATGTGAGTGTGTCCTTCTTGCGCCGGGAGCTTGTCAGAAAAGCCCCCGCAATGTTTGTGTGTCCAGCTCGCCCCGGGAGCTTATCAGGAAAGCCCCCGTCATGTGTGTGTCCAGCTCGCGCCGGGAGCTTGTCAGGAAAGCCCCCGCAATGTGTGTGTGTGTGCAGCGCTCGCCGAGAGCTTGTCAGGAAAGCCCCCAGGAGAGGAGCTTGTCAGGAAGGCCCCCGCAATGTGTGTGTCCAGCTCGCGCCGGGAGCTTGTCAGGAAAGCCCCCGCAATGTGAGTGTGTCCTTCTCGCGCCGGGAGCTTGTCAGAAAAGCCCCCGCAATGTGTGTGTGTCCAGCCCACGTCGGGAGCTTGGCAGGAAAGCCTTCCAAATGTGTGTGTGTCCAGCTCGCGCCGGGAGCTTGTCAGGAGAGCCCCCGGAGTGGGTGCCTGAGTCCAGCCCACGCAGGGAGTTACTAGGAAAGCCCCCGCAACTTGTGTGTGTCCAGCTCGCGCCGGGAGCTTGTCAGGAAATCCCCCGCCGCGTGTGTGTTTCCAACTCGCGCCGGGAGCTTGTCAGGAAAGCCCCCGGAGTGGGTGTGTGAATCCAGCCCGCGCAGGGAGTTGCTAGGAAAGCCCCCGTCATGTGTGTGTCCAGCTCGCGCCAGGAGCTTGTCAGGAAAGCCCCCGCAATGTTTGTGTGTGTCCAGCTCGCGCCGGGAGCTTGTCAGGAAATCCCCCGCCGTGTGTGTGTTTCCAACTCGCGCCGGGAGCTTGTCAGGAAAGCCCCCGGAGTGGGTGTGTGAATCCAGCCCGCGCAGGGAGTTGCTAGGAAAGCCCCCGTCATGTGTGTGTGTCCAGCTCGCGCCGCGAGCTTGTCGTGAAGGCCCCCGCCGTGTGTGTGTGTCCAGCTCGCGCCGGGAGCTTGTCAGGAAAGCCCCCGCAATGTGTTTGTGTCCAGCTCGCCTCGGAAGCTTGTCAGGAAAGTCCCCGTCATGTGTGTGTCCAGCTCGCGCCGGGAGCTTGTCAGGAAAGCCCCCGCAATGTTTGTGTGTGTCCAGCTCGCGCCGGGAGCTTGTCAGGAAATCCCCCGCCGCGTGTGTGTTTCCAACTCGCGCCGGGAGCTTGTCAGGAAAGCCCCCGGCATGGGTGTGTGAGTCCAACTCGCGCAGGGAGTTGCAAGGAAAACCCCGCAATGTGTGTGTGTCCAGCTCGCGCTGCGAGCTTGTCAGAAAAGCCCCCGCAATGTGTGTGTGTGTCCAGCTCGCGCCGGGAGATTGTCAGGAAAGCCCCCGGAGTGGGTGTGTGAATCCAGCCCGCGCAGGGAGTTGCTAGGAAAGCCCCCGTCATGTGTGTGTGTCCAGCTCGCGCCGCGATCTTGTCGTGAAGGCCCCCGCCGTGTGTGTGTGTCCAGCTCGCGCCGGGAGCTTGTCAGGAAAGCCCCCGCAATGTGTTTGTGTCCAGCTCGCCTCGGAAGCTTGTCAGGAAAGTCCCCGCAATGTGTGTGTCCAGCTCGCGCCGGGAGCTTGTCAGGAAAGCCCCCGCAATGTTTGTGTGTGTCCAGCTCGCGCCGGGAGCTTGTCAGGAAATCCCCCGCCGTGTGTGTGTTTCCAACTCGCGCCGGGAGCTTGTCAGGAAAGCCCCCCGGAGTGGGTGTGTGAATCCAGCCCGCGCAGGGAGTTGCTAGGAAAGCCCCAGTCATGTGTGTGTGTCCAGCTCGCGCCGCGAGCTTGTCGTGAAGGCCCCCGCCGTGTGAGTGTGTCCAGCTCGCGCCGGGAGATAGTCAGGAAAGTCCCCTCCGTGTGTGTGTCCAGCTCGCGCCGGGAGCTTGTCAGGAAAGCTCCCGGAGTGGGTGTGTGAGTCCAGCCCGCGCAGGGAGTTGCTAGGAAAGCCCCCGTCATGTGTGTGTGTCCAGCTCGCGCCGCGAGCTTGTCATGAAAGCCCCCGCCGTGTGTGTGTGTCCAGCTCGCGCCGGGAGCTTGTCAGGAAAGCCCCCGGCATGAGTGTGGGAGTCCAACTCGCGCAGGGAGTTGCAAGGAAAACCCCTCAATGTATGTGCGTCCAGCTCGCGCCGGGAGCTTGTCAGGAAAGCCCCCGCAATGTGAGTGTGTCCTTCTCGCACCGGGAGCTTGTCAGAAAAGCCCCCGCAATGTTTGTGTGTCCAGCTCGCCCCGGGAGCTTGTCAGGAAAGCCCCCGTCATGTGTGTGTCCAGCTCGCGCCGGGAGCTTGTCAGGAAAGCCCCCGCAATGTGTGTGTGTGTGTGTGCAGCTCTCGCCGAGAGCTTGTCAGGAAAGCCCCCGGGTGAGGAGCTTGTCAGGAAGGCCCCCGCAATGTGTGTGTGTCCAGCCCGCGTCGGGAGCTTGGCAGGAAAGCCTTCCAAATGTGTATGTGTCCAGCTCGCGCCGGGAGCTTGTCAGGAGAGCCCCCGGAGTGGGTGCGTGAGTCCAGCCCACTCAGGGAGTTACTAGGAAAGCCCCCGCCGTGTGCGTCAAATTTTCGCCGGGAGCTTGTCAGGAAAGCCCCCGGCATGGGTGTGGGAGTCCAACTCGCGCAGGGAGTTGCAAGGAAAACCCCTCAATGTATGTGCGTCCAGCTCGCGCCGGGAGCTTGTCAGGAAGGCCCCCGTCATGTGTGTGTCTCCAGCTCGCGCCGGGAGCTTGTCAGGAATGCCCCCGCAATGTGTGTGTGTGTCCAACTCGCGCCGGGAGCTTGTCAGGAAAGCCCCCGCAATGTGTTTGTGTCCAGCTCGCCTCGGTAGCTTGTCAGGAAAGTCCCCGCAGTGTGTGTGTCCAGCTTGCGCCGGGAGCTTGTCAGGAAAGCCCCCGCAATGTTTGTGTGTGTCCAGCTCGCGCCGGGAGCTTGTCAGGAAAGCCCCCGGCATGGGTGTGTGAGTCCAACTCGCGCAGGGAGTTGCAAGGAAAACCCCGCAATGTGTGTGTGTCCAGCTCGCGCCGCGAGCTTGTCAGAAAAGCCCCCGCAATGTGTGTGTGTGTCCAGCTCGCGCCGGGAGCTTGTCAGGAAAGCCCCCGGAGTGGGTGTGTGAATCCAGCCCGCGCAGGGAGTTGCTAGGAAAGCCCCCGTCATGTGTGTGTGTCCAGCTCGCGCCGCGAGCTTGTCGTGAAGGCCCCCGCCGTGAGTGTGTGTCCAGCTCGCGCCGGGAGCTTGTCAGGAAAGCCCCCGCCGTGTGAGTGTGTCCAGCTCGCGCCGGGAGCTTGTCAGGAAAGCTCCCGGAGTGGGTGTGTGAGTCCAGCCCGCGCCGGGAGCTTGTCAAGAAAGCCCCCGCCGTGTGAGTGTGTCCAGCTTGCGCCGGGAGCCTGTCAGGAAAGCCCCCGCAATGTGTGTGTGTGTCCAACTCGCGCCGGGAGCTTGTCAGGAAAGCCCCCGCAATGTGTTTGTGTCCAGCTCGCGCCGGGAGCTTGTCAGGAATGCCCCCGCAATGTGTGTGTGTGTCCAACTCGCGCCGGGAGCTTGTCAGGAAAGCCCCCGCAATGTGTTTGTGTCCAGCTCGCGCCGGGAGCTTGTCAGGAAAGTCCCCGCAATGTGTGTGTCCAGCTCGCGCCGGGAGCTTGTCAGGAAAGCCCCCGCAATGTTTGTGTGTGTCCAGCTCGCGCCGGGAGCTTGTCAGGAAATCCCCCGCCGTGTGTGTGTTTCCAACTCGCGCCGGGAGCTTGTCAGGAAAGCCCCCGCAATGTGTTTGTGTCCAGCTCGCGAAGGGAGCTTGTCAGGAAAGCCCCCGCAATGTTTGTGTGTGTCCAGCTCGCGCCGGGAGCTTGTCAGGAAATCCCCCGCCGTGTGTGTGTTTCCAACTCGCGCCGGGAGCTTGTCAGGAAAGCCCCCGCAATGTGTTTGTGTCCAGCTCGCGCCGGGAGCTTGTCAGGAAAGTCCCCGCAATGTGTGTGTACAGCTCGCGCCGGGAGCTTGTCAGGAAAGCCCCCGCAATGTTTGTGTGTGTCCAGCTCGCGCCGGGAGCTTGTCAGGAAATCCCCCGCCGTGTGTGTGTTTCCAACTCGCACCGGGAGCTTGTCAGGAAAGCCCCCGGCATGGGTGTGTGAGTCCAACTCGCGCAGGGAGTTGCAAGGAAAACCCTGCAATGTGTGTGTGTCCAGCTCGCGCCGCGAGCTTGTCAGAAAAGACCCCCAATGTGTGTGTGTGTCCAGCTCGCGCCGGGAGCTTGTCAGGTTTTACCCCGGAGTGGGTGTGTGAATCCAGCCCGCGCAGGGAGTTGCTAGGAAAGCCCCCGTCATGTGTGTGTGTCCAGCTCGCGCCGCGAGCTTGTCGTGAAGGCCCCCGCCGTGTGTGTGTGTCCAGCTCGCGCCGGGAGCTTGTCAGGAAAGCCCCCGCAATGTGTTTGTGTCCAGCTCGCCTCGGAAGCTTGTCAGGAAAGTCCCCGTCATGTGTGTGTCCAGCTCGCGCCGGGAGCTTGTCAGGAAAGCCCCCGCAATGTTTGTGTGTGTCCAGCTCGCGCCGGGAGCTTGTCAGGAAATCCCCCGCCGTGTGTGTGTTTCCAACTCGCGCCGGGAGCTTGTCAGGAAAGCCCCCGTCATGTGTGTGTCCAGCTCGCGCCGGGAGCTTGTCAGGAAAGCCCCCGCAATGTGTGTGTGTGTGCAGCGCTCGCCGAGAGCTTGTCAGGAAAGCCCCCGGGTGAGGAGCTTGTCAGGAAGGCCCCCGCAATGTGTGTGTGTCCAGATCGCGCCGGGAGCTTGTCAGGAAAGCCCCCGCAATGTAAGTGTGTCCTTCTCGCGCCGGGAGCTTGTCAGAAAAGCCCCCTTAATGTTTGTGTGTGTCCAGCTCGCACCGGGAGCTTGTCAGGAAATCCCCCGCCGTGTGTGTGTTTCCAACTCGCGCCGGGAGCTTGTCAGGAAAGCCCCCGCAATGTGTTTGTGTCCAGCTCGCCTCGGAAGCTTGTCAGGAAAGTCCCCGCAATGTGTGTGTCCAGCTCGCGCCGGGAGCTTGTCAGGAAAGCCCCCGCAATGTTTGTGTGTGTCCAGCTCGCACCGGGAGCTTGTCAGGAAATCCCCCGCCGTGTGTGTGTTTCCAACTCGCGCCGGGAGCTTGTCAGGAAAGCCCCCGGCATGGGTGTGTGAGTCCAACTCGCGCAGGGAGTTGCAAGGAAAACCCCGCAATGTGTGTGTGTCCAGCTCGCGCCGCGAGCTTGTCAGAAAAGCCCCCGCAATGTGTGTGTGTGTCCAGCTCGCGCCGGGAGCTTGTCAGGAAAGCCCCCGCAATGTGAGTGTGTCCTTCTCGCGCCGGGAGCTTGTCAGAAAAGCCCCCGCAATGTTTGTGTGTCCAGCTTGCGCCGGCAGCTTGTCAGGAAAGCCCCCGTCATGTGTGTGTCCAGCTCGCGCCGGGAGCTTGTCAGGAAAGCCCCTGCAATGTGTGTGTGTGTGCAGCGCTCGCCGAGAGCTTGTCAGGAAAGCCCCCGGGTGAGGAGCTTGTCAGGAAGGCCCCCGCAATGTGTGTGTGTCCAGCTCGCGCCGGGAGCTTGTCAGGAAAGCCCCCGCAATGTGAGTGTGTCCTTCTCGCGCCAGGAGCTTGTCAGAAAAGCCCCCGCAATGTGTGTGTGTCCAGCCCGCGTCGGGAGCTTGGCAGGAAAGCCTTCCAAATGTGTGTGTGCCCAGCTCGCGCCGGGAGCTTGTCAGGAGAGCCCCCGGAGTGGGTGCGTGAGTCCAGCCCACGCAGGGAGTTACTAGGAAAGCCCACGCCGTGTGCGTCAAATTTTCGCCGGGAGCTTGTCAGGAAAGCCCCCGTCATGTGTGTGTGTCCAGCTCGCGCCGGGAGCTTGTCAGGAATGCCCCCGCAATGTGTGTGTGTGTCCAACTCGCGCCGGGAGCTTGTCAGGAAAGCCCCCGCAATGTGTTTGTGTCCAGCTCGCCTCGGAAGCTTGTCAGGAAAGTCCCCGCAATGTGTGTGTCCAGCTCGTGCCGGGGGCTTGTCAGGAAAGCCCCCGCAATGTTTGTGTGTGTCCAGCTCGCACCGGGAGCTTGTCAGGAAATCCCCCGCCGTGTGTGTGTTTCCAACTCGCGCCGGGAGCTTGTCAGGAAAGCCCCCGGCATGGGTGTGTGAGTCCAACTCGCGCAGGGAGTTGCAAGGAAAACCCCGCAATGTGTGTGTGTCCAGCTCGCGCCGCGAGCTTGTCAGAAAAGCCCCCGCAATGTGTGTGTGTCCAGCTCGCGCCGGGAGCTTGTCAGGAAAGCCCCCGGAGTGGGTGTGTGAATCCAGCCCGCGCAGGGAGTTGCTAGGAAAGCCCCCGTCATGTGTGTGTGTCCAGCTCGCGCCGGGAGCTTGTCAGGAAAGCCCCCGCAATGTGTGTGTGTGTGCAGCGCTCGCCGAGAGCTTGTCAGGAAAGCCCCCGGGTGAGGAGCTTGTCAGGAAGGCCCCCGCAATGTGTGTGTGTCCAGCTCGCGCCGGGAGCTTGTCAGGAAAGCCCCCGCAATGTGAGTGTGTCCTTCTCGCGCCGGGAGCTTGTCAGAAAAGCCCCCGCAATGTGTGTGTGTCCAGCCCGCGTCGGGAGCTTGGCAGGAAAGCTTTCCAAATGTGTGTGTGCCCAGCTCGCGCCGGGAGCTTGTCAGGAGAGCCCCCGGAGTGGGTGCGTGAGTCCAGCCCACGCAGGGAGTTACTAGGAAAGCCCCCGCCGTGTGCGTCAAATTTTCGCCGGGAGCTTGTCAGGAAAGCCCCCGGCATGGGTGTGGGCGTCCAACTTGCGCAGGGAGTTGCAAGGAAAACCCCTCAATGTATGTGCGTCCAGCTCGCGCCGGGAGCTTGTCAGGAAAGCCCCCGTCATGTGTGTGTGTCCAGCTCGCGCCGGGAGCTTGTCAGGAATGCCGCCGCAATGTGTGTGTGTGTCCAACTCGCGCCGGGAGCTTGTCAGGAAAGCCCCCGCAATGTGTTTGTGTCCAGCTCGCCTCGGAAGCTTGTCAGGAAAGTCCCCTCAATGTGTGTGTCCAGCTCGTGCCGGGGGCTTGTCAGGAAAGCCCCCGCAATGTTTGTGTGTGTCCAGCTCGCACCGGGAGCTTGTCAGGAAATCCCCCGCCGTGTGTGTGTTTCCAACTCGCGCCGGGAGCTTGTCAGGAAAGCCCCCGGCATGGGTGTGTGAGTCCAACTCGCGCAGGGAGTTGCAAGGAAAACCCCGCAATGTGTGTGTGTCCAGCTCGCGCCGCGAGCTTGTCAGAAAAGCCCCCGCAATGTGTGTGTGTCCAGCTCGCGCCGGGAGCTTGTCAGGAAAGCCCCCGGAGTGGGTGTGTGAATCCAGCCCGCGCAGGGAGTTGCTAGGAAAGCCCCCGTCATGTGTGTGTGTCCAGCTCGCGCCGGGAGCTTGTCAGGAAAGCCCCCGCAATGTGTGTGTGTGTGCAGCGCTCGCCGAGAGCTTGTCAGGAAAGCCCCCGGGTGAGGAGCTTGTCAGGAAGGCCCCCGCAATGTGTGTGTGTCCAGCTCGCGCCGGGAGCTTGTCAGGAAAGCCCCCGCAATGTGAGTGTGTCCTTCTCGCGCCGGGAGCTTGTCAGGAAAGCCCCCGGCATGGGTGTGGGCGTCCAACTTGCGCAGGGAGTTGCAAGGAAAACCCCTCAATGTATGTGCGTCCAGCTCGCGCCGGGAGCTTGTCAGGAAAGCCCCCGTCATGTGTGTGTGTCCAGCTCGCGCCGGGAGCTTGTCAGGAATGCCGCCGCAATGTGTGTGTGTGTCCAACTCGCGCCGGGAGCTTGTCAGGAAAGCCCCCGCAATGTTTTTGTGTGTCCAGCTCGCACCGGGAGCTTGTCAGGAAATCCCCCGCCGTGTGTGTGTTTCCAACTCGCGCCGGGAGCATGTCAGGAAAGCCACCGGCATGGGTGTGTGAGTCCAACTCGCGCAGGGAGTTGCAAGGAAAACCCCGCAATGTGTGTGTGTCCAGCTCACGCCGGAAGCTTGTCAGGAAAGCCCCCGCCGTGTGAGTGTGTCCAGCTCGCGCCGGGAGCTAGTCAGGAAAGTCCCCTCCGTGTGTGTGTCCAGCTCGCGCCGGGAGCTTGTCAGGAAAGCTCCCGGAGTGGGTGTGTGAGTCCAGCCCGCGCAGGGAGTTGCTAGGAAAGCCCCCGTCATGTGTGTGTGTCCAGCTCGCGCCGGGAGCTTGTCAGGAATGCCCCCGCAATGTGTGTGTGTCCAACTCGCGCCGGGAGCTTGTCAGGAAAGCCCCCGCAATGTGTTTGTGTCCAGCTCGCCTCGGAAGCTTGTCAGGAAAGTCCCCGCAATGTGTGTGTCCAGCTCGCGCCGGGAGCTTGTCAGGAAATCCCCCGCCGTGTGTGTGTTTCCAACTCGCGCCGGGAGCTTGTCAGGAAAGCCCCCGGCATGGGTGTGTGAGTCCAACTCGCGCAGGGAGTTGCAAGGAAAACCCCGCAATGTGTGTGTGTCCAGCTCGCGCCGCGAGCTTGTCAGAAAAGCCCCCGCAATGAGTGTGTGTGTCCAGCTCGCGCCGGGAGCTTGTCAGGAAAGCCCCCGGAGTGGGTGTGTGAATCCAGCCCGCGCAGGGAGTTGCTAGGAAAGCCCCCGTCATGTGTGTGTGTCCAGCTCGCGCCGCGAGCTTGTCGTGAAGGCCCCCGCCGTGTGTGTGTGTCCAGCTCACGCCGGGAGCTTGTCAGGAAAGCCCCCGCCGTGTGAGTGTGTCCAGCTCGCTCCGGGAGCTAGTCAGGAAAGTCCCCTCCGTGTGTGTGTCCAGCTCGCGCCGGGAGCTTGTCAGGAAAGCTCCCGGAGTGGGTGTGTGAGTCCAGCCCGCGCAGGGAGTTGCTAGGAAAGCCCCCGTCATGTGTGTGTGTCCTGCTCGCGCCGCGAGCTTGTCATGAAAGCCCCCGCCGTGTGTGTGTGTCCAGCTCGCGCCGGGAGCTTGTCAGGAAAGCCCTCGGAGTGGGTGCGTGAGTCCAGCCCTCGCCGGTAGTTACTAGGAAAGCTAACGCCGTGTGTGTCAAGCTTTCGCCGGGAGCTTGTCAGGAAAGCCCCCGGCATGGGTGTGGGAGTCCAACTCGCGCAGGGAGTTGCAAGGAAAACCCCTCAATGTATGTGCGTCCAGCTCGCACCGGGAGCTTGTCAGGAAAGCCCCCGCAATGTGAGTGTGTCCTTCTCGCGCCGGGAGCTTGTCAGAAAAGCCCCCGCAATGTTTGTGTGTCCAGCTCGCGCCGGGAGCTTGTCAGGAAAGCCCCCGTCATGTGTGTGTCCAGCTCGCGCCGGGAGCTTGTCAGGAAAGCCCCTGCAATGTGTGTGTGTGTGTGCAGCGCTCGCCGAGAGCTTGTCAGGAAAGCCCCCGGGTGAGGAGCTTGTCAGGAAGGCCCCCGCAATGTGTGTGTGTCCAGCTCGCGCCAGGAGCTTGTCAGGAAAGCCCCCGCAATGTGAGTGTGTCCTTCTCGCGCCGGGAGCTTGTCAGAAAAGCCCCCGCAATGTGTTTGTGTCCAGCTCGCCTCGGAAGCTTGTCAGGAAAGTCCCCGCAATGTGTGTGTCCAGCTCGTGCCGGGGGCTTGTCAGGAAAGCCCCCGCAATGTTTGTGTGTGTCCAGCTTGCACCGGGAGCTTGTCAGGAAATCCCCCGCCGTGTGTGTGTTTCCAACTCGCGCCGGGAGCTTGTCAGGAAAGCCCCCGGCATGGGTGTGTGAGTCCAACTCGCGCAGGGAGTTGCAAGGAAAACCCCGCAATGTGTGTGTGTCCAGCTCGCGCCGCGAGCTTGTCAGAAAAGCCCCCGCAATGTGTGTGTGTGTCCAGCTCGCGCCGGGAGCTTGTCAGGAAAGCCCCCGGAGTGGGTGTGTGAATCCAGCCCGCGCAGGGAGTTGCTAGGAAAGCCCCCGTCATGTGTGTGTGTCCAGCTCGCGCCGCGAGCTTGTCGTGAAGGCCCCCGCCGTGTGTGTGTGTCCAGCTCACGCCGGGAGCTTGTCAGGAAAGCCCCCTCCGTGTGAGTGTGTCCAGCTCGCGCCGGGAGCTAGTCAGGAAAGTCCCCTCCGTGTGTGTGTCCAGCTCGCGCCGGGAGCTTGTCAGGAAAGCCCCCGTCATGTGTGTGTGTCCAGCTCGCGCCGGGAGCTTGTCAGGAATGCCCCCGCAATGTGTGTGTGTGTCCAACTCGCGCCGGGAGCTTGTCAGGAAAGCCCCCGCAATGTGTTTGTGTCCAGCTCGCCTCGGAAGCTTGTCAGGAAAGTCCCCGCAATGTGTGTCCAGCTCGTGCCGGGGGCTTGTCAGGAAAGCCCCCGCAATGTTTGTGTGTGTCCAGCTCGCACCGGGAGCTTGTCAGGAAATCCCCCGCCGTGTGTGTGTTTCCAACTCGCGCCGGGAGCTTGTCAGGAAAGCCCCCGGCATGGGTGTGTGAGTCCAACTCGCGCAGGGAGTTGCAAGGAAAACCCCGCAATGTGTGTGTGTCCAGCTCGCGCCGCGAGCTTGTCAGAAAAGCCCCCGCAATGTGTGTGTGTGTCCAGCTCGCGCCGGGAGCTTGTCAGGAAAGCCCCCGGAGTGGGTGTGTGAATCCAGCCCGCGCAGGGAGTTGCTAGGAAAGCCCCCGTCATGTGTGTGTGTCCAGCTCGCGCCGCGAGCTTGTCGTGAAGGCCCCCGCCGTGTGTGTGTGTCCAGCTCACGCCGGGAGCTTGTCAGGAAAGCCCCCGCCGTGTGTGTGTGTCCAGCTCGCGCCGGGAGCTAGTCAGGAAAGTCCCCTCCGTGTGTGTGTCCAGCTCGCGCCGGGAGCTTGTCAGGAAAGCTCCCGGAGTGGGTGTGTGAGTCCAGCCCGCGCAGGGAGTTGCTAGGAAAGCCCCCGTCATGTGTGTGTGTCCAGCTCGCACCGCGAGCTTGTCATGAAAGCCCCCGCCGTGTGTGTGTGTCCAGCTCGCGCCGGGAGCTTGTCAAGAAAGCCCCCGCCGTGTGAGTGTGTCCAGCTCGCGCCGGGAGCTTGTCAGGAAAGCCCTCGGAGTGGGTGTGTGAGTCCAGCCCTCGCCGGGAGTTACTAGGAAAGCCCCCGCAATGTTTGTGTGTGTCCAGCTCGCGCCGGGAGCTTGTCAGGAAATCCCCCGCCGTGTGTGTGTTTCCAACTCGCGCCGGGAGCTTGTCAGGAAAGCCCCCGGCATGGGTGTGTGAGTCCAACTCGCGCAGGGAGTTGCAAGGAAAACCCCGCAATGTGTGTGTGTCCAGCTCGCGCCGCGAGCTTGTCAGAAAAGCCTGTTGAAGAGAAAGCCTGTCAGAAAAACTGTTTGATGCATGGACTGTCACATGGTGGAATAACCTGCGTCAAAGTGGTTAGGAGTTTCATTTTTATACTTAAGCATCTTATGTGACGTATGCGCAGTGCTTGCCAACCTAAGATGGGTAAATAGAAATATGCTATGGAGAAGATCCTTCCGGGCATGTAAAGAGTTCCATAAATTATGTGTGAATCCATCCAGAAACATGTTTAAAACATTAATTTGCTTGTCAGGAAAGCCCCCGGCATGGGTGTGGGCGTCCAACTCGCGCAGGAAGTTGCAAGGAAAACCCCTCAATGTATGTGCGTCCAGCTAGCGCCGGGAGCTTGTCAGGAAAGCCCCCGTCATGTGTGTGTGTCCAGCTCGCGCCTGGAGCTTGTCAGGAATGCCCCCGCAATGTGTGTGTGTACAACTCGCGCCGGGAGCTTGTCAGGAAAGCCCCCGCAATGTGTTTGTGTCCAGCTCGCCTCGGAAGCTTGTCAGGAAAGTCCCCGCAATGTGTGTGTCCAGCTCGCGCCGGGAGCTTGTCAGGAAAGCCCCCGCAATGTTTGTGTGTGTCCAGCTCGCACCGGGAGCTTGTCAGGAAATCCCCCGCCGTGTGTGTGTTTCCAACTCGCGCCGGGAGCTTGTCAGGAAATCCCCCGGCATGGGTGTGTGAGTCCAACTCGCGCAGGGAGTTGCAAGGAAATCCCCGCAATGTGTGTGTGTCCAGCTCGCGCCGCGAGCTTGTCAGAAAAGCCCCCGCAATGTGTGTGTGTGTCCAGATCGCGCCGGGAGCTTGTCAGGAAAGCCCCCGGAGTGGGTGTGTGTCCAGCTCGCGCCGCGAGCTTGTCGTGAAGGCCCCCGCCGTGTGTGTGTGTCCAGCTCACGCCGGGAGCTTGTCAGGAAAGCCCCCGCCGTGTGAGTGTGTCCAGCTCGCGCCGGGAGCTAGTCAGGAAAGTCCCCTCCGTGTGTGAGTCCAGCCCGCGCAGGGAGTTGCTAGGAAAGCCCCCGTCATGTGTGTGTGTCCAGCTCGCGCCGCGAGCTTGTCATGAAAGCCCCCGCCGTGTGAGTGTGTCCAGCTCGCGCCGGGAGCTTGTCAGGAAAGTCCCCGCAATGTGTGTGTCCAGCTCGCGCCGGGAGCTTGTCAGGAAAGCCCCCGCAATGTTTGTGTGTGTCCAGCTCGCACCGGGAGCTTGTCAGGAAATCCCCCGCCGTGTGTGTGTTTCCAACTCGCGCCGGGAGCTTGTCAGGAAAGCCCCCGGAGTGGGTGTGTGTCCAGCTCGCGCCGCGAGCTTGTCGTGAAGGCCCCCGCCGTGTGTGTGTGTCCAGCTCACGCCGGGAGCTAGTCAGGAAAGCCCCCGCCGTGTGAGTGTGTCCAGCTCGCGCCGGGAGCTAGTCAGGAAAGTCCCCTCCGTGTGTGAGTCCAGCCCGCGCAGGGAGTTGCTAGGAAAGCCCCCGTCATGTGTGTGTGTCCAGCTCGCGCCGCGAGCTTGTCAGAAAAGCCCCCGCAATGTGTGTGTGTCCAGATCGCGCCGGGAGCTTGTCAGGAAAGCCCCCGGAGTGGGTGTGTGTCCAGCTCGCGCCGCGAGCTTGTCGTGAAGGCCCCCGCCGTGTGTGTGTGTCCAGCTCACGCCGGGAGCTAGTCAGGAAAGCCCCCGCCGTGTGAGTGTGTCCAGCTCGCGCCGGGAGCTAGTCAGGAAAGTCCCCTCCGTGTGTGAGTCCAGCCCGCGCAGGGAGTTGCTAGGAAAGCCCCCGTCATGTGTGTGTGTCCAGCTCGCGCCGCGAGCTTGTCATGAAAGCCCCCGCCGTGTGAGTGTGTCCAGCTCGCGCCGGGAGCTTGTCAGGAAAGCCCTCGGAGTGGGTTTGTGAGTCCAGCCCTCGCCGGGAGTTACTAGGAAAGCACACGCCGTGTGTGTCAAGCTTTCGCCGGGAGCTTGTCAGGAAAGCCCCCGGCATGGGTGTGGGAGTCCAACTCGCGCAGGGAGTTGCAAGGAAAACCCCTCAATGTATGTGCATCCAGCTCGCGCCGGGAGCTTGTCAAGAAAGCCCCCGCAATGTGAGTGTGTCCTTCTCGTGCCGGGAGCTTGTCAGAAAAGCTCCCGCAATGTTTGTGTGTCCAGCTCGCCCCGGGAGCTTGTCAGGAAAGCTCCCGGAGTGGGTGTGTGAGTCCAGCCCGCGCAGGGAGTTGCTAGGAAAGCCCCCGTCATGTGTGTGTGTCCAGCTCGCGCCGCGAGCTTGTCATGAAAGCCCCCGCCGTGTGTGTGTGTCCAGCTCGCGCCGGGAGCTTGTCAAGAAAGCCCCCGCAATGTGAGTGTGTCCTTCTCGCGCCGGGAGCTTGTCAGAAAAGCCCCCGCAATGTTTGTGTGTCCAGCTCGCCCCGGGAGCTTGTCAGGAAAGCCCCCGTCATGTGTGTGTCCAGCTCGCGCCGGGAGCTTGTCAGGAAAGCCCCCGCAATGTGTGTGTGTGCAGCTCTCGCCGAGAGCTTGTCAGGAAAGCCCCCCGGGTGAGGAGCTTGTCAGGAAGGCCCCCGCAATGTGTGTGTGTCCAGCCCGCGTCGGGAGCTTGGCAGGAAAGCCTTCCAAATGTGTGTGTGTCCAGCTCGCGCCGGGAGCTTGTCAGGAGAGCCCCCGGAGTGGGTGCGTGAGTCCAGCCCACGCAGGGAGTTACTAGGAAAGCCCCCGCCGTGTGCGTCAAATTTTCGCCGGGAGCTTGTCAGGAAAGCCCCCGGCATGGGTGTGGGAGTCCAACTCGCGCAGGGAGTTGCAAGGAAAACCCCTCAATGTATGTGCGTCCAGCTCGCGCCGGGAGCTTGTCAGGAAAGCCCCCGTCATGTGTGTGTGTCCAGCTCGCGCCGGGAGCTTGTCAGGAATGCCCCCGCAATGTGTGTGTGTGTCCAACTCGCGCCGGGAGTTGTCAGGAAAGCCCCCGCAATGTGTTTGTGTCCAGCTCGCCTCGGAAGCTTGTCAGGAAAGTCCCCGCAATGTGTGTGTCCAGCTCGCGCCGGGAGCTTGTCAGGAAAGCCCCCGCAATGTTTGTGTGTGTCCAGCTCGCGCCGGGAGCTTGTCAGGAAATCCCCCGCCGTGTGTGTGTTTCCAACTCGCGCCGGGAGCTTGTCAGGAAAGCCCCCGGCATGGGTGTGTGAGTCCAACTCGCTCAGGGAGTTGCAAGGAAAACCCCGCAATGTGTGTGTGTCCAGCTCGCGCCGGGAGCTTGTCAGGAAAGCCCCCGCAATGTGTGTGTGTGTCCAACTCGCGCCGGGAGCTTGTCAGGAAAGCCCCCGCCGTGTTTGTGTGCGTGCGTGTGTCCAGCACGCGCCGCGGGCTCTCCCACTTATACATAAAATCAAATAAAAAATACAATTAACATTCAATATTAATAAAATGTATATATTTGTAGGTATTTTACTTGGGTGCCTTTGAGAAACTATTCTTTACGTATGAAAAAATTAGAAAAATATTTCACGAGGAAAGGTAGCTACGCTCAAAAAGTCAGACTAATACGTTTATACACAAATGTTGTGCTTTCCATACAAGGAACACAACATAATTTTACTACCCTAAAACAGCCAAAACCTTTTAAAACAATCCCTTCATATAAAACCAAGACATGTCCACGCAAATGGAACTAAACTTTGCCAAAACCAAGTTAAACACACATTGGCATATCCCCAAAAACTGTTACAACAAATCTAATTGCTATGCAGCCAAAAGTGAGACACAAAGTATTTTGTACGAAATTAGGGGAGAAACAAAAAGTAAGATTGATTTTTTTACGTGCTCCAAGCTTCGTGACTTGTATACAAAATAATTTTTTCTGAACTTTCTCGTCCCACTTTTTTACAATGTATCGGCATAGGAAATAGCGTTGTAACATGTGAATCGCTAGGCCAATTTCCATAGGAAAACTATCCACCAAGCTTTTTTATTCAACATTTTAGTAAAATAAAAAGAGTGTAGGGAAGTCCTCCTATGGACATGAGCCCTTCTTTACATTCAGATGTTCATATTTAATCGATGTTCCCCTACGGACAAATTTTCGTCACCTCTGCTGTTTCAATTTATCATAATTTCTTGTGACGGTTAAACTCCGAAAATTTTGATTTATGAGATAACGTTAGCAGACTTAATGATACAAAGTAGTTACACTGTTTGATGCATGGACTGTCACATGGTGGAATAACCTGCGTCAAAGTGGTTAGGAGTTTCATTTTTATACTTAAGCATCTTATGTGACGTATGCGCAGTGCTTGCCAACCTAAGATGGGTAAATAGAAATATGCTATGGAGAAGATCCTTCCGGGCATGTAAAGAGTTCCATAAATTATGTGTGAATCCATCCAGAAACATGTTTAAAACATTAATTTCGTTTTAAGGTCTAACAGATTTGAATATTATTTGAGAAAATTTGGCAATTTTATCAGAATGAAGAGTGTATTTTGGTAAAATTGTATTCAGATCATTTTTTATGTAAATATTACCTTACAAGAGTTTCCAACTGACGGACCAATCGCGCTTTTCCCTCTGCCTTTTTACTCATTGTTTTTACCCAAGTTGGGTTGGCACGGAGTGTAGAGATAATTTACTGGGATACGAAAGGTATACTTTGTATCTATTTCAATTTTATTTTATGTATGTACAGGGTGGCCGCAATGAAAGTTACAACTTCAAAACGATTTAAAAAATAAAAACTCACCTGAACGTCATATTTAGAGGAAAATCATTGAAGGAAGGTTAAACTTATGGCATGAGAAAAAAATAGTTTAAAATTTTTGCAACGAATGATATCAAAGAATTTATATTTTGTACTTTTGTCCATTTGTCTGTGCGTCAATCGCTCTGTTCATTCGCCTGTTTGTCAGTAAATCCCTTTCTTAACTTTTTTAAACCTTCCAACTTTCAAAATTCCTTTTTTTTTTTAATATGGCACATTATACTTTTGTCCATTCGTCTTTTTCACACCATACTAATATCTATCAGCAATAAAGTAAAAAGAAGGTATTTTATTTTAGTTCCTTTAGAACTTCTTGTTACATTATTAGACCTTTTGAAATAAAGGATTATGTTACATTTGAATGACCTTACTAATTTTCAAAATTCTCTTTGGGAAAAGGTATGCCTTCAGATACTTATCTAACTACTTTTGACGTACTTTAAGAATATCCGTGAGTATAAAATATACATTAAAGAAAGTCTATTTTAGTTTCTGTTCCTTGTATTTTTTGCCTGGGGATACGATTCAGAAACTAACGTGTGTTAAAAGATAAGTCTCTTTTTGAATCATAAGCATCTATTTTATATTTAACCATAACATTCAACAGAAATTTGTATTACTGCAACAAAGATATTTACATGTATGATTTCATTCGTTTGGTTCAAACATTTTAAAAATTAAAACCAAATTTATTCAATTGTCTGTTTCTTCTTTCAAATCCAATGAACGGCTTTCAAAATTCTAGTTAAAGGAAACATACTGAAATGATTTAGCACTTATAGTAATTTATCCGTTATTCTACGATTGATATTCAGATTAAAAAATATGCAGCATTTTAAATCCAGGCTTTGTTTTTGCCACAGCAGAATGATGAAGCAAATTAAAAAAAGGCTTTAGTTAGTATTGCCTTCAGTTACGTATGCTTCCAGTTAGTCATAATGGTGTGAAAATTGTACATTGTTGCAGTTTCATATAATTCTTGTTATTAGAAACAATGAATTTCAAAACTTAAGTATATGAAGAATTGTTTAAATCTAAAATGAACAAGTAATTCAACAGTGACTTTCTCTTTCTGCAAAAATTTGACCTTTCCCCGCTTAAGAATTGATTTTCGCCTAATGGAAAACAATCGGAAAAACTTTTACAAAAATTCTAGACTTTCTTAAAACGCAAAGGTTTTCTCTACAGAAGAAATAATCCCTTTCAGATTGTCTTATTTGTCTTAAAGCTGCTTTGTTTATCATGTTTCTGTGGCTGGGAGAAAATAAAATGTTTCCAAGTAATTGTTAAAAATATTTCTGAAACTGCTTGGGGTTTTGAAAACAAAAAAATCTTTAGAGTGTTTGTTTACTTGTTATTTTAAGATGAATTATGTACACTCCTTGCCAACCTAACTTGGGTAAAACAAAGGGTTAAAAGACAGAGGGAAAAGCGCGATTAGTCCGTTGGTTGGAAACTCTTGTAAGGTAATATTTACATACAAAATGATCAGAATACAATTTAACCAAAAAAACTTTTCATTCTGATCAAAATGATTTCTCAAATAATATTCAAATATGTTAAACCTTAAACGAAATTAATGTATTAAACATGTTTTTTGGATGGAGTCACTAATAATTTAGGGAGGGAACTCTTTACATGCGCGGAAAGAGATTCTCCATAGCATATTTCTATTTATCCAACTTAGGGTGGCAAGGAGTGTAGTCAATACTTTCAATTACACTCCTTGCCAAATCCGTGTCTTTTAAGGTCTAACAGATTTGAATATTATCTGAGAAAATTTGGCAATTTGATCAGAATGAAAAGTGTTTTTTTTTTGTTTACTCTTTGTTTTTACCCAAGTTAGGTTGGCACGGAGGTCAGTCGATATTTTATACAATTAAATAAGAGATCATGTATGACATTTTGAAGTAAAAATTCAAACCTACGGCTATTTTTAATACCATTTAATATTTAGGTTAAAGGCATATTTAGGCGGCTCAGTGGCTGAGAGGTTAAACGTGTCCGCCTCGTCAGCCCAAGATCGCGGGTTTGAGCACCGGCTGAGTCGTCGTATTGTCCGGATGGGAAAATTCTGGGCACGCATGTCATATGATTATGTGGCATGTAAATGCCAATTTGGCATAGGTTTCCTCGGAAAAATTAAAATCCCGGCATACTTAAGTATCCACAGAGAGAGCTCAGATTCATCGTAATCTGTACGTCAAAATTGGTAGCGAGAGAAGCCTAGATGGTGCCACAAAAAAAGGGGCTCTTAGTTCTGGGGAATGTATCGAGTCTGCAAAGGCTTGACCGCCAAAGTTGCAGCCCCATTAGAAAGAAAAAAAATAGGTTAAAGAGGCAGACAAAAATATGAATATTTAAAATTTGTTATGAGCTTGTCTTAAAGGAGAATCAAAATTTCTAAATATTGATTCTGGTTAATCTTTAAGTTTATACTTGGTTTACATTTTTTAATATTTCTAAACTCAGCTGTTCTCCATAAATTGTATTCATTTTATATTTCTTTCATCAACTATTACTCTAAAATACAAAATATCTAATAATAAAAAGAAAAGGACAAAATTTATTGCAATTTCAGGATGCCGAAATATACTTTTATAAATTCTTTTAAAACACTTGGAAGAACTTAATCCGACGTCAGTATAAATAAGAATAATAATTAACACTACGCCATAGCTGCAGAGAATTCTGCTGGTTTTAGGAATGCGACAGCTCTCTGCTTAACTCTTCACTGCCGTTGGTTTGAACAAGCTATAACTTACATTTACTTCACTAAAGATGTTTTTTTTTTCTTTAAGAAAGTCTGATATCGGTATTGCTACGCATGTTAAGATATATTTCATTTTCAACAGGGATGTCAGTTACATAGGGCTATTACATTATTTTTTTGCCGCCCCGGTAGCGCAATCGTTAGGACGCTAAACTTTGGAGTTGCTGGGGGCGGGCTCGTATCCCGGTCAGGCATGGATGTTTGAGACCGTCAATAAATTTTGTTATTTGTCTATGTGTTTGCGTTGTCCTTTCTTTGTGTGTCTCTTGTGCTTGTAAAAACTCTTTCTGTGTCTGTCCCACTTGACGAAAGCTTATAAGCGGTTCTCTGAACAAGCACACAAGCTGGAATATATTTGTACCATACCATACCATACATTAGAGAACCGGGGCTGAGGAGCCCTGTCCGTTAAGCACTCGCCTAGCATGCGAAAGGTCCCAGGTTAGGGTCCGGGCATCGCCAAAATAGCTGCCGGCCTATAAACGGTCCGTGCAACCAAAAATGTCCGACGAATAATACCCTGTGTAAGGGAGTGCACGTTAAATATCCTTCAAGGTCCTAACACTGCGTACGATGTCACCCTCAACGGTTGCATTGGGTGCCTACTCAGGTGTTGGCTCGTCACTTGACTGTGGTTCAAAAAAAAAGGACGCCCGTCACCAATAGCCCTCGTGTTGCTCTAGTTCAACGATAATTCAAACCTAACCTATTATAGAAAACCTAACACCTTCGAAAATTTTTCTTTTCTATGTTAGAATTTTTTCAACAGATTAGGCGAATAGCCATAACAACAAAATAAAAAAAACTTAAGAAGGAAAATATCCTTTTAATTACTTATTAATGGGCATATTTCACGTCTTGAGTGGAAACAAATGCCGAATGAAAATTAATTCTTTCTCGAACGTCGATATGTGAATAAATGTTATGTGAAAACAGCACCTATCAAAGAAATTGGGAATGAAATCTGATAGGATTGACGTCATCTGCAACACGCCAATTGTTAAAGTTTAAGAATAATACCGCATTCTAATAATAATTAAGAAAAACAAATGAAACTTTTCTTTTATGTTTGTTTTAAATTTTTGGCATTACTATTTTCATACTAGAAGAAATGCTGAATTTTTAGGCAATTGCCGCCTCGGTGGTTAGTGTACTAGCCTTTGGAGCTGCTGAGGTCGGGTTCGAATCCAGGTCAAGCATGGATGTTTGTGACAGTCAATAAATGTTGTTATTTGTCTATGTGTTATTCATTTCTTTGTGACTGTAAAATTTCTTTCTGTGTCTGTCCCACTTGACGAAAGCTTATAAGCGGTTCTCCGAACAAGCACACAAGCTGGAATATATATGTAGTATACCATACCATACCAAGGCAATTGCATAGAGTTAGGAAAGAGAATAGAGTGGTCCATGTATGTGCGCAGTAACGCACAAAAGCAGGCTAGAGCGGTGCATCTTGGGATACCTCAGTGCCAGTTTGTTATGCGCAGTAGCTTGAAAAACTTGACAGCCCTGATTCAAACCTTTTGAACTAATAGACCCCTCTACTTCTCCTTCCTAACCTAACTCTATGGGCTATTAAGAACAGATGATGTGATTTTTAAAATAAAGCATCAGATATATCTGACTGACAATCCATCTGAAGGTAATTTTAAAAGTCAGGAAAATTGTCTAGAAAGAAAATTTTCTATCACGATAAGAGTTCATAATTTTTAAAACATCTAAACTCACTCTCTACCCATTGAATTTAAGTTCAAGTTCTGGCTCGGGTTCGAATCCCGATCAGGCATGGATGTTTGTGTTTGTCAAGTATATGCGGAGTACGTGCTCGTTAAATCAGTTTTGTCCGAAAGTCCTGTGGGCGGCCATTGCGCAGTTTCCCACGGGTACAGCTCCCTGGAGACTATTTCCCTCCCCTTCAGGGACATGTCTAAATTGTGGAGGTGGCGTGCGATAGACGGCAGCATCTGTCGCGTATGTGTGTGTTGTGTTGTGTCTGTTTTACTTGACGAAGGTTTATAAGCGAGTCTGACCAAGCACACAGGCCTGAAAATGTATATCTACCAACCAACCAATCAGTTCAAGTATTGTTATCTAAATATTTTCATACCGTGAAACAAGGTGAGATTTTAATAATATACTAAAAAATACACGAAAATCATCAGAAACTGGATATGGCTGCAAATGTAAGTGTTTCGCTATAATTAACATGTTTCAAGTCTTGAGTGGCAACTGAAATACTTTATGAAGATAAATAATTTCTCGACGCACAATTGGTCAATCAATGTCATGTGGGAACAAGGCACCAATCGGAGTACCGACTGTAGGAAGGACAAGAATAAAAACTAGAAGGAATTTCGTCGCCTTAAACATTCAAGATATTTTTAAATGGGTTTTGGGGGGAAAAGCTTAACTATGTTACAATAAAAACATCTAAGTTTATATTTAAAAGTTCAATGCTTCATCAGTTTAAATCGCCAATTTTAATGTGTAAAAGTTTCAATTTCAATCAAACGCTCCTTTCCTTAACATTTTGTTATTTTGTTTTAAGTGCTGCAAGTGGGTGTAGACGCGTCACCCCACTTTTCAAGAAAATGCTATTAGGGTGGGCCGAAAAAAACTTTTTATTTTATTTCGGATCGCTATAGTGCGGAAAAGTTGCCATTGGTAAAGACATGAAAAATGCACTAATTATTATTTTTTTATGACTATATCTTCCGTTAGCACAATGCCATGAAAGTTGGCAAAAATTGTCAAAAACCGTAACTTTTCATAGTTTTTTTTAACCCGATATATGATTTTAATTGCTTTCCTATATCATATTGCATGACTAAAATTTACATAAAGTTAAAACTTTTGAAATTTAGCAAAAAATACGAATTTTCCTAATTTTATACTATGTTGAGTGGTCGGAAGATCTGACACAAATGTATAACTTATTACACTATATATTATAGCATTTATTATTATTAATAAGTGCTATAATATTTGGATTTTACATACTTTTAGTAGTTAATTCATGATATAGGAACGTAATTAAAAACATCTGCCTTGTTTTAAAAAAAATATAAAAAATTACGGTTTTTAACAATTTTTCGCCAACTTTGAAGGCATTGCGCAAACGGAAGAGATGGTAATAAAAAAAAATTAGTGCATTTTCATGTCTTTACCAATGGCAACTTTTCCGCATTATAGCGATCCGAAATAAAATAAAAAGTTTTTTTCGGCCCACCCTAATGGCTATCCATCCTCCCACTTCTTATATATCTCAAATTCAAAATCCGCAGAGGGGGGATGGGGCATGGCATTCTAATTGCAGGTATCCCCCTACTTATTTTCTCCCGCTTTCACCACAATATGAAAACCATTCTAAGATGCAGTGACTTTCTTAAGGTAGGCGAATACCCAAAATTCTAAAATTTTTACTATTGCTTTAATCTTTTCCAAATTTGGCATAGTGATTTCAAATATAATGAATAATACTATTAAGGCATTTTTTTACTTAAATATTATTTATTTATTTTAAACGGTGTTTTTCTACTAAAAAAAGAGGTTTACGCCAACAAGTCTACCACATTGAATTTTAATCCTATGAACATTTATTATGTGTTAAATTCTTCGTTTTGAACTGATACATGCAATGACCCTCTAGAGTTACATACAGATTACAAGAAAAAAAGTTATTAAGAAAAATGTTATAAATTAACCACAAAAAAAAATTATTTTTTTCGATTAACTTACACTTGAACATTTTTTTTTAAAAAAACTTGTATATACTTACACCATATGTTAGAGATTCATGGCACAGATATATATAGAAATAGCATCTGTGAAAAATTTCAGGTAAATTAATGTAAGACTTTTTATGCTAAAAGTGTTGGCATAAACCCCTTTTTTCAGTTGAAAAACACCGTTAAAAATAAATCAATTATATTTAAATAAAAAAAAATTGCCCAAAAAGCATTGTTCATTATATTTGAAATCACTATGCCAAATTTGGAAAAGATTAAAGTAATAGTAAAAATTTTAGAATTTTGGGTATTCGCCTACCTTAAACCCATTTCAAAAAATACTCCATAAAACAAGTTTAATTTCAGTTAAAACTTTATTGAACCAAAACAACCTATCCTCGCTCGAGGCCAATAGAAACAAAGGGATTTAGTATAACGAAAATAACAAATTCTTCTCTTGGAATACATTATTCATTATTTGTTTCGATTCTTACGTTTTTTTTTCGGTCTGCACTTTAATAAAAGGACCTTTAAAAGAGGTGACGTAGCTAATTTGAATACATAAATCTGGGAGGTCTTGTCTACAGTAATATTTTCATTCCCGCTTCTTTTTTAATTAAAATGTTGAAAGGCCATGGCGTGGTGGGGAATTCTACTATAGATATCACTGTTTACAGTTAGTGCTTTAATTAGAAGGAGCTGTGGTATTATAGAAATTTGTTTTAGTTGTTACGTAGAAGCAACTATAGATTTTAATGACATTTTTCCGATAAAATCACGCATTGTTATCCAGATAAATTGCTTGTTGCTGCATTTAGATAAAATGCTATGTTGGTTGGTTTGACATATATTTTCAGGCTTGTGTGCTTGGTCGCAAGGACCCGCTTATAAAGCATCGTCAAGTAGGACAACACAAGACACACACAAACACATATGACAGATGTTACCATCTGTCGCCACCTCCGTAATTTAGACTTGTCCCTGAAGGGGTGGGAAATTTTCTCCAGGGACCTGTACCCATGGGAAACTGCGCAATGACCGCCCACAGGACTTTCGGACCCAACAGATTTTACGAGCACGTACTCCGCATATACTCGACACGCACAAACATCCATGCCTGAACGGGATTCGAACCCGGACCCAGCAGCTCCAGAGGCCAATGCCTTAACCACTATGCCGCTGGATCGGCAATGCTATGTTAAATAAGTGATTGTGAACTTTAGTATCGGGAATTTTTAAGTTTTTTTTTATAAAAGTAATTATTCCAGCCTCCGCATCTGTCCCGACATCACCGAGCTGGCATCTAAAGGGACCCCGCCGGACCTCTACATCTTCCAGCTTGACCCTTTGCTGATGTCGGGCAAACCAACACCTCTGTACCTACCTCATTGAAGTGTTCCCAGGAAACCCCAGCGTACCTTTTCCAGCCTGCCTCTTATCTGCGCTGCAAAACTGTGAGTTATTTTTTTTAATAGTTTCTCAATTCGTTGGCAAAAGATTCCATTAACCCATTCTTTAGCAATCATAAGATTTTTTTAATTTGGTTGTTTTCTATTGGCAATCTTGTACTGATATTAGTGGGGAAAATTATAGAATCTGGAAATGTTAATGACGCAAAAAAAATACTATATATTTTGCAAAACGCAATCTATTAACCAACCAATAACCCTATTCCAAAGGTCCAAAATCACGACACAAATAATCAAAATTAAAACTTGATTCGCTTCACAATGGGTGAAAACCGTGTAAATAACATTTCCAAACAAAACCCTCTGATTCCTCTATTAACCTGTTAATGATAACTGCACTTGTGGTATTTGTCAACAGCAGGATTGACCTGTGACACCAATACCAGTATCTGGAAGCTGACAACCCTTGATGTTGCTTTGACAAGACCGTTACTGACATGAAATTGGGCTTGGTCCTAATTAGAGTCACTGTATGCAGGGTGGCCCAAAAGTAGCCTAACAGTTAATGTACAGCTGCGGTAATAAAAAAAAAGTACCACTAGTGATTATTTCAGCCATTAGTCACCCTATAGAATCGGACCTTTTTGAGATTGTGAACAATTAACGTTCTGAGTTAATTGCATGACACAAAATTTGCATAAGGGGCCGTCTTCATATTAAAAGTGTTACGAACTTTGAAATTTCCAATAGCAACACCCAATTTTAATAACTTAGAAATGTTAAGCACTCTCGAAAACCCTTAAATCTAAGTTTTTGTTGCATATGAGGGAATATTAGATGAGTTATTCAATCGAATCACTTGTGGATCTTTTGGGGACCATCTCTAAATGACAAGCAAGCATGCATGCAAGGCCGTCTTTATTTATCAATTACACATGTAATCTTATACACAGTCCCCTAAAGGGTAATTAAAAAATATTTTGAGATTTACTCAGCAAATTATGAATAAAATTTTTTAAAAATTGGTAATTCGCTTAAACTTCCTGTCTTGAATTTATTTCTGTAAAAATATTAAGGTGTTTCGATTCATATTTTAAAAAAAATTAATATAATAATTATTAAAAAATATAAAAATTGTTTTAAGTACCCCAATATTGAATGCATTTTGTTTGGGTTATTATAATTTATTTTCAGTAAAAAATTCGTTTCATTATCTTAATTATTTATATATTGGGATAGTTTTTTATGTGCAACTCATTTAACATTATGGGACCTAAACTTTGCACGTCTCTAACTCCCCTAATAATGCTTAAAAACTAACAAAATTTGGCATTTAGTATTAACATAGGTCATAGATTTGAAATATGGACTCAAAAAGGGGTGTTGCTATTGGAAATTTCAAAGTTAGTAACACTTTTCATATGAAGACGGCCCCTTATGCAAATTTTGTGTCATGCAATTAACTCAGAACGTTAATTGTTCACAATCTCAAAAAGGTCCGATTTTATAGGGTGACTAATGGCTGAAATAATCACTAGTGGTACTTTTTTAATTTTCCGCAGCTGTACCATTTGGGGAGGTTGGGGGAGTACCATTAGGGGAACAAGAGCCAATGCTTAGCTGCATTTTTAAAGAAAACATGCGCACTGCGCCTATAAAACAATTTTTGTACCAGCCATGCATTATTGTTTGGTCACAATCTAATCATTATACAGGGGGGCCCAAAAGTAGCCTTAGTTAATGGTGTACCATTGGTACGAACATTGGGTTATTTAGAACAGATATTTGACGAAGTCGTGCTTAGTTTTGGCCAAAATAAAGTCATACTACAGCGTATCTTAGCCAAAGAGTAGCGATCCGTGGACTTTGATCGGTTTAGTTTCGAGATATCTGTTTATTTGAGCTTACCGATCAGAGGCAGTAATGCATCAATGTCGTAGGTAAGACAATTTGAACACCTTCGGGATTCAGAATGTAATTATCTATGTAAATAAAGCTGTCACTTTTGACTATGGTTCTTAATTACGATGCCTGTCGCCAATAACTCTCCTGTAGCTCTAGAACTACGATAATTCAACCAAACTGAACTTAACCTGTATTAATATAACTGTTTCGGTATAAATAACTGAATACCTAACTAACTGTTAGGCTACTTTTGGGCCACCCTGTATATTGGCGTGACTAACGTATTAGCTAGAAACATAACTTCTGGAGGTCTTCAAACTTTAAAATGATGAATCCAACGATTCTCTGACTGCACATTCGCGGACGTATATTATTACATGTATAAGTCATTAAAGTTGCAGGGGGGGGGGGGGCGTTACCAATTGTAGGAGTTTGGCGATTTCAGGCGTTATATGGACAGCTGGAACAGCCACGCCTAAGATGACGTCACGGCTACGTCAAATGAAGGGGACTTAAAGTCGTCCAACCTAGAAGAGGCTCGTTCTCAAAGGGTTAAATGGGCCGAAAATAAAAATAATAAGCAATAGAAAAAAATATATTTTGCAGAAGCAAATTTCGTCAAACGGAATAGTTAACGTCAAACTGAATTTTTTTTTGTGACAAAACGAAGCATACACAGTTAAAAAGGTTCCATTGAAAATGTTTGACTTCTCAGCGTTTGTACATTTTTGGCCACGTAATCACTTGCACTCTTCAAAAGGAAAAGTATCGAAAAAATCAAGTTAATTTAAAACTAGATTCGTAAGGCTTGATACCACGGTCTATGTCCGTGATTTACGGTCAGCTCTTACAAAACTGTTACAAGCATAGATATCATAGTTAAAGTATTAGATTGGCAGATCACCTGACTTCCAATGCTTACGATGGAACGCGCATGGAGACCAAAATTTGAGGGCAATGGGGCCAGTGTTGCCACCAGTTTTAGGAGAAAAACACTACCAAAAAATACCTTTTATTTCTAAAATTGCAAAAAATACTAGCAAAGCGTTTCACGTTTGTTTGTTTTTTAAATCACTAAAAAGATTCCATAATGTAGCTACAAATTTTATGGTATTGTTTTGAAATTTTAGAATTAAATGATATTTTTTCGTAATGTTTATTGTTTTTCTAAAACTAGTGGAAACACTGCCCCCATTGTCCTCAAATTCTGGTCTCCATGCGCGTCCCGTCGTTAGTATTGGAGATCACGTGATCTGTCAATCTAATACTTATACTATGATATATATGGTTACAAGACCTGTCAGTCTTTTAACTAAATAATCAGTGACCTAAAACTGTGTATTGACCACGCGGACTAGAATCGTGGAAATAAGCATTTAGGGCTAATGCCGATGCATATATAACTCGTGTTTGGCAAAAGTGTCTGTTACTACTGTGTTACAATATCAGGGCGATCACGTGATTTATGGCGTCCTAGTACGAAGTGACACTGATGATGATAAACTTCCTTTCCTCTCTTACTCCTCTGATTTGATTTGACATGGTCGCAACTTAAAAAATACTTTTTTATTGATTTTTTTAAACTATAAACTTCAAATTATGAATAAAAAAATAAGAAGATAATTCAATATATAAATTTTATGAAGTAAGAATTTTAAAAAAAATTGGTGCACACCAAAATTTAATGAAAACTATTTTTTTTTAAATATATTTCATAATCTGGTGTGGAAGTAGATCTACCGTCACAAGCTTCAGTAATTATTTTGATTTTATTCGACATAATCAACAAATTTAGAGCCGCCGTTTCTTTAGGTAAAACTTGATATAGAAATTATTTAAAGATTCGTTCTCAATCATTTATAGTTCTCTGCCTTAATTTTTTTTAATCAAAGTCAGTAGGGAATTAGAGATCATAACCAATTGGAACTTAAGTGTACCGGTTTGAATCCCACTTCAGGCATGAATGTACACATACCTTCTACTTTTTCAAAAAGTAGAACCCGGTCTAGTTTTCTTCCACGTTACAAAAAAACAAGCATTCACAAGCTAAATCAAATTCAATACGAAAATTCTTCTTCTTCGCTGACACTACAGCCTGTTACAGGCCAAGGCCGTCTCTCCAAGTCGTCTCCATCTGACTCTGTCCCCCACAATGGCCCTCCATCGGTTAACTCCTAACACCTTGAGGTCTCTTTCAACCACATCCAGCCATCTAGTTGGGAGTCTTAATCTGCGCCGTTTTCCTTCTATCTTCGGGCTGGGGAGCCCAGTCGGTTAAGCACTCGCTTAGCATGCGGAAGATCCCAGGTTCGGGACCGGGCATCGCCAAGATAGCTGCCGACCTATAAACGGCCCGTGCAGCCAAAAATGTCCGATGAATAATACCCCGTGTAAGGGAGTGCACGTTAAATATCCTTCATAGTCCTGATGCTGCGTACGATGTCGCCCTTAACGGTTGCGTTGGGTGCCTATTCAGGTGTTGGCTCGTCACCTGACTGTGGTTCTAAAATACGACGCCCGTCGCCAATAGCCCTCGTGTAGCTCTAGTGCGACGATAATTCAAACCAAAAAAAAACCTTCTATCTTCGAGAACTTTACTTTTTCAGTGGGGAAGCTGTCTTCGTATAGAAACACATGTCCCAACCACCTAAGGTTGGACGCATTTACCCCCTGTAAAAATTTCAGGTTCAAATACGAAAATCACTTACAATATTTTTAAACTAACTCTACTCAGAATGAACGAAGAATCCACCTACCCATTCTTCGAAACGAAAAACCTCCCCTAATGCTTATTCAATCGAAGGGCCTCTCCCATTCAAAAAATAATATCTTATATGGAGAATATTTTAAGAAACGGTGTTGCTGTAACCTCTCTGCAATGGGAATGAAGCATCTGTATCGTATTGCTATGGGAATCGTAATAGGACCCATAGCCACTTTCTGGTACGCCTTGAAGTTGTTTTTTGTTGTATAAATCGACATGCAAGGTGAAACGACTTTTACAGAGAATACTTGATTTCTCTTACTTTTCTATACTTTAACTCGAAACATAGTTTTTTCTAACATTGTTCTTCTTTTTATGTACTCAATTCAATGTATTTATTTTTAAACTTTTAGTTCCAATGACAATGTGGTATTGCCATTTGAGAAATTTTTGTCTGATCGCCTATACCCATTTATGATATCATAAAGCATTTGATTCTTTAAGCTTTTTCCTCATCAGAAAATATATTTTATTAATCCAAATAGCTTTCAGCCCTATTATTATTTTTTTAATTATGATCAGAAAAATGATGCCAAATGGCATTACTGGGACTGAAAGGGTTAAAGGAATGAAGTGTTTTATAGATCTTTAAACTACACTTCATATTTAATACCAAATATGCGCATTAATTTAATTAAAAATCTAATTACTGTATTAAATTTTGTGGATTATTTTATAAAGCTTTCTGATAATATGATATTATTTTTATAGATGTTCTGAATTGAAGTACATAAAAAGATTTACGACATTTTATAGTTTATTTCAACTTAATTTTAAAAAAATTCATTTTCAATCAAGTTTCAATAAATTAAACTTTAGGTAAATTCGAATTAAGTTATGTGTAGGAATATCCATAAAAGATGAAAAACATTTACTGGCGAGCTTGTTTTATTTATAGAGATTATTTTACAATTGCAAATCTTGCAAAAGTACCAATAATACATCAAGGTATCTTGCACGTTGAATAAAACCGTAATAATAAACTATGATAATTTCGATCGAGGAATTACCAATATATGCATCAAGGTCTTGCACATTAAATATGGCCGTAATACTAAACCATGACTCAGTTAATTTTCACTCCTTTCGGTATCGAAAATGCACCTCCCCTATAGGAGTGGATTTCACTCTTTTGTTTTGTTAAACCTCCAACAATCTTAACAGCAAACGACCGATTTTATGCTGATTAAGAGCGATTTAGGAGTTAATTTCCCTCCTTCCAGTGTCGAAAATGCACTTCTCCTATAGGAGTGGATTTCACTCTTTTGGTTTAAGAGTGTATATCTCAAATTAATCCAGTTTCCCATTGAATAACCTTTTTGAATAGCTTTCATAACTACTTTTTCGTTTGTAACATAGTATACGGCCCCTTTTCAGATTAATGTCTAGAAGGGGGTGTCAAAAACATCTTAATCTCGTCGCGTGGAAAAATCGAACGTGTGTCGAACAAAAAAAATACCCCCCTCGCTTGCATATGATAGATGTCTCTCAAGGGGTGTTAGGATTTCATCCCCCCCCCCCCATCATTTTCCAACCCCCCCCCGATTATCTAATTAGTGTTTGGGGATCGACTTTGATTAGATAAGCGTTTGTGAGGGGTTTCTGAATACATTTGTTTGTATGGTGATAAAGCGATACACAAAGATTAGATATGAAATACGAAATAAAGTTTTGTTTTGGTTGAATTTTTTTAGTGTTCACAAATTTGTTCAGTGTTGTGTCTTTTGTTTTTGTTGGTGGAATAATTATATTTTATTTATATAACTATTGCAAAAGAGAGGTTAATTATTTGATCAGGAAAAAAAGATTATTTGTTTGGTGATTTCGTTTTTAACTTATTTTCTTTGTTTCGCATTTTAGAAATATTTTTTCAATGAAAAGTAAACTTAAAACTACAGTTCTAACTACAAATACTATTTAGTCGTTAAAAAATAGAAACTTAGGAGAGAGCCTCTGGTAGCACAGTAGTATTGTCCAATCTCGGCTCGTACTCATCTCCCAATGCATAATGGACTACGTTTTACTGACGCTGGGCAATATAGGGGCGCAATATTGGTTTGAATATTTTATGAAAAAAATTTACAATCCAAAATTCTTGATTGAAAAATGTTGTGAAACATAACATTTGCCTTTTACACTTGTAAAATACTATAAGATTGCCGTAAAATTAAGCATTGCAATTTTCGTAATTTTCGGTATGAAACCTCAAAGAACGGGTAAATCTGGTTAAAATCGGTAGAAAATGATCGATTTCATCCAATACTCTCCTAGTTTAGCCGATACTCATGCGACATTGGCCAAAATTGTTGTGCTACAAGGGCCTATATCGTACAGCGGGGCTAAACTGTACACCCATTTTTTGGCCTAGATTTCAACCTTGTAACTGTTTGAATCCCTATGTGTAGAAATAGCTCAGCTGTTAGAGCTTTGGACTGCAAATCTAAAGGTTGGTGTATCGAGCTCGGATTTGTCAATTTAAAATTCATTGAAATGGTTTGAATTATCGTCGCACTAGAGCTGCACAAGGGCTATTGGCGACGGGCGTCGCATTTTGGAACCACAGTCAAGTGACGAGCCGACACCACAATAGGCACCCAACGCAACCGTTAAGGGCGACATCGTACGCAGCGTTAGGACATTGAATTATATTTAACGTGCACTCCCTTATACGGGGTATTATTCGTCGGACATTTTTGGCTGCATGGGCCGTTTATAGGTCGGCTGTTATTTTGGCGATGCCCGGACCCTCAACCTGGGACCTTTCGCATGCTAGGCGAGTGCCTAACCGACTGGTGTTCAGTATGGCCCCGTTTTAAACTTTCAACCCTTAGAACTTATGTTGGAGTATGGCAGCCCAGTTGGAAAGGACATCAGACCTTCAGGTCCCTGTCGAATATGGTTTTCGACAATGCCATCATATAAGCAAATCGTGTAAATACAAAAAAAAGGAATAATTTCCGTACATAAATGCCTGGTATATGTTAAATGCAGTGAGGTTCAATGTCCTGATTCAATGAACATTTGAACAATGTTTGACTTAGGGTTTTATACAGACGTATAGGTTTTGGACAATAATACTGTAGCATAGTATACATTGCATTTCGTGTTCCTTTTATTCAAATAATTTTTTGCAGTTAAAACAAAAGCAAAAAAAAAAGAAATCTTCAGTTATTTTTCGTCTTGTCTAATCTTATAAAGAGAACGATAAAAAAAATGGCCCACACTTCAATATTGCACAAAATTTGTTTTATATTTCTTTTGTAAATTATATCTATTCACAAAAATAGAATAAACATGTAATGAAATAAATTAAATCTCAGGTAGCTTAGAAGAACTATTTTTGGAGTATTCAACATTCTATCGAGAAATAATTTCAAGCTTTAGTGGTTATTTTTAGAATTCTAGTTGCTTTATTTCCGCGAAATTAGGACTTATTTTTGTGCTTTTATTACCACTCCACCGACCCAAATTATTACGAATTTCTATTTCCGTCTTTCACGAAGTACGCTTGGCTTTAGCAATATATTTTTCTGCTTTCGATACATTTTTTTTCTTTAACCTTCAGTAATTTTTTAATAAATTCTTTTAGAAAGATTTTTTTTTAATTCTTACATTAGCCATGTTTTAGGTCTTCAGTAGCAACAGATTTTTGACATTTTCTAGTTTTATTATGCAGAATTTTTTTTTGTATCACACTTATCTGTAACATTTGTAGTTTACGCTCTTAAAGTGGGTGAAAACGGACAGACGGACGTACATAACCTTTATAAAAACTTCCGCCTTTTACGTTCTAAACGCAGAGTAAAGTCTTATACCGAATAGTTCGTTTATTATTGACAACAATGTAAAAATAAAGAGAGAAATCATAAATCATTTTGAACAATACTTTGACTTTCGTAACATAAAATATGCTAATCAATGCTTGTTATTTTCGAATTCTTGTACATTTCAATTTGAACAGTTGATAGTTATTTGGCTTTCCTTCGAGACAAACTTTGCTGATTAAAATTGCAACTTAAGCTTCGCAACTAAATTTCAAAGCTTTTTCTATCAGTTTCAGTAAATAACCGACAAACTGTTTCTTCATTCTTTAAAAAAAATGTTAAGCTTTGTTTAAAGCAACGAAAACACTAAATATAAACCTAAATTATCAGCTTTTGCCCAATTTATGCTAAACTAAACATCAGCGAAGACTGTTACTAGAAGTACCAGAATTGAGTAATTTTTGGAGGTGTTTTTAAGCCTTAAATCCTTATTTTATAATATAATTAGAAGTATGATGAAAAGTTTTAGCATAACTAAAACATTAAGTATTAGAAATTTATTTTAATTAGAAAAATTAACGATTTTTTTTAATTGCAGACAATAACGGGTAATGCGTAAGACAGATCTTATTATAATTAAAATTGTTTGCTTTTTTAAATAATTTTGAGTTTACTTGTAATTGAAATCTCTAGCTTATAAGAAGCCGTGTGCGAAACAAGCTTTGAGGTCTCTTATATTTTTTATAATGTTTTGCATACACTATAACAGACGTGTGAATCGCTGTTATCTGGATATCCGATGGGCCATTCTTCGCTTTAAAAAGAATAATTCTCAAAAACATTTGAAATAAATTTTAATGTTTAAGGCTCTCTATATGCAAATTTTAAATTTAATTACCAAAATTCTCTCGAGTTTGCAAACAATTTTTATAAAAAGTCTTACGTCATAAAAGCAATTTTATTTTTAAACAAATACATTAGAAATATGGTTCATTTTGTAAATTTCAAATGACCTAAAATGACTGAAACAATATATAAATCACTAAAATTTACAGCTTTAATGCTATACTTAATCCGTTTCACACAAACTTATTGATAATTGTCCATGCGGGTCCTACACAATATATTTATCTCCAAAAAAGGTTCAGAAAGTGAGATTCAATAAATTTGAAGTTATTGTCACCAACAGAAGCGTAACCATGCACCTGACTATGTTTCTAACATTTGATTACAGTTTAAGTACTACTTTACTAGGTTTTAAAAAAAATTTGGAAAGTAATTTGATTTTTTGATCAATGAAAACAGGTGATGGTCAGTCTCCTTCCTACAACTCCTTCCAATTTCTAATGCCTTCTACTTATTACTTTTCAACCTTAGTGTGTAAGCTAAATTGAATGAATATTAACCCTGTAATGCATCATTTTTTTTCATTCCGAAAAATAATATTTGTGTCTTTAATACTCATACATTATGGGGAAAATATTGAAAAAAATTAACTGCATTGAAATTTAAATAATTTCAATTATTTTAAATTTCTGCCAAAAACCAACTGCAAAATTCCAATTTTGATAAGAATGACTAGAAGACTCCTAAATATATTTTAAAATAACCCTCTTGCACAATATATTTTTTCAAAACAATTTATTTGTATTTAGTACTAATATTATTATACTTTGAATACTGCCAAAGACGTAATTTCACAACAGTTAATAACTTTAATAGTTAATAACTCTTTAATTTTGGATACACTTTTACTACTGTCTTCTATGAGGGTTATTAGTAACTAAAACTTCAAAATGGAATGTAATAGATGAAAAAACACAGATTTATCGAGAGGGAACTCTACTTTAATTGAATAAAGGGGATTATGTTACTTGTTGCCATATGGCAACAGTATGCATTAGAGGGTTCATTATTGCATGATATGTGAACAATTAAGGTTATCTTGCCACAATTTTCAAATGTTTTATACCGAATAGCTGCCGTTTATTACTGACAACAATGCAAAAACAAATTGAGTAAGTTTTTGATTTTTTAAACAATGCGTTTTAGTATTATGCAGAGTATAGAGCATTTTAAACAAACATACAACACAAGTAAGAACATTTCAAACTTTTTAATAATGAAAATTACTCTTTAAACAGTTTGCAGTTATTTGGCTTTCTTTTGAGACAAACTTCGATGATTAAAATTGCACCTTAGGCAATTGTAAAGCGTTTTCTATGAAATTTTAAAAATACCCTCAAAGCTGTTTGTTCATTCTCTTTCAAAAAGATGGTATTATTTGTTGCAAACAATGAAAACGCTAAACATCTACCATAAAGATCGGTTGTAGCTCCATCAATGCTAAACTTTACACACACAGTTGCTGTTACTAGAAGTACTAGAATTGAGAAATTTCGGGTTAGTATTACTTATTTTTTTATCGATGACAATGTCGGAAATTTCTAAGAAAAATGTTTGTATAATAAATAAAGTTCACTTTAAAAAAAAAGAGATTTGAGTTGGTCCAGTAGAGTCATTTCTGGCTAATGCGGGGTCCTGTGCAAAGCAAGAAGTGAATCTCTTTATTATTTTTATAATGTTTATCATATACTAATTAATCTCTAATTCGTTAGTAAGTTAGTTTGAATTATCGCAGCATTAGAGCCACACGAAGGCTATTGGCGACGGCTTCGTACTTTAGAGCCACAGTCAAGTGACAAGGTTAGGTTTGAATTATCGTCAAACTAGAGCAACAAGAGGGCTTTTGGCGACGGGCGTAGTATTTTAGAACCACAGTCAAGTGACGAGTCGACACCTGAATAGGCACCCAACGCAACCGTTAAGGGCAAAATCGTACGCAGCGTTAGGACTTTGAAGGATATTTAACGTGTACTCCCTTACACGGGGTATTATTCGTCGGACATTTTTGTCTGCACGGGCCTTTTATAGGTCGGCAGCTATTTAGCGATACCCGGACCCGAACCTGGAACCTTTCGCATGCTAGGTGAGTGCCTAACCGACTGGGCCAAGTGACAAGATGACACCAGAGTAAGCACCCAACGCAAACGTTAAGGGCGACATCGTACGCAGCGTTAGTACTTTTGAAGCATATTTAGCGTGCACTATTATTCGTCGGACATCTTTGACTGAACGGGTCGACTCTGAACGGGTTATTGATAAGCACTTACTTTGACTATGTCCTGACACGAACCTGGGACCTTTCGCATACAAGGAGAACACCTTAACCAACTGGGCTCCTCAACCCGAATGTTTGATTCGTGGTTAGCTGGGTGGGCGCATTTCGCGTTTAAAAGAATAGTTTTCAAATAAATGTTAGTGTTTTTGCTTTTATATAATAGTTACGCAATGTATTATTAAAAGCAGATTTTTAAAAGGTTGGTTGTTTATTATTACGAAAAATATGTGCACGATCAGTCATTTTTGTGAGTATTTTTAATTACTATTTAATGTTCAATTATTTGCTTTTGCTGAAGTAGAATTGAATTTTACTGATATGCAATTTCAAAATTTGAACACCAAATTTTCTTCGAGTTTACAATTAGTTTTTGCAAAAAGTCTTCGTAAAAATTGTAGTTTCACTTATAAAAAATGTCTGACAAATATGATATTGCAAACTTGAAATGACTGAAACAATATATGAGTTACGAAAATATCCGGTTTGGATGCAAAACTGTAATTTCTTGACACATCTTACACAAATTTATTGATAATCGTCCAGCAGAGTCATCCACTGCAGTTTTGTCTCCCATTAAAAATATTTAGAAAGTTTATTTTGTAAATATGAAGTTATTCTTAAGTATAGGAACATTCACAGAAGCTCAACCCGTCCAGATCAAATAAAAATTGGTTTTAAAACAATTAGCCTAGTTATTTTTTAAAAAAAAAACTATTTCTAGCCGTGAAAAGACTACATTTTTTCCAGTATTAAATAACAATAACCTACAACAATTTATGAAGTTTTACTGCATAGTTTTTTTTATTATTGACAGCAATATAATGTAAAATAAAAACCAAAAGTCGTGGTTTGGATCAATTTAAACAATACATTTGGGTCTTTCGTAGCATGAAATATTTTCAATAATACTTTTTATTTTCTATTCTTGTTAATGGATCGATTAACAGTTTGAAGTTATTTGGCTTTCCTTAGAGCCAAACTTCAGTGATTAAAATCACATCTTTAGTAACTTCAACAATTTTTCTATCAAATTCAATAAATCAACTCCAAAATGTTTGTTCCTCCTTTCAGAAAGATGGCCACATTTGTTTTGAGCAACGAAAACACTAAATATTAACACACAAATATCGGTTCTATCTTAACCAATGCTAAACTCATTGTAGAAGAAAGCAATAATACTCTTGGCATCAAAGTACTAAGATCAAATTTTCGGGAAAGTTTTTAAGATGATCCTCAAATTCTTGACTAATTAAAAGTATAATTGTGAAGTCTGGAAAAAAAACTTTTAATTTTTGAATCGTTAAATGGGTTTTCTTGTTTAAATATATTGCATAAAATTACTTACTTAAAAGATAATGATGTTTTTTTTTGCAAAAAAAAATAATTAATTAGTCGGTATCTTGTATCAAGTGCAAAAAATTTAATCAAAACAAAAGATTGGGTTTTTGCTGTTTTATACCACGTCTTCTAGAGGTTTTTGGAATATAATCGTTTAGTTTGCGAATCAAAATGGTGTAAGATGTTTATTTGAATTCGCTTTGGGTGATTTGGTAAAATTAAAGTTGTCAATAGTTAAAAACCATAAGCAATTTTAATCTTTTAACGCTTAATCTATATAATTTTCAATATAAAAATTAAATAGTGATGCCTAACAATCGAATTCACAATTGATCTTTAAGTTATAATTCTAGCGGATTGCAAACAATTGACAATATACCCTGTATAACAACGTGAATTTCCCTATTAGTACATATTTGTGGGAAAATGTGAGCATTTTTTTGAAGTTTCATATTTTTCAACTTAATGCGATTACAGAATATATTAATTGTATATCAAATCAAACAATTGTATATCAAAATTAAAGTAATTTAATCTTTATGAGGACTGTCTACAGAACGCTAAAGCAGTCTATGAGATCTTTGGTCCCAAATAATCTATATCCATGGACACAACATCATCATCATCAAAGTAATTTAATGTAGAATTAAAAATAAATACAGTATTACAATATCTGTATTGCAAATAAGTTATGCTAGTAATAGTATGATTTGTCTTAGTTTTGCAAGTCATTGAACCACCAACTTGTATTGCAATTTCAGCATAAGAGAATCTATTGATTGTGCTTGTTTGATCAACTAAAATGAGCATAATTTTATTTGTAACACAGATACTTTAATTCTGTTTTTTAATGAAATTCGACATTAAATTACCTTTAACTAAATATTTAAATGTTTGTATTTAAGCGAAATTGAATAGATGCAAGCACAAAGGTAACAGTTGAAACACATGAAACTTTAAGAAATGTCCACACTTTAGGCCACCACTGTAAGTTGAACAGATCTGACTCTGAAGAATTTTGGAAACAAAGAAACTTTAAGAAACCGTTTTTACGAACTGCCGGTTTTTGTAAAATAAAATAAAAAATAGAAAAGCTGCATCGAATGCTCTTCAAAAAAACAAAACAAGTAAACTATCTCTAAATATTACTCACATACAAACAGCTGACGTCTGCTGGAAGAAATAGAGCAGAAGGATAATAATTCGAAAAGACTAGTCCGCCATTTTTATTTGAAAGCTCTTATTTTTTATTTAGAATTCTTTCGTTCTTTTATTATTATGATTTGTTTTTATCTATGCATAGCCCCTCCAATTTTGTTCTATCATTTTATAAAAAGTTTGTTTATTTTTTATTACGAACAAAAAATGAAAAGTGTTTGCAAGAAATAAACAAAAGGCGTTGAAGAATAAATTTGTTTTGTTTCGCGGCATTTTGTTTTGTTTCTTAATTTGAATTCTCCTATATTGGTATGCTGTTCAATTTATTTATTCTGCACTTTGGGGGAACATGTTATATTGTTTTTAAAAGCGTTCGGAGTACATTGTGTGCTCAAAAAATATCGTAATGAAGTTTAGGCATTACGAAAACTGCATAACATCATTGAAAATAGCTATAAAATGCTCAACATTTTATGCAATGGGAAAAATAAATCTAAATGTAATTTTGCCCCTAAAAATTGAGTTTCAAAATATAAAGTGAAAACATTTATACAATAGAGTGGTGTCATTCGTACCCTTCCTTCGATCGGTGCTCTGATTTTTGCTCCATTGCAACGTGACATGGATTCACCAATCGCAGCTTTAAGCCCTTATCAGACGATACGAACGTCACTCGTCGAACAACTTTTGGAACATCAAAAACGTCAACAAAAGAACGGTTACGTCATGCGTGACATCACAAACTCAAAAGCGGTATTATCGCGGTATTGGAGGAGGACTTGGAACAAGGAGACTCGGCCATGACGTCACGACTGAACTTCGTTCTGATTGGAGCAGCCTTTCAAACAGCAAAAAGGTCCACAATTTTTCAGGTCAATTCGAAAAAGCTCAGCCAGCAAAAACTGCTCCAATAACTAGTTTTTGATATGGCGTACGGACGTCGCTGAGCGAACGAGCTCTCGTGTGATAAGGCCTTTAGAATACTAGACTCTACAATTACTGTCTTAACTAGAATTTATTTTTATTCAGCATTTCTGTTGCACCTCAAGACCAGAAACATACTCATTATATAATCCTTTCACTACGTTATATAATCCTTTCACAACGAAGGATTTTTGTTTCCTCGTAATATGTGATAGGAATATCATTGAAGAATCCTTAGTCGGATGGCCGTCGTGGGTCGTTTTAGTAGTGAAAGGGTTAAACTACTACAACTGTAAGGCCCTTTTTTAGAACAAAACGGACTTTATGCTTAAGAAAGATTTTAAAAAACAATGAACAATCTGCCTTTGTTGTAAAAATGTACAAAATAAATGCTCTAAGCAAATGTGAATTGTAGATGGTATGGCAAGCAAACGTTATCCTACATTATAAAGGAACGTTTTCCTACATTATGCAGGAACGTTATCCTACATTATTTTCGAACAAAGCGAACTTTATGTTTAAAAAAGATTTTAAAAAACAATGAACAATCTGCCTTTGTTGTAAAAATTTACAATATAAATTCTTTAAGCAAATATTAACTATAGAGGGTGTGGCAAACGTTATCCTATCCTCTACACTCTTAAAACAAAAGAGTGAAATCCACTCCAGTTGGAGAAGTGCATTTTCGACACCCTAAAGGCATGCATATTTTCTCAGACTGAGTTAAAATCACTCGTTTGGAGTGATCCTGTCGGAGGTTTAACACACAAAGGATCCACTCCAAAAGGAGAAGTGCATTTTCCAGTCTGGAGGAGTGAAATCCACTCAGACTGAGGTAAATTGGGAGTGTTTGTTTTAAGAGTGTATACAGGCTGCGTAACTCCTAAATCCGCTCCTGTTTTCAAAACGGCGATATTTATTCAAAAGAGGCCCAAACATCCAAGCCTTTTCCCATTCATTATGAGCCTCGAGCTCGGATTTACGAGCACGTCCGCTAGCTTAAATTACGGCACAGGGAAAAGTACGGAATAATTCGCCCTTCAATCCTTCAATTTGCAGATGCAAATTAGGGACGGGGTATCACATGACCGCCGCGTAATTTAAAGCGGGCAAGATGGGGGGGGGGGAGGGGAGTAGAGTTTAGGAGGGCTCTCGCGGTAATAAAAGCTGCCAATTAAAGTTTGCATTTAGGGTAATAACTTTATTCCTGAATAGGATGATTTAACATTGTAATAAATTTTATAAAGCCTGGAGCCTAGATAGAGAAATGCTATTTGGTTTTGGCCCTTTAGTTCAGACCCTCATAACTTAGAAATCTCGTTTACTGGCACTTTTGATGCAAACTACGGCGCCATGTCTCCACTATACTATTATAAATTTAGGTGCTTGGCTTCACCATACTATATGTTCATAATAGCTGAAAGTGTTTCACCATGGTTTCGATATTCGTTTTAACCATTTTTTAGCTTTTGGAATCAAAATCCCAAGGTCGTCCAATTAAATACCAAAAAATGGTGAAACATTTCAACACACAGCCCTTGCAACTATTAGGAGACATGATTTTGATTAAACCAAGCACGCAATTTCTGACACTGGTGCTGGTGCAATTCTGTGACAAGCAAAAACTCAATGTATGTACCTAGTGGTGGATGAGTAAACTGTACCAGTCTCAGAAACAGTTTGACTGAATTGTTCTGTTATAGTGTGTTTGCTTCCCTCCTTCCTCAATGGCACGACAGCCCTGGGTGGACCCTGGCCTTCTCAATCAATTTCCTCCATGCCTGCCTCTGCCTGGCAGTGGTCTTCCAGTTTGGGACTTTTAAGAGTGATAAGTCTCTTTCCACGCAGTCGGCCCATCTCAGCTTTGGTCGGGCTGAGCCAAAAAAATTGTTTGTCGAGCTCTCTGTTCATTCGAATGATGTGATCAGCAAATTTAATTCTTTGGATTTTTACATACTTGACAACATCAGGCTCTCTGAAAGCCCGATAGGGTTCTGAATTTGAACGTCTGTACCATGTACCGTCAACTTGTTTGCCTCCAAAAATGGATCTTGGATCCGACGTTCGAAGATTCCCAAGGAATTCCCATCTTTCTGTGTTGTTGTCCAAGTTTCTCAGACATATGTTAGGATAGGTCTGATTAAGCATTTATAAATTAGCAGTTTAGTATCTCTTTTTAGTAGGTTTGATTTTAAATATGTATGTGTGTATTTACTATTCATGCCAAATTGTCTTGCGTAATCTTAAAAAAAAAATGAAATGTATCCTTATGATGAAAATGCTACGTAAAAGGAAATTCGTTCATATTATTGGTACAGCGGCTGAAATGTCTCAATTTGATAAATTTCCATTCGAGGAAATTTGGTTCCACTTCTGCTTTTCCTAACTTAAAATCATCATTACTATAAACATTGTATGTTTTGTGTTTTTGGGAATACATACTATTGATTAAAATCTAAAAAATCGGAAATGAAACTACAAATTTCAACCCTTTGGCTACTAACGAGACTCATTTGCTCCAAAAATGACATACACTTGCCTTATTTGTGACCGATTTTGTCTTTTTGAATAATAAACAAGACAATAAAAAATTTAAAAATAGTAGTCACAAATCGTTTTCAAAAAATCATCGTACTTAGGCATAAAAAATTGCGTTTATTAAGTTTTCAATCCGGTTTTTTTTTTGTAATCCGTAGACGGAAATAAACACAACGACGGCAGACATTCCCAATCATAAAATACTATATTTTGTACAGGGGTTGGTAGAAGTAGACATACATTTTCAGGCTTGTGTGCTTGGTCACCCGCTTATAAACCTTCGTCAAGTAAGACAGGCACAACACACATACGCGACAGATGCTGCCATCGATCGCGCGCCACCTCCACAATTTAGAGATGTCCCTGAAGAGGAGGCAAATAGTCTCCAGGGACCTGTACCCATGGGAAACTGCGCAATGACCGCCCACAGGACTTTCAGACCCAACAGATTTAAAGAGCACGTACTCCGCATATGCTCGATAAACACACAATCCATTCCTTGTCGGGATTCGAACCCGGACCCAGAAGCTCCAAAGGCTAAAAATTGTGCTGCCGGGTCGGCTTGTACAGGGGATTTTCTCTTCCGTATTTCCAATATAATCTCTACCGAAACATTAGTAATCCCGCAATTAATTTGCCCTCTAGAAATGAACGGAGTAAATAAGATTAAATATTGCCACCCTGTGTATACAGTGTTCTTGCACCCCCACAGATATAAACTTTGCTTGAACTGAACTTTTAAAAAAATTAGAACATATACTTGAACCACTGATTCCCGATAAGAACACGAAATCCAAAGGATTGGCTCCCTTCCAAAGAAGCTCTTTTCATCAAGCGCGGCTCTTGTTCAATTGGCGTGCTCAATGGAAGACCATTCATCAATATAGAACTCCCGAAAATAAAAAGAACAGAACGACTTGGAGATAGTTTATCGAATACTTCCCCTGGTTTATTGAGGAATCCCTGATCTTTCCGTAACCGAAACTTGTGATCCGTCCAATGATTTTTTTTTAAAAAGAATGAATATCACTTCTTTTGTAGATGCATTTGACTAGGGTTCAAAATCACAAGGTTTTTCTTGGTTGTGTTGAGTTTCTGCGGTCAATTTATAAAAATTAAACTAGTAAACCAGTAAACCGCTTACTACACAAAAATCCACCTTAAGTTTGCAGCATTAAAATGTTCTACGCGGAGGAATCGCGTGTAAACAAACGGAATTCTGTCCCTCTGATTGGTCGCTCCAACGCAATAAGTCCGCCCTGATATTCGTTCGCCCTGTTACGTCAAAATCGAGGGAGAAATAATTAATATTACACTCTAACTGAAGCAAAAACAAATAAAAATATAGCTTGAAATAACGAATAAAGTTATTTATTGAATGTGAAAAACCTTTTTTTTATTCGATTCTCGCTCTCGGCAGTTAGAACTATTTACCCTTTTTCCCGTAGAACATTTCTGTACTGCATACTTAAACTTTGGTGAGGTGTAGTTTCATTTTAATAATGCTTTATATGCTTACTACAAGAGTTGGTAGAATATATCCGTAATTCCGTATCACAAACCAAAATACATAAAAAAAATAATATTTTGTTCAAATTTCTTAGTTTTTAGGAGGGTGGGGGAGTTCAGTCGGTAAAGTGTCTGCCTTGCATGCGAAAGATCCCAGGTTAGAGTCTGGGCATTGCTAAAGATGACCTATATGATCTATGCAGCCAAAAAAAAATCCGACGAATAATACTTCCTGTAGAGGAAGTGCACTTCAAATATGCAGCAAAGTCCAGCTCGCGTCCGATATCGCTCCTAAACATTGCGTTGCTTGACTGCGCTCTAAATCATGACACCCGTCGCCAATAGCCCTCGTGTACCTCTAGTACGACGTCAGTTTAATTGAACTCAGCTCGAACATTTTTAGACTGGCAATAAGTTTAGCATTGATTGAGCTACAATCAAACTTTTAGGTAGATATTTAACCCGCTAATGCATGAATTTTTATTTTCATCCCAAAAAATATATATGTATCTTTAATACTCACACATTATGGGAAAAATACTAAAAAAAAAAATTAACTGCATTAGAATTTAAATAATTTCAATTTTTAAAAAAATTTCTATATCACAAAAACCAACTGCAAAATTCCAATTTTGATAATAATGACTAGAAAACTACTAAAAATATTTCAAAATAACCCTTTTTAACCCTTTCAGTCCCAAAAATTTACTACACTACAGAAACATCTGATATTCACAAAATAAGCTTATTTTAGGTCAAATATACGAATTCCATAAGAAAAAAAATCCATTAAAATTTTTTATAGGGTTTTTGAAACAATGCTAAAATTCTTTAACTGTGGGAAAACAACAAAATAAAAATATATATTTTACCTAAAAACACTTCGAGTTATATATTTTAAGGTATCCGACCATATTATTAAAAAAAATTTAGAAATTATTTTAATTGAAATAGTTTAAATTGTGTTTTAAATATGTGGAACTGAAGTGAACTTATCAAAAATCAGGAGAAACGCTTGTTGACTATTTTCTAAATAATAAAAATAGTAGTTCTGACTTCTATTGAGATTAAAGTAAAATTTTGTCTGATAGAACAAAGTGTGAAGAATCGAATGATGTGTGTTTGGATGTCATAGCGTGACATAAACATTTTGAAAAAAATATTGAAAGTGATGATGCCAAATGGCATCACTGGAACTGAAAGGGTTAACTAGGATTAATTTTTCAAAACAATTTATTAGTATTTAGTACTAATATTATTATTCCTTGAATACTGCCAAAAGCGTACTTTCACAAAAGTTAATAACCTCACTCTTTAATTTTGAATACACTTTCACTACTGTCATCTATGAGGATTAATAGTAACTAAAACTTTAAAATGAAATGTAATAGATGGAAAAAAACACAGATTTGTCTTTTAGGAGCTCTAATTTAATAGAATAAAGTGGATTATGTTACTTGTTACCAAACGGTAACAGTATGCATTAGAGGGTTAAAGTTTTAGTTACTTCAAACAAATGTTGAAAGCCTTATTGTGAAAGAATAAACAAATAGTTAAGTGGTTATTTATTAAAACTGATGGGAAAAACTTTGAAAGTACTTAAGATGCCATTTTAATCACTGAAGTTTGTCTCTAAAGAAATCCAAATAACTACAAACTGATAAAAGAGTCATTAACAGGAATCGAAAAGTATTGTTTAAAACATTTCATTCTACGAAATACTAAAATGTATTCTTTAATACTATTAATTTAAAACTTACACTATTTTTGTTTTTTCATTGTTGGCATTATTTAGCAAACAGATTTTTGAAATACTCTCAACGTTTTAATATTCTCATTTAAAATAAAGTGTCGCAAGGGATGCTGCTGTAGCAATAACGAATGAATGGTTATAGCAACAACTAATGAATGTTGCAGCAACAAGTGGTTTGTTGGAGGTTATCACGAAATCACTAATGACTTCAGTTGGTTAGGTTAGGTTTTGAATTATCGTCACACTAGAGCTACATGAGGGCTATTAGCCACGGGCGTCGTATTTTAGAACCACTGTCAAGTGACGAGCCGACACCTGAATAGGCACCCAACGCAACCATTAAGAGCGACATCGTACTAGGCGTTAGGACTTTGAAGGGTATTTAACGTGCACTCCCTTACACAGGGTATTATTCGTCGGACATTTTTGGGCTACACGGTTGTTTATAGATCGGCAGCTATTTAGGCGATGTCTGGACCCAAACCTAGGACCTTTCGCATGCTAGGCGAATGCCTAACCGACTGGGCTCCCCGGCCCCACCGGAATCAATAATGGCTTCACTTGACGAAACCAATTTGCATTCGCATCGTCCTCCATCTTATTTACACTCTTAAAACAAACACTCCTAATTTAACTCAGTCTGAGTGGATTTCACTCCTCCAGACTGGAAAATGCACATCTCCTTTTGGAGTGGATCCTTTGTGTGTTAAACCTCCGACAGGATCACTCCAAACGAGTGATTTTAACTCAGTCTGAGTAAATATGCATGCCTTTACGGTGTCGAAAATGCACTTCTCCAACTGGAGTGGATTTCACTCTTTTGTTTTAAGAGTGTAGAGATAGAGACTTATTCTCATTAGGGTGGGCCGAAAAAAACTTTTTATTTTATTTCGGATCGCTATAGTGCGGAAAAGTTGCCATTGGTAAAGACTTGAAAAATGCACTAATTGTTATTTTTTTATTACCTTATCTTCCGTTCGCGCAATGCTATCAAAGTTGGCAAAAATTGTCAAAAACCGTAATTTTTCATAATTTTTTTAAACCCGATATATGATTTTAATTGCTTTCCTATATCATGTTGCATGATTAAAATTTACCAATAGTTAAAACTTTGAAATTTAGCAAAAAATACGAATTTTCCTAATTTTATACTACGTTGAGTGGTCGGAAGATCTGACACAAATGTATAATTACTTATTATACTATATATTATAGCATTTATTATTAATAAGTGCATTAATATTTGGATTTTACATACTTTTAGTAGTTAATTCATGATATAGGAACGTAATTAAAAACATCTGCCTTTTTTTTAAAAAAATTATAAAAAATTACGGTTTTTAACAATTTTTCGCCAACTTTGAAGGCATTGCGCGAACGGAAGATATGGTAATAAAAAAATAATAATTAGTGCATTTTTCATGTCTTTACCAATGGCAACTTTCCCGCACTATAGCGATCCGAAATAAAATAAAAGTTTTTTTCGGCCCACCCTAATTCTCATCTACTACGCCGAATAAAAAACTTCGTCATATAATTCTTTTTTTCCGATTTTAAACCTAATTGCAATGCACTTATCTGGAGTTTTACAAATGTAAAATGGCATCCAATGAGATTAAATCTGCCATTCTTCAGAAAAACATCTTTCAAAAAACTGTTTAAGATGTCTCAAGTAAATTAAATTATTCCGACTGAAACAGACATTTTCCTGATTCGCTAAAGGCAAGAAAGAAAGTAGCACAGACGTCTTTCCATTTTCTTGATGGCAGATTTTTTAAGAGTTATTTTGAAAGCGACTTTGAATATTTCAAACAAGATCTGACAACATTTCAAAAAGAATACTAAGTTTTGGATGATGTTTAGTTTTTTTTCTCGAATGTCACTTAGGTAAGTGCAAAAAATTGCAAAGATAAAAATGATATATTTACTTAATTTCAAAAAGATGCATGCATGGATCAATACAACTAAAAGTATTTCGTTATCAATTTGAAACAATTAGCTAAATTTTGTAAGACGGATAAAAATAAAAGGTTTAAAACAAACAAAAATAGCAGATTATTTTTGTCCAAAACTTAACAAAATTTTATAAATTGAATGTATTCAGTAATACTGTATTTATTATATAAATTACTTTTATTAAATCAAATACAATTAATCCCTTTTGTGTTATATTTGAGAATACGTTAAAACCTTAACTTCTAAATAAAAAGGTTAAAAAAATCATTTTTAGTGTAACCTAATTTATCCCACATAAATTGCTCAGGTCTTCGTTTTTCTTACATTTTTTTATTTAGACATACTTAAAATAATGAAGAAATAATCGGCCCTATTACAGCTACTGAGTATAAATATGGATTATTAAATTTTAATTGTTATTCATTATTATTATTATAAGTTTTATTATTAAATTACAATAAATTTATTAGGTAACTCTTCATTTTCGAAATTTTAAGCGTCTCCAATTTCCGATAACTTTTTTTTTTAAAAAATTCTGAAAACTATTCTAACTAATTAACTCTGTTATTTAAATCAGCTAAAAAAACACTTAACACTACACGGCTAAAAAACACTTAACACTACACAATTCATAAAGTCACATTTAAAATACAGACCAAACTGTATAAAAGAAACAAACTCATAGGAGAATTTCCAACAGCGATCTTTTCCTTAAGCATTTTAGTGAAAGAAAAAACGTGTAGGAAAATCTTGCTACCAGCTTTGTCTTATTAAAATTTAACGCTTCAAATAGAATGCCATTAACAAATGATTTACTACTTCGCGGCAACGTTTCAAATTTTAATTGCGACGAAGAATAATCTCACGTAATTTATAACTTATAATTGTTCTTAAAATCCCCATTTTGTGTTTAACCTTTTTGTGTTTGTCATTTCAAGTGTAACGTTTCGCTGGTGAAAATTTTACGAAAAGTTACGTTTCCCAGGAGACCCTATTCACAAATTGGAAGTAACAGGATCAAAACTTTCTCTGCCATCTTTTACCTTAGAAAGGAAAAAACTCAATTAAATTCAAAATTAAGGCTATAAAAGCTTTTGTCTTCCATAAATTAAAAGTCGGCTAAAACTTTCGAAGCCTTGCAGGGGGGGGAACAAGTTTGAAAACTAAATCCACTCTTATTAGGTTCTCTAAAACCCATAGTTTTATGGTGGTTAGAAGTTATGTGAAAATGTCATTGACTGAAAAACTTGTTTGCAATGTGAAGAAGTTAATCATTAAAAGTATAAGCCCAAACAAATGCTTCAGGATATATTTGGAGATAATTCAAGAATAGATATTTTTTATAAATTTATGGATTTTTAGTTCTGATGTACTTAAATGCAAATTTTCTCTCTATAATTCGAAACAATAAATAAATATTAGGTTGGTCTTTTACATGGAGAAGATGTTCGTCCGAAGGTGAGTATACAACCGTTTCAACTTCTTAAACGGCAGAAAGTTACATAAAACAAGAATATGAAGGTTACTGATGCGTAGAGTTTACATAATAAACCGGTCATCGCTATGAAAAGGTACGCCCGGTGCAACGCCGGGTACATTACCCTCTTGTGACCTGGCTTCCCCATTATTAGGGAACATTTTTTAAAACCTTCCCACAAACAGCTAACATGTTAACTAGTTCCTAAATTGACCTGGTATGATAGAAGAAGATCCAAATACCCGTTTTCAGCCCTTGATTACAGGTATCGTCATTTATTTCTGTAAAAAAATGAATTTGAATGAGGGTCAATAACGATATTAGAGTTCTTAAAAAAATATTTAAAATTTTCAAACTTTTCAAAAAGTTTTTTAGTAGTTACTTTTCAAGGCATTTTGCACTAAAAACAATGTTAAAATTATCTGTTAATTACAAATAAGTGATTTCGCTCTTATTTTGTTGCATTTATAGCACAATAACGTATATTTTTAGAGTTTAAGCGTGTCCCTAAGTAACTATTAAACATAATTTTTTTTTAATTTCTTTGCAAAACATACTTTTTAGCATATATTTGTATGAAAAGTATGTTTAGATTATACATAAGAATATACGTGTAGGATTGTGCTCGGGTCTTAAGGGGCTTAGCTTAGTCACATATAAAAACGACGAAATAAGATAATGGAAAAAATCTTCGGCATAAATTTCATTCGAATTCACCTTCTTCACGAATCCAATGAATATTAACAAGGTGGGTAAATGCGATGGTCCCTGGAGCACCCCAGGACCACCATTCAAACTGAAATGAAGAGAAGGCCAGGAAATATTTAAAATGTCCAAAGAGGCTTGAATAAAGGTGAAGATGTTGGATCGAAAAAGGGTGAAGCCGTCTAGCTCTCTTGGCCTTTTGAATATTATAAAGAATATTTCGCTTCAGGAGAAAGTTGTAATTCTTTAATATTTTATTGTATAAAAAGTTACAAAAAATAAATTTGTCTTGCGTTTGTTTTGAGGAAGCAATTATGCAATGAATTGCGCTGTGTTATGTTACTCCACAAGTACTGAGTAATGTTACTTCATAAGTACTGAGTAATGTTACTCCATAACTACTGTGTAATGTTACTCTATAGCTACTGTATAAGATATATAGGGAGGCAGGTATCATCAACTACAAAAAAGTCAAACGAATGAAATTTGCTGGACATCTGTGCAGAATAAACCGGGACTCTTTAACATCAAGAGTCTTTCACTGTAAACCAATCAGCATCAAAGCAATAGGCAATAGGGAGTCCCAAACATCGATGGATCGACTGTGTCGACGAGGATTTTAAAACGTTAAAAGTACAAAACTGGAGGTCGTTTTCCAAAACAAAATCAAAATGCAAGAAGATTCTGAAGAAGGCCTTGGCCCACAAAGAGCTGTCGAGTCAACAAAGAAGAGAAAGAATGTTTGTCCATAAAATTGGAAACAGACTTTCTGTCACCGGTTTTAAGGAGTAAATCCCTTATTTGTGTAACGTTACTCAAGTATTTTTATGTAACGTTGTTCCATAAAGCTGTAGTAACGATGCACCATAGTTTTGAGGTGTGCAGGTTTTATTTAACATAATTGTTTTCGCATTGGTTTGCCAATCAAAGAAGTCTAAAAGTCGATTACTCGAACATATACTTGCTACACTCACACTCTAGATGAGATTTCAATGAAAGTCAAAAAGTTGTGCTCAAGCCAGCTCAGGTTTCAGCCTCATCACTTCACTGCGTAGCGGTTCTAAATAACAGATTCGTCGTCACTAGTCCTTTTGCTACCCGACGCGTTAAGTCAACCCTTTTTGCGACGTTAAGTCAACCTTACTAGATTCGATGAGTTGTGACATATTTTGGCCCGCTTTTGTTCTTTAGAGGGATGGTCACTGAACTGTTTAACGGAATGAACATTAGTAACTGTAACTGACAGAGCACATTTTGCAATATTTTAACACAAAAAAAAACCATGGTACTTCAAAAAAATATATAGCTAAGAAAAAAAATTCGATGTAATATTCGTGTTCACCACTTTAAATTCTTTTAGAATTTTGTATTTTCCTTTTTCGGACTTAACTGTTGCCTATAGTGGCCTAGTGTAATCAGCACAATTTGACGCCTCGCCAACTAGTTCTTTAAACATAGTTTAATCTGTTTTAAAGCAAACAACTACTTCCAATTGTAACCCGGTTTTCAACCCGAAGACACCACAAACTTCATCTTACCTCCTTGAAAATGCTGGGAAAATAAATACCGGCAAGGATTTAGAACGAAAAAAAGTTTTGGGCCCTTTTTTTTATTCCGTAATATTTGCCCACGTTCCCACAAGGACCGTTATAAATACGGAAATCGGGATACGGTATGCGATCCTGAGAAAAAATCGTTCCAGCAAGTGGTTCGGAATTTATTTTGTACTGAATAAAAGAAAAAAATTAAAAATTATAATTCTAATGGAATTTTAAGAGGTTTTTTTTTAACTTTCTCCTCCAAGAATATTGGAATTTTGTATTCATAGAATGACATAAGCGTTGTTCTTAAATTACAGACCTTATCTGTTTGAGGAATTTTGTAGAATATTTCTGTATTGAAATTTACATTTCATTTTTATAGGAAATGTGAATGTTTCAGAATGATGTAAGGCTCTTGTTTTCATTTTTCCAGGACCTGCTATTTCATTGTTTGTTTCTGTTTCACTCCCAAAATGACCATCTTAGAATTAAAAAAAAAAGAAACCAACAGTATAGCAATAAGATGCATTCGAATACCAAAACAAAAGTAATTCCAGACAAAAAATGAAAACAAGACCACTGGAGCGTTGCCATTCACGACGAGAAATTATTTATTTTTAATTCAAATTTGAAAGAATCTTGTATCAAATTAACAATGCTTCAAAAATCAGATTTGAAATGGAAATGAAAGCCGGCAAATATTCCACTCTAATTACTCCTTGAAATGCCGTTCGGAAAGCACGAAAATTAAAATCAAACTAATTCACGACTATCAAACGTCTCATTATCTCAGAACATTTTCTAAACATATAATTTACATAGCAGTGCCGTTTTGTCGTATAAAACGCATGTTTAGAATTTCCTCCATCCCTGCCTTCCCCCATGTCTCTTAACTTACAGCTTGTAAACCAATAATTATTTTACGGTACAAAGAACCCCTCCCCCTACATCGATTTAAATACCAAGCCAACTAGATTTGAATGAATTAACGATCTATGTATTACTAGATATTCTACTTAATGTAATGGAAATGAGACCGCTGCCATCAGATTCCAAGAAGCTATAAATGGTCTTCATAGCCTCTCTTAAAACTAGGGGTGAGTAACACTACGCGACTTTCAATTACCGATCAATAAATAAATACACACTCTTAAAAACGAACGAGCGATTTAACTCAGTCTGATTGATTTTCACTCCTCCACTCTAGAAAATGCACTTCCCCTTTTGGAGTGGATCCTTTGTGTGTTAAATCTCCGACAGGATCACTCCAGACGAGTGATTTTAACTCGGTCTCAGTTAATATTCACTCCTTTTCAGTGTCGAAAATGCACTTATCCAACTGCAGTGGATTTCACTCTTTTATTTTAAGAATGCACACTTTTAAAGGTTATTGTATACCGTATAACGTGGGGCCGAGTGGTTTGGATCGCAGACCATTAAGCTAGCAGCCTGTGCGCTGTAACGGGTGAGGGTTCGATTCCCGCCTTCGCCTTAAGTGTATTTCCTTTCTCTGTGACAGTAAAAAAAAAATTATGTGTGTCTTAACTTGACGAAGACTTATAAGCGGGTCTCTGATCAAGCACACAAGATGGAATATACCCCTACCCTACCTTATTAAGTAATTTCAATAACTTTAAATCTTAAAAAGTTCTATTCATCAAGGGCTGGGGAGCTCAGTCGGTAAGGGCTTTTGCATGCGAAAATACCCCACAGGTTCTTGGGTCCGGGCATCGCCAAAATAACTGCCGACCTATAAACGGCCAATGTAGCCGAAAAATGTCCAATGAATAACATCCCTTGTGTGTGTGCGCGTTAAATGTATACAAACGTGTCGATGTCGACGCTGCACCACCCTTAAAGGTTGCGTTTTGTGTTGACTCAGATGTCTGCTCGTCACTTGCCTGTGGTTCGATATTTTTTCAATAGCCTTTGTGTAGCTCGAGTGAGACGATATTTCAACATAACCCCCTCTACACAGAGTATTTTTTGTGGGACCTTCTAGCTGCACTGACGGTTTATAGATCTTCTAGTTATTTCGGCAATGTCCGAACTTAAACCTGGATCCTGAAGGTTTATAAGCGGGTTCTCCGACCAACCGCACTAGCCCGTCTACGAACCAACAAACCTATATCCTTTCGCTTGCAAGACAACGCTTTACGACTGCCCTCCGCCCCATCAATGACATTGAGTTCTTAAGGCCGACCCCTTAGCAACTGGGCTCTCCCGTATGTGCGATCGACCTTTATACACTCCCCCCTTCGAGTAATAAAACGCCGCCTTTTCGATTTAATTAAGATGCAAAGGGGTGCGCTAATTGCGTTAACAACACGGTTAGTGATGACGTCACGGGGTTATCTTAATTAAATAAACGGCGACGCGTTTTCGGCCGTGGAGCCGTGCGTCTGAAGCGTTCGCTTTCTTATTGGCCATAGCTATCACGTGACCACTACGTCAAAAGTATCGCTTCTCCCGACGTCCGAAAAACTGGTATCTGTTCTGGTTTGATTTCAGCGTTCAAACGCGCAGCATGGTGGCTGTTTTTTCTACCTATTCGGAAATAGAAAAGATAGTTGCGAACTGTTAACTTGCAATAATATAGTTTATTGAATATTAGTTATTTAAAATGTTTTTTTTATTGTTATGGATTTGTTATGGAATTATTTTTAAAAAAATTTAAAATCAAAATTTTTAAATTTTTATTAATTTTTTTAGAAGAAAGGTTTTTAAAATAATTTCTAATTAAAATTGAGCTGAGAATTTAGGTATAAGTCTTTGTTTGTACATATTTGTACAATATAAAGTCATTTTCTTGGTCATTTTTTCAATTTTGACCTCACAATTTGCCGCGCAAGCCTAATCACAATGTGTTCAAATAGCTTCATGTTTAATATCATTTATTTTAGTTTTGGCTAAAGTTTCATAAATTTAAAAACTAGTTTTATAATAAATAAATCTTGTAGAATTACATATAAAAAAATTATACTCATTTATTGAGTAGTTAAAAAATGACATGAAAGATCAAACTATGTTTTGTAGTACCTTCTTTGCACATTTTTAAGACTCCTGTGACCCCTTAAACCTCGAATAGAACTTTAAAGCTTAGAAGACTTAAATATTTGGCACTATATATTGTAAAAAATAACTTTAAGCCTATTTTCTACATTTTATCGAAGTTTAAACGTCATCTATTCCTCTAAAACTTCAATTGGGTCAAAGAATATACCGTAATTTTTTTTAAGTTATTTGCCGTATACACTACATCAGTATAGTATATTATAAGGTAATCAAGTTCTTTTTATTGCTCATATATATGTGTATTAAGAAAGCTGCAGTGAGAGTTTTAACTTTTTTTTCCTAAATAATCTAGACAATTTTCATTTACTTTCCAGCGTTTATTAATGCACAAAGACGTCAAAATTAGAAATACTTATTTGAAAAAATATAAAGAACGATGCATGATAAGTTTCGCAGTGAAATAAAGAGTCGCCTTTGTCCACAACGCAGTCTAGAAGATAACGACACGCTTCGCTAGACGCGAGTCCTAACAAACCACCCTGCGAAGATAAGACGCTGATATCGCCGAGCAGGGCGATTTTTTCTCGCCCCGACGTGCGTTTTCAGTCCTTACAAACCAGGGCTTATGTGTTTAGGAGATCGGTTGTTCACGGTTGTGATAAAGCGGTTTCCCAAATGAAGCTGCGATTAAATCGTTTATGCAGCCCACAACAAACCTCTTGGCGAAAGATTTGGCGCTACTTAATATAGTATAATTGAAAATTTCGTTTGAAGCTATTTGTGTGTATTAATCTATTCTAAACAAGTGTCATCTCATTTATTAACTGCACTGAAAAATAATTCTTAGTTTTGCGAAAAGCTTCCTTCTCGAATTGACATGTTTAATTTATGTAACACAAAGAATAGGCTTAGGTCTTCTTTGTATCGAAACCTTACTAACAATACCGGAGAGTCATGAAATAATTTGATTTTCCAAATTGCTTTGACATTGCATCAAAAACAACTTGCATCAAACTTAGTATAGTTTGATTTATAAAGATTAGTATACAAATCCTAATTATTTTAGTTCATATTAAATATTTTTAACCTGATACCTAATACTTCCTGAAGCTAGCCAATTCAATGATATTCCTTGCCTCCTATCCTTCTTCTAATATTTTTAATGAAACATTCAACTATGACATTAACATGTCATAAATTAGTTCAAGTTAATTACTGTAGAAAATTATCAAAATAACATTAGACAAAACTTGCCCACACTGCTTGACAAACTTTAAAAATATGCGTTCTGTAGAATATTAAGTTTAAAAAAAGATTGTTTTAATCATCTTTTTATCTCTGTGGTCAAGAAATTGAAGGGATTGGGGAGGCAGAGCCCATTAGTTAAGGCATTCGCCTTGCTTGCAAAAAGGCCAAAAGCTCCGGTCCAGGCAACGCTAAATAACTGCCGAGTTGTTTGTAAACGACCCGTGCAACCCAAAAATGTCACACGAATAATAGTTAACGAACGTTAAATCTGCTCAAGTCCGTACAATATGTCCCTCCTAAAAGTTACATTAGGTGCCTACGCAGGTCATTAACCTGAACCTATTTTTCATAAATCGCATTAAATTGCATCCCACAATTTCTATCTACCTAACAATTTATATTGCTATTGCATAGTTTCTCCACATATAACACAGAATACCATCTTATAACAGAAGATTTCCAACAATATCGACGTTTTGGTAAAGTTTTGAAGATTGGTTTTTATTCGATTAATTTTCAAGCAAAGTTTTATAAACAGCATTAATAAAGAAAATTGCATGTAAATAACTTTTTAAAAAAACACAGGAGACGTAAAGAAGAGTGCGCTTTTTGGAGTGAAACAGAAACAAACAACGCAAACATGGAGATACAAGAGTAAAACTTGAAATTACGTCATCTGAAACATCCCAATGGCTCGCTTTTTCTTGTTTCAGCACAGCTAAACACGTTTCTGTAACTCATAGCCAACCTCTATTCCCACCTTATACAATTAAATGAAGAATTTAAAGGATAAAAATTTCAAATATAATGAATAAAATTTTTTGAAGTAATTACTAAACAAAATATTTTTCAAAACACTGCTGTTAAATCCTATTTAAGAAATGGCCGAAATGGCATCATAATTTTGTGTTTTGATTTGTGTACCACATGGTAAAACTGAAAATTGTAAATATTATGAACATTCTTCTATAATTTTCTTTTCTGGAAACCTAATCTAATTTTTTATATGTATTTTAAATGCTAAATCAAATTTTACAATAAAGAATTCGTTTGAAAATCATTATTTCGGTCATCTGTTAGACATTCAATCATGACGGATTTTAAAAGTTTAGAGATATACAAGTTTCCTCGCCCGGATGCGCAAATTACAGAGGATAACTTGTATTGGAAAAATTTTGCGGTAAGTACAGGATATTTTGCTTCGCTTCAAATTTCTATCATTAAAAACTGCGAATTATACGGAAATTCAATTAGAAACAAAAGTTTCATACAACGAAAAAGTTCCTTTAGCAAACAACACCAATCCTCATTGTTCCTTAACATTTTGTCCAATTCATTCTCTAAAAGTATATTTAATATAAATTAGATCTTAAGAAGTTCGAAAACAGGACTGGCCCTTAAATCTTTAAAATATATATACAGGGTGGTTATAAAATAATGTTCACTATTCGGAGTGGTCTGTATATTGAATGAATAATCCAAATGCATCAAAAATTGAGACAACTGATCAACAAGGGGGGGAAAGAATGGAATCCTAAAAAATAATCATTAAAAAAAACTCGTCTCTTGACCAGGATTCTAAATTACAAGGCGTCATCAATTATGGCCAATTACTGCCAACACAGCTAATTACGCCTAGTAATTTAGAACCCTGGTCAAGAGACGAGTTTCTCTTTTTTGAAAAAGAATGGAATCATAAAAAAGAAACTCGTCTCTTGACCAAGGTTCTAAATTACGAGGCATAGCCAATTAAGGCTAATTACGGCCAACACATCCAATTACGCCTCGTAATTTAGAACCCTGGTCAAGAGAAGAGTTTGTTTTTTATGATTCCATTCTTTTTCCCCCTTCTTGATTAGTAAGTGACTCAAAGTTTTTTGCATTTGGATTATTCATTCAAGCTGTAGCTTGAATGAATAATCCAAATAATTGAGAAAATATATATACAGGGTGGTTATAAAATAATGCTCGCTATTCGTTATTTAATAACCCCTCTGTATATATATTTTCTCAAACTGGGCTGCTTTGTCTTGGTGGCTTAGCCTTTAGCAGACTCGGTTCTCAGTTCTGAGTAACATGCCTTTTTTTGTGGCACCATCTAAGCTTTTTGCAGTGCAATTTTGATACTCAATTACTAAGAATCTGAGGTCTCAGTGTATGTTAAAATGTATGTTATGCTGAGCGAGATATTTAATTTAGCCGGGAAAATAAAAGCCAAATGGGTGCTTAATGGATGTTTTACCTGCCACATGATCATATTCTGACATGGGTGCCCATGTATCCATCCTTTAGATATGACAACTCAGCCACGGCTTGAACCTTATAAAGCCAACACTTAATAAATCTCAACAACTTAGCAGCTTAACTTGTTTAACCCTATCACATTTTTGTAACACAACTTTCCATAAAATAATTTTTTTTGCTTAACAAAAGGGAAATAATCTTTAACACTACCCTTATGTATGGTTAATTTAGATAAGTATGACATCTCCATTTTCCTGATGTCTTACTATGAACTACTATAGTCCTTCTGAATACAACACACGCTTTTTTTTTAAAGCACTTTTTTCCTCTTCTTCCTTGGTGGGGCTGGGGAGCCCAGTCGGTTAAGCACTCGCTTAGCATGAGAAAGGTACCAGGTTAGGGTCCGGGCATCGCCAAAATAGCTGCCGACCTATAAACGGCCCGTGCAGCCAAAAATGTCCGACAAATAATAACCTGTGTAAGGGAGTGCACATTAAATATCCTTCAAAGTCCTAACGCTGCGTACGATGTCGCCCTTAACGGTTGCGTTGGGTGCCTATTCAGGTGTGGCTCGTCACTTGACTGTGGTTCTAAAATACGACGCCCTTCGCCAATAGCCCTCGTGTAGCTCTGGTAGTGCGACAATAATGCAAAACCTAACGTCTTCTCCCTAGTGTGGTTTCCGGGAAACAGAGAATGTTCCTGTCTAAATCTACCTTGTTATTTTTTTGTGAAGCTAGGTTGAAATATACTGTACAATAACCCTTGGCTAACTTCCAAAAGTCAGCTGAAAACCCTACTGAAATTAGCAAATGACGGTCAGATAGGGTTGCCGGAAACATTGTTGCAAAGTCAAAGAATTCAAATCATCAGTCAAAGTCAGACAGTTGCCACAAAAAATTATTTCTCGCGGAATCCGAAGAAATCGCGCCAAGGGTTACCGCACAGTAAATCTGATCCGTGAAGCTAATTCAAACCCAGGTGGGGGATCAAAAGCAGTGACGCCATTTCATGGCAATCCTCATGAGGGGTAGGGAAAGAATTTGCTTTTGAATCTTGCATTGTACTATCAAAAAGACTACAGTTGAAGGAAATTTTCTTTAGCTCTGGTCTTAGGCGCCTTGCCACAGCGCCAAGGGTGCACCTTCCCTGGTTATTTATTTTGTCTTAGCATCTTACAAAGATCATGAGTGAAATTATAGCATATTTTAAAAAAAAGGTCTCCATTGCGTAACACTGTGTAGGATATAAGTAATGCTGTTGATTTGAACTTGTAGTTGTATGGATGAACCAAAATATAAATTTATTGTTTAATTATTTATTTTCAGTTCCCGTGTGCCTTCAAAGAATATGGAGCAATTGATTGTGTGGATTTCTCGCCAGAGGCCCCTCACCATGTTGCAGTTACATGCTCAGCTAAAGTAAGCGTAGAACATTAATTCATTGGACAGTTGAATTTGTCCTGATGGTAACCCAGAAAATAAGTTTCAGAACCAAAGTCTGGCTTCGAATCGTACTCTAGTATGCTTCTGTAGGCATTTAAAATGCAGTATCTGAATATGATTTGGAAAAAAGTTTTGAGTACTAAATACCTCTAACCAATATAAAAAAAGTATATTGAAAGATTGATTTTATTGGAGCAAAAATTTTCGAATCTATTTTTGTGGTTACTGCAGTTTACCTGCCCATGGTAAGGGACTGGGAAACCCAGTCGGTTAGGCACTCGCCTAGCACTTGAAAGGTCATAGGTTTGGGTGCGGGCATCACCAAAATAACTGCCGACCTATAAACGGCCCGTGCAGCCAAAAATGTCCGACAAATAGTAAGGGAATGCACGTTAAATATCCTTAATGGTTGCATTGGGTGCCTATTCAGGTGTCAGCTCGTCACTTGACTGTGGTTCTAAAATACAATGCCCGTCGCCAATAGCCCTTTTGTAGTTCTTGTGCAACGACAGTTCAAACCTAACCTGCCCACGGGGAGTATGGATGTTTGTAGTGATTATGAATTGGCCTGAAGAAGTGGATTCCAGTCTAATTATCCCTTGTGATGTAGCAAAAGACAATTATAGGTGTATTGCTATTCAACCCGCCTGACTTTTAACAAAATTTTAATTGCATGATACATAAAAAATAGCTTTTTTTATAATATTTTTTCGCCAAAAATGCTCCTAATTTATTTTTCATCCAATTTCTAACACTGCCCGTGTGTAGTTCCAGTGCAGTCAGTCAATTCAGCCAAACTAAACATTTTTCTTCCATTTCAGGTTCAGATCTACGACACATCAAGCAACGCCCCCTTGTGCTCTATGTCTCGGTTCAAGAAGCAGGCCTACGGTGGGGTTTTTCGGAAGGACGGCAAACTCCTGGTGGCAGGCAGCGAAGATGGCTTCCTGAGGCTCTTTGAAGTCGAGGGCCACCGGCAATTGAGGGTTTTCAAGGGACACAAAGCGTAAGTTCAGTTGTGAGCTTAATTTGCATTCGATTTAGCTTAAGATGAATCCGTAACATTTTATTTAAGCTTTAAATTATTGCTTGAAAATATGCTTTATTAGGTAGGTCCCTTTGCATGAAATTTTTGTGTACTAACTTTTCCAAATTAATCATGCATTTTTATTAATTTTGTTATCCTGTGGTACGAATGATCTCTATAGGCTCTTAAAAACACCACAACACATAATTAATATTTTTTTCGCTAGAAAAGCATGTAGGGATGTCAAAGACATTACATAACCTGGTCCACCAAAAGAGACAAAGTTAAAATTGTTTGGCTTATATGTTACAATTTTTTGTTATTATCTAGATGAATGGTAGTAATGCAGTTCGAAGCATTTTTTGTGAATGTTATTTTTGTTGTGTATTTGAAGAGTACAGGGGAAAAACCGCTTAATTTCATAGAGAACTTCGCTCAGCAGGCCACTTTGGCGATGATAGAGAGTAATCGCCTAAACTGGTGCAAGAAAACAAGTTTTCTACATACCGAGATTTCATGATGCACGATTTGCGACGCTTGGACCAAGCAAAGAAGGAAGATAAAAACAGATTTTCTGTAGCCAATGTCCGCCAAGCAGACACAATTATGTGATGACTCCAATTAAATCAAGTGGTTCTTCCCCTGTGCTCTTCATTTGTATGAGGAGGACAGCTACAAGCATATTTTCTCATTGTAACAATTATATTTAGGTGCATTAATGTTGTTTTTATTCATTTTTGCAGGGCGACCCACCGTTGCAGATTCACATCCGACGGCATTCATCTCCTCAGTTTTTCTGATGACAAAACAGTTGGGTTGTGGGACATTCCCACCGAAACTCGACTCATTACCTATGATGAACACAAGGTCTTCTTAGCAAAGTTTCTCTATTAAAAAAATTATGGTTCTCCTGGGGGGCTAGAAAGCCAAGTCATTTACGCATCCGCCTAGCATGCTAAAACTCCCTGGTTCGGGCCCGGGCATTGCCAACCTATCAACGGCCCATGCAGCCAAAAATGTACGACGAATATTAAACCATGTAAGGGGGAGTGCATGTTAAATATCCTTCAAAGTCGTAACGCTACATACGATGTCGCCCTTAACGGTTGCGTTGTGTGTCTATTCACAACGGCCACAACGTGTCGGCTTGTCACTTGACTGTGGTTTTAAAATACACTGCCCATTGACAATGGCCCTCGAGAAGCTCTAGTGCGACGATAATTCAAACCTAACCTATGGTTCTCACACACCTTAAAAAAACTTAATTACCATTATTTTAAAAATGTCTAGGTAGAGCCCTCTGTTACATACAGTTAGATAGAGATTTGGCAAAGCCATCTAGAGACTGAAATCTTCCGTTCTTGGTATTAATCTATGGAAATATATACAGATTTGGCTATTTATATATATATCGATCTTTTTTTGTACTGAAATCCCTAGTTGGAACTTGGAACCAGTTTGGCAACTGGTCAAATTATTATGAATCCGCTGAGCAAAATGCACCAAAGAGGACGAAATTTATGGACAAAGTAGTTGGAAATAAAATGTTTTCTGTTTCACAACTTCTTTTAATTAGAAATAGTTTGATTGTGTTCTTCACTTGTCCCTGTTAAGTTATCACGCAATATGTGCCGCCGGTGACGATACGTGACGTCCAATATTAGGATCGGCGTTTAAGCCGTGACGTCACGGGCAGTCTCGGAGTTAACAACAGCTCCGCAGATGTCGGGTCACGTGACCACGTTGTTTGAGTTCGTGGCGAGTGGGAGTTTACCACTCAGTCTCTCTCTATGCTCTTGTGCCGACCGCGGTATTTGAAAGTTCGCAATGAACTTTATTATTTTTTTTTAAACTCGCTCAATCTCTAAACGTTCTTCATTGTTTTATTTCTTCAAATTAAGTAAGACTGTTTTGTTTATTTCTACTATTATTTGTCTGCAGCTTATCTTTTAAGAAGATTTTAATTATAGTTTTATTCAACGGTTAATCTGTCTATTATTTATTTAAGTTATTCTTCATCCACTGCCATATAAGGAGCCACATGTTAGAAAGAGGCTATTAGTCCCAGAAACTAAATTTATACGATTTTTAAAAAAATCAAGTACTGTCAAAATTATTGATTCTTGGAGGTTTTAGTTTTGCATATTTCTTTGTATACAAACTGAAATTATACATAGAAAAAAAATGAAATGACCTTAAGTTTACTGCCAATTTGTTAAATTGCCGAAGCTCGTCCACACAAGATTAAAAAAAATCCCCAAGCTCGGTGTTTAATTTTGATTGAAAAAAATTTGCTACTATGTGAACACAAGTTTATATATAAATATTCAAGATTCAAAGGTAGCACTAATTTCTTAACTAGTTATTTTTCTGTTATAGGATTACATCAGGGCCGGTGCAGTTAGTCAATCTTCCCAAGATTTGTTCATATCTGGTAAGAACTTTATCGAAAAGTTTATATTAAATATTGTGTCCTAAAAAGTTTTCTTGTATATATTGATTGTTGATAAATCTTAAATTTAGTTTGTAGGTTATAACTTGGGTAAATAAATTCACTTTTTATTTACATTTCTAATTGAGAGATGTTAAAATAAAATGCTTTCAATTTTCAAAACATTAACTGTGTTTATTTATCTTTTGATGTAACAAATAATATTTAAAAATTATCTTGGAAACCTTGTGTTTGCTTATCATCACACATCAGTAAATTGCCTTATTTTCCAGAAAGATTTGTTTTAAGAGAATTTTTGGGGGTTTTATTCAATTTTAAAATATTTGTAGAAAGAGGGACGGGAAGAGTGGTAGCTTTTATGCCATATGTTACCCATAAAAAGAAAACTGAGGATTTAGGATTTTTACTTTTAAAAATAACTGGTCACAGTTACATAATGTAAAAAGTAAATAGTTACTTAATAGCAAAAGTAACTAATTAGTTACTTTTAAAAATTTCAAGTTGTAAGAAAAATTGCAAATTTACCAGTTTTCAACAAGAACCAAGCTTAAAAGAATAATGAACACAAATAACACATTGCAGTTGAAGTTAATTGGCATGCAATTATTTAATTGTAAACGAAGTTGCATCTCGAAATTGGTATACGACGGGCCGATAGCCTTCGGAAAGAAACTGAAAAGTAACTTAATTTTTCGTTACTTTGTTAGCGCCAAAAGAACTAAGCTACTTTTTTTAAAACATCTAATGGCATTACCAAGAAGAAGTGACGCTATACTTCAATCCCTAAATAAAACCTTTCTGTCTTGCTAAGGGTTGACTCTACAAGTATTTTCCTTATTACAGGACTATGATTCTAATCCCTTCTGGTTGTTTCAGGTTCCTATGACCACACTGTCAAGATGTATGACACACGCACCAACAAATCTGTCTTCTCTGTTGATCACGGAACTCCAGTGGAGGCAGTCCTTCAGTTCCCAGTAGGAGGGCTCTTTATATCTGCAGGTACATAAATGCAAAATCAGTCCTTTCAAACAAGATTTTAATGTTTTTCAGAAAAAAAACCTCCTAAAACCAGTTTTTATTGAATTGAAAAAAATTGGGGGGTTTTTTCACCTTGTATAAAATGTAATCAATTCACTAAATTAGCCCATAGTGACCCCATATGGTGTCAATTTAAATTATGACTGGCGTCATTTATTAAACAAAATGAAATATGTATCAAGTGTTTTGGAAGGTATTGTCTATTGTGTCAGGGAGACTGAGAGGCAGGTATTGTATTTTTTTTTATCAGGAACTTAAAAAAGTCATTAAAGTGCTGCATATTAGGTTTTGATCACTGAGTTTTAGTAGGGTTTTTGTGCATGGTAATAACCTTTCAGATACATATCATAAGATTAAAGAATTAAAAATGGATAGAAACAAGCAAAAAAAAAATTTAACTTTCAAGCCTTTTCCTCAAGCAAGGTAGGTTTGGAATATTGACACTCGTATCGTTTCTTGGAAAACCACATCAGATGGTAGGGGAAGCCAAGCTTGCGTTGTAATCATTTTTACTATAGTCGTATCTGTGGATATTTAAAATAGTTATTTTCAGCCGCACATGTGAGGGGCTTACTTTGTACGTTATATATTCTTTGAATAATATTCAATAGGGAGAGTATACATGAGCCATGGAATCCAAAGAAAAAAGAGCAAATTCCACAATTTTCCCGCTTGAGGATTTTTGCCCAGGCAGAACCGAAATTGCAGGGTTTTCATTGGGGAGTTTCACAAACCCTCCAATGAAGGAGGATTTGATGTTTCATTCCACGGATTCGGCCACAGACTATCATTTGGATTAGAAATCCTACTCGACCACTTTTTCCCCTAATGGAGGGTTTGGCATTCCATGGATTCCATTACTCATGTAAACTAACCTAATAATGAGATTTCAGATTGTAATCGTAAAAGTTTTATCGTAATTTAATCGTTAAAATACAATCGTAAAGGCTTATGTTTAAAACAAACTTTATTCTTCGGATCTCTTAACTAACTACAACGTCTTACTTTTTCGAAAACCTACTACAATCATGCGGTATCTCACGATCTTGTAATCATCGAAATCTGAGTGATGCCAACAAGAAGTGCATTAATTTACTCTGTTGTATGCCGATTTCAGGCGGCATGAGCTTGAAGGTTTGGGACCCGGTGGCTGGGCGGCTGTTGGCAGAGGTCCAGCAGCATCACAAGACCATCACATCCCTGTGCTTCGCCAGCAACGGTCGAAGAATCATGTCAGGATCGTTAGACAGGTATGCAAACTTATAACACAAGTATAATGGACCACTAATCTTACTGAAGATCTTAGTGGAAAAACTTGCTTTGTGACAAAGAATTAGAAAACAAGCTTTTAGCTTACCCTTAGAACCATTAAAAGTAGTACTTTCAAGCCGTAAAAAATATTTTTAACTTAAAGTTTAGAAAAAACTAGAAACTTGTTTTTCTTGTTACCATGGGAACTTAATACTAATTTTTCAAGTAGGTGCCAAAAAAAGCTAAGATAATTATTTTAGTTGTAGTTTTGCTCAGCATATATATTTAAACTTGTGTTGCATATGTTTAAATTTAGTTATCTTTTTTAAATAATTTGAAAGTGAAAGCATTATGATTATTTAGAATTATTCATATTGTCTCTGGTCCACCTTTTAGATTTGCTCATGCTCAGTTGATTATCTTAATCCACTGTGCCTTTATTAATCTTAAGTATCCTTCTGATGCGAACCCTTTCTCATTATTAATGCTGTTTGTTTTAACCATAGATATCATAGTTAAAGTATTAGATTGGCAGATCACGTGACCTCCAATGCTAACGACCGAACGCGCATGGAGACCAGAATATGAGGGCAATGGGGCCAGTGAAGTCACTAAAAATATTCCAAATATGCATCTAGTATTTTTATGGGTTTTTTTTTTTTTTTTTTGAAATTTTAGAATTTGATGGGTTTTTTTTTTTTTTTTTGATGATGCCTTGTATTATTCTCATTAAAGAAATGGCAACACTAGCCCCATTACCCTCACATTCTGGTCTCATTGGTGCATCCCGTCGTTAGCATTGGAGATCATGTGATCTGCTAATCTAATACTTAAACTCTGGTATCTAACTGTGCAAAGTCCTGATCCCAGGTAGGATGTTAACCTATGCATTTTTTTGTGGCATTAGGAGTTTCAGGGTAATTCCTATACATAAATTATCGTTTTTATCTAAGTGTCCTATCCTCATACTTAAATCTTGTTTTCTAGGCACGTCAAAATCTACGATGTCATGACCTATGATGTGGTTCATACTCTCAACTATGACTCCCCTATCTTAAGTGTTGGTGCTGCAGTAAGTTTATAATTTCTAATTTTTATATTGCGTTTTATCTATTTATTAAAAATAAATATGTGTATTTTGGCAAGACATTTGTTTTTTGGTTTCTCATTGCCCTAGAAAACGGATGGAAATAAACTAAAATGTCACGTTTTGAACTTATTTTCATCAATGACTTTTTATCCCAATTAAGCTTATCAATATTTGTTAGAGGTTGCTATATACAATAGATTCCCTCATAACTGGCTTAAATTTGACTGGGGGGCAATTTGATGTGGTAAACCGGTTAAACTGGCGAAGTGAAATTGGTTAAGGTTTGGATATACTCTTGATTATTCCAGTTTGTACATTGAAGACATTTATCTTGCAAATAAATGCACCATCAATGTGTTCATACTGGCATGAACCACCAGTGGGTCACACTTAACAGTTCGGATAGCAATTATTTATTTAGATCCTAGAAATTGAGAAACTTATCTGATAGTTTCACCATTTTTTCATCAGCCTCACTTGAATGAGGGATTGATAATGAAACTGGTCATTTTTAACTAATTCTTGCATTTTAAGAGACTTGGTCGGTTATAGCAAGGATTCTTAATTAAATTGGAATCTGGTTAAGGGAGCCTATTGTACACTTATTTTGTAATATTGAAAATTTGTTACTTTCACATTTCTGATTTTAAAAAAATTGAAGAAATTATTTGGAATATATTTTTTTATTTAGCCTGATGACATGTCCATCGGTATTGGCATGACAGATGGGATCTTCTCCCTTCAACATAAGAAGCCAGAAAAAACTCCTAAGGAAGTGAAGACCAAGAATAAGAGGTTTCGACATTATCATTCTTATGCGACAGACTTCAAACCTGCAGATGTATGTCCTCTTTTTTTTTAATTATTTTTGCATGTAAAATTTTAAAAAAATAGTTCCACCCTTAGATACAGTCAATCCTAGTTAACCTGAACTTGAAAGGAGGTCTTCAAAATTTTGTGTTTATTCAGGATTTACAATTCATTTATAGGCTTAGAATAGATTTTAAAATCGGAAATATAGCTTTAATAACCCCCAAATGGTATAAACCCAGGGTGGTAACAAAACCTGGAAATCAGGGAATTCTCAGGGACCTTTTTATTTCTGGAAATATCAGGGAGTTCTCAGGGAATTTTTCAAATTTTGCAAAATATCAGGGGTTTTTTCTCATTTTGGATTACTAAAACAGTAGGTTTATGTTGTTCTTGTGATCATTATACTAGAGACACTTCTTGATCAAAAGAAAATATTCTGGTTAGTCCGATTGGCCTGAACCGGAGCTACAAAAGAAAACTTGACTCCCTTCCTATCATGCAGATTTAAAATAAAAATGTCAATTATTATCAAATGCCTAATATGATCCAGTCCCAAAGCTGTGTTCGATGTCTCCCTTAACAGTTGTGTTGGGTGCCTAATCAGATGTCGGCTCCTCACTTGACTGTGGTTCTAAATTACAATGACCATCGCCAATAGACCTTGTATAGCTCTAGTTATGATAATAATTAAAACTAAACTGAACTTAAAAGTAATTGCCAAATCAGGGATTTTTTGTGAAAGTATCAGGGAAATCATGTAAATATCAGGAAACTTTTTTTTCAAGGATTTTGTTACCACCGTTAAACCATTTTACTTGCCAAATCATGTGACTGTGTCAGGGATGCTTTTAGATTTTGAAATGTGCAAATGTCTCGGAAGTGTTTGCTACAACAAACCAGCAATAAAAGAAGTAATGGCAATTTTCCTGAATAAACACAATAATTAAAAAGTGAAACTTTTAGTCCATGCTAAGTAGTGTCTCACTTTGGTGCAGATTCAAAGTAAAAGTTCAAAACCTAAAAGAGAAAATTATTTTGGGTTGTATTTGATTAGTTGATAACTAAATATTAGGCTTTCACTTCATTTTCACTAACAAAATATCTTGTGTAAAGCAAGTTCAGGTTAGTAAAATTTGATTGTCTTGTTTGTAATTGGTTTACTTGGCATTGATGTATGATTTGAAGCCCCGAAATATTATCATTAAAATTTTTATATGAATTTTTCCCATTTAGGATGATGTAGTGGTTTCGGAAAGCAAAAAGAAAATTTCTACAAAATATGAAAAACATCTGAGAAAGTTTGAATCTAGTAAAGCTTTGGATGTAGTTTTAAGAGTGAGTCCTATTATTTATTTTTTGGGTATCATAAGTATGCATATTATATATATTTCCTTTTACATACTTCATTTACTTACTGTTAAATTCAACAAAATACGGTTATTTTTCTTTACAAAATTTTTTTGATTTACACAATAACAATTTATTCAATTACATCATTGTTTGATCATTTCAAAGATACAAGATGAGTTTATAAGATTATGAATGAAGCATTATCTACAGCATATAACCAAAATATTTTTGTATAATTTTTCTAATCAAACCGAAGAGGGCTGGGGAGCCCAGTTGGTTAGGCGTACGCCTTGCATGCGAAAGGTCCCATGTTCAGGCTTAGCCAAAATAACTGCCGACCTATAAACGGCCAGTGCAGCCCAAAAATGTGGGACAAATAATACCCTGTCTAGGGGAGTGCACTTTAAATATGCTCCAGAGTCCCGAGGCTGCTTACAATGTCGCCCTTAACAGTTGTGTTGGGTGCCTACTCGTCACTTTAATGTGATTCTGAATTACGATGCCTGTTGCCAATAGCCCTCATGCAGCTCTAGTGCAATGATAATTCAAACCTACCTATCTAATCAAACTGAAAACTAAAATGTAAGACTGGTCGTGCATTTTGCAAATTTCTTAGTATGCAAATTAACTTAACCCTACAAATTCATGTTGTAATTTTCCTTTTCAGGAGCGGGTCCAAACGAACAGTCCTGAGGTCACTGTGAGCCTGATGATGGAGCTCATCAGGAGGGGCTCCATCCGAGCTGCCATGGCTGCCAGGGAAGGGGAGTCCCTGGCACTTCTCATCAAGTTCATTGAGAGGTAACTATTTTTAATTAACCCTTTCAGTCCCAAAAATTTACTACGCTACAGAAACATCTAATAATCGCAAAATAAGCTTATTTTAGATCAAAAATAAAAGTTCCATGAGAAAAAAAATCATTTTAATTTTTTAGATGGTTTTTGAAATAATGCCAAAATTTCTTAACCGTGGAAAACAACAAAATAAAAATATATATTATCTAAAAACACTTCGAGTTATAAAGTTTAAGGTATCTAACCATATTATTAAAAAAAATTTAGTAATTATTTTAACCGAAATAGTTTAAATTGTGTTTTAAATATGGGGAACTGAAGTGAACTTTTCAAAAATCAGGTGAAACGCTTGTTAGCTATTTTCTAAATAAAAAAAATAGTAGTTTTGACTTCTATTGAGATTAATGTAAAATATTGCTAATAGAACAAAGTGTGAAGAATCGAATAATGTGTGTTTGGATGTCATAGCGGTCATAAACATTTGGGAAAAAAATATTGAAAGGGGTGATGCCAAATGGCATCACTGGGACTGAACGGGTTAAATAGCATTCAGGGTTCTAAATCAACAATGGCTAGTTGCTGTTGCCACGACTACTTTTTCTAAGTCAAAGTCAATTTTTTTATTGTGCTTTCTAACAATCTTGTCGAAAATAAACACCTTGAAATCAAAAAATTTTGCAAATTTTAAATTTTTCTCTTCTGTGTTCCTAAAATTGCAAAAATACGGCAATCGTTAGATTCTAAAGTTGAAGCAATTGTAAAATTCATGAATTCCGACAAAGGAAACATTTAGAAACTCCTGTGACTGTAATATCCAGAAACTTTGACTGTCCGAAATTGAGATTCCTAAAACTTTGAAACACCAGCTCTCTTAAAATGGTGAAACTCTGATGATTGTATAAGCACCCAACTGCTGCAATTGTCTAGTTAGGCAATGTAGATATCCGGAAATTGTTGATATTTTTTTAAAGAAACATTTTGTTATTAAAGTATATTTTTCTCAAACATGATTATAAACGAATGGCATTTGCATCAAATTTTATAAGGTAGTAGTACAAATTGATTATAATCTAATTTCTCACACTAAAAACATTGTGGAATGGTGGGTTAAGGAGTGATACCACAGAGAATGCCTTTCTGGGTTCTATCCTCCACTTTTTGTCTTGATTATACTTTAAAAAGATTTCATCAATAAATACGATTGGTGCACATCAAATTTGTCTATCTAAATCTCGGATCCTGTAGATGCAGTGTAGTCACATATTAGGTTCAACTCTAGTTTCAGTCTCGTTATTTGACTGCAAATAAGCTTGTGGCCAACTATAGCCCTGTGTAGCTCTAGTACGACATTATTTCATCCAAACCTAATTACATTCGGTCGTTTAAGACTGCATATTTTTTAATTAAATATTTCTTTGAGATTTTGAACCTCTAATGAAAAATAATTCTTTGCTGAGACTCAATAAGTGAATCAATGTCAAAAGGGAACAATGAAAGCTAGAGAGACCATTTATCTGAGACAAGAAATTCTATTAGTATTGTTTGAGCAAAAACTGAATCTTAAAATGTTTGTACCTTAAAATATCTAGAACTGTGTTTATTTAAGTTTATGGTCTAAATAAAACAGCTTATATTAGATTATGCTTTTATACGTTTATACTTTGTCTATCCAGAATGCGAGTCTCGAAAGCATTTTCCTCTCCTTTCCTTGCATTTGGTTTTATTCAAAACAGCGTGAGCGTGTTTTTTCTTCACCCTACTTAGATTTGAACTGTTTGGATTGTTAACCTCACAACAAAACTTCAAACGCACTAGGTTAAGAAAGGTGATGCTCCCCCCACCCCACCACCCCTAGAAAACCAAGCGAAAGGATGGGGGAAGAAAGTCTTTTCGAGGCTCGCATAATAAATAGACAAGGTATAAATACTAAAGCTTTTATTTAAATTCACTCTATGCATTTTTCTTCGAGCACAACATGATAATTTTCTATATTTTGTTTCATTAAGTTAAAGTTCTTTACCTTTCAATACATCTTGAAAACGTAATTGCCTTGTTTAAATTTCTAGTATTTTAATACTTTTTTGAATTCCAATTAATATTGTAATTTAGTTTCATTGAAGTACTTTCACCATATAGTTGTTTTGTTAAAAATGTCTTAAACTGTTCATTATTATGTATAAAAAATTTTTTAATGTTTTACTATACCACTTTTTACCTTTTCAGATACATTGGGGATCCCAGATTCCAAAGAGTGCTTATGGATGTGGCTTTTATTCTTCTAGGTAAGGATTTTCATTTTCAAAATCACTATAGTACATCTTTGGTACAAGAAATCAATTAGTTAATCATAAATTATAAAGTCCTTCGCAATAATTTGATTGTCAAAAGTGTTGTGAATAATGGAAAGTATTTTATATTATTTTGATCCCTTTTAATTTTTGTAAGTATGCCATATTTTTAGGTTTCCTTAGTTATTTCGATACAAATATAAAAAAAATTACTTCTTTAACTTACATGAAATTTGTCTTTAAGCAGGCATTGAAATGTAAAATTTACAGAAAAAAAATCTTTTGAGCAACAAGATAGTAAAAAAAACCTTTTTATTAAAGCTTTATGCTGCAATAGACAGTTGTTAAATTGACTAGTCTTTTTTCTGAAATATTCATTCTTTTTAATCTTACTTTCTTGTAAGTTGTAGTTCTATCTGTGCTACTTTTGTTTTGGACTAAAAATATTAAAATACATTTATGAGCCCAAGACAATATGATAGAAGGGTCTCATTCAAGCATTGCACACAAGTGTAGGGAAAATAGTGATTTTCTGCCCTGTTCGCACAAAAAGGTGCGAGTGGTATTTTGGCTCGCTGACACTTCACTTTAGTTTCCTTTCTAGCTCAATGTGTAAAACAAAATCGATTTCAGAGCTTATTATCTGTTATTTGAGAATCGTAAAGTATTAAGTCAAATATTATTGTTTTGACAAAAATAACCAGTTTGAACAACTTAAACATGCAAAAATCTGTTTCTTGCTAACATCCTATTTTACGCCTTGAAATTGACTGATGAAACATATTCTTATACATAAAGAAACATAAATAAAGCAATGCTGATTATTGGTCAAAATATATCTTTTGGGTAAAAGTTGACTTGCTCCATTTTTTTGCACAACAAAACATATTTGTGCCAAGAAGCAACATTGTTTTCTTTAAGTTTGTCATGTATCATGCACTAAGTTGTGAATATTATTCTTTTAATTTTTTCCTTGTATAGTCAGTGACAAGCAATGAGAGTTATATTAAAAGCTTAACTTTATCTTTCCAGAGCTGTATGGACCTAAACTAGGCGACCCCCAACTGCTCAAAAGGTTTCAAAAGCTGGCACAAATCATCGAGAACCAGCATGCCACCATGAAGCAACAACTAGAAATCAGCGGCGTCATACAAGGAATATTGGCGGCAAAATACTCAATGACACAAGACACCAGTCCAGATGAGATATTTGCCTAAGTTGTTATTTTGTATTTTTTTATGTATATTAAACCATTTGTTTGTTTTGTAAATGAGATTTGGTTATTTACTGGTGACTTGATTGTTTTTTTGTCTTGTTACGAATAGTTCTGTATCTAGTTACTTTGAACTGGTTTGAGTGAATAATTAACCAGGGAAGCGATTTGAGCACCAGGGTTCCCAGTCTTATTTCAAAATAAAAATCAAGGAGGTTTTAATAACTTTTCAAGGACACCCAATATTTTTTCAAGGACCCTTAACGCAAAATTTTCTTTTAATGCAATGTACATTTTTTAATATAGTTGCATTTACATTATTGAAACAACTTTAAGACTTTGTTGCAATTAGAGTTATAATCAATAAAAGGTTAGATGATAATTACCACAAAACAACACCAAACAATTTATTGAAAAAAAAAATTACTCACTTAAAACTCATTTTATAAGAAAAAACAGATCAAATATTTCTGTTAGACAGACATACTTTATTCTCTGTATCTTTTATAACAGATCTCTTTAACCATGCTCCGTAAATGGTAAAATAAGCTAGTAAAAAAGGGTTTTAATTTACATAGATGCTGGACAGTTTTGCAGTGGGGAGTTTGGTTTTTTGTACCATTTATTACAATATCATTATTAAGTCCTTTACCTATCATGGTACTTGATGTGATATGCTTATGAGGGGAAAAAATAAACTTAAGATGTGCTGTGTGTTTTAAAATGAAATAATTTATGAATGTGATAGCAAATATGTGGTAAACCATCTTGAAAAAAAAATTAGGACTTGACTGCTGGTGTTTTTTTGCCAATGCCAATTTTTTACCGACTGTTCAGAATAAATTGGCTGATTATTTTTTCTTACAAAATTCAGTTATCTCATATGAAAGCGACAAGGAATGATTTATATACATGCTGAACTTTTTTAATAAAAAAAAGACCCAACTGTGTGTTTATGCCACTAACTGGAATACAATGTGTTGAGGTTTGGTTGACCTTCAGTCTTGAGCTATTATAATAACAAACACTAACTAGGGTTATGCCAAAAATATACAAAAACCATGAAGCGGCGAAATTTGATAGAATGAACCATCCTGATCTAAAACTTAAATCGACATTATTGCTATTTTTTCACCAATGACCGTAATAATTAGACCAAATTTGGTTAACATATCCAACCTGAACTAAAACTATAAAAATGACAAGATACTGCGATTTTGCTTTGAATATGCAAATATAAAGAGGCATCAAAATTTGGTTGAACCATCCGTCATGACAAACTACATTATAAAAATAACAAGACTCATGACGCGAGTGGGACAGCCTGTCAGGGCCAAGCACTGGAACCACTGGTCTATTGTACTAAAAATAACAAGACACTGATACGGTTATGTTAAGATTTCAACATCTTTACCTAGGGGCTGATGCATCAGTCCCTATAATAAAAAACAGTTGAAGAATTGTTTCATTTTTTGGGAAGAAATTATACATAGGATAATTATATGGAATGGAAGAGAAACTATATATTGAAATGATGAATCATCGTAATTTAAAGCACATGTTCAAAATCTGCGTCAATAACAACGAATCGAAAAAAGCCAAAAAAATTCCCTGCCATTTAAATAAAATGGTGCTCGAAATATCACCAATGCCAAGTCTTACCGCAACCATTTATAGTAAAACACAGGATTATACAAAAATTGCTGCCTACTAGGAATAGTGAATAGCGCATCTAAATCCGATCCAGTGGGTCCCTGGTTCGAATCCTGGTTAGTAAGATCATGAATATTTGTCTAATCAATAAAATGTTGTTTGTCTTAGTCTTTATTTATGTAAAAAGAAGTCCAACTTCTTTGGAGGCTCTGGCAATCTAAATTCAATATCGTAGACTTATCAATTATTTTTGGTTCAAATCAAGGAGTTCTTAGCGACATTCAAAGACCAATGGTACCCCTGAGCACTTCCTATAACCTTAAGTAAAAAATTTACTTTAGAATAAATACAAATAATACATAGTCTTTTTACAACAATAACACTTTATTAATAAAAAATGTATTAACAAACTAAAATATATATTGCTTTACAACTATAAACCAGTGCATTTTCATCAATCCGTGGTCCCCATAATTTATTTCCAATATACCTGAAAAGGGAAAAAATACATAATTAAAAGCTTCATAACAAACAAAATCTATTTAGTGGATATTTAGAATATATGTAAAGGGACAAAGAAAATTTATATTTTATTGGCTAAGCATTGTGAAATTTAGAATAATTAGTAAACTACTGGCTTTTTTTAATATAGTCATCCTAAGGACAATATATAAGAAATGAAATAGGGACATTACAAAGTAGAAAACTTAATTTTTAACTTATTGGACCGCTATGCTTTTTAAACTCATTAAATATTCTTTCCAATTGTCCTTGCCTTTTCAATTAGGGCAACACTACCTTGGAGTAAATAAATACCCAAGATGAAAGTTAGTACATGCTTGGGCCAAAGTTGCCTGATTCGACAGTACATTAAATAGGCAATTAAATTTTGAATTGATTCAATTGATTTTGATTTTACTGAAACCACTTAAGACACTGTATAAACCTAATAGCTCATATTTTCACATTAGAATTACTACAATTATTTTCATTACAAATAGATTTACCAAACACTATTAGATTTGATTTTTCATTGATATATCCAATTTGGCAAAAAGGCATAAATCCGAATCCATCCTTGTGTTTGAGCTCACCTCCTTGTTGATGTTACTTGTTTCGTTTGCAAGTACCGTTTTTAACGGGTTTAAATGTAAACTAAAAACTTTAAAGCTTACTTTCTCAATTATACAATTTTGTCACGTAGCAAGTTCTTAAACTGAACTTTTCAATTAACAAAAAAAAACCACAACCAACTCAGTGATAAAAAAAATAGTTTGAAATATTATAGACAAATAAAACGTGTTACAAGAAATTAAGGAGATCTCAAGGACTGATTGTCGAAACTGATAAGTTTTTAGGTCCTTGAAATTTAAAAATCCAAGGCAGGGTTGTAATGATTGTGCCTTAAATGGCAGGGAAAGCGACAACCGTTTTCCAAGGACCTGTGGACCTTGTTAACAGACTGTGATATTGCTTTCAGTTCATTTAAAGCAAAACTTCACATTAACAAAGTTCGACTGTAACTATACGCAATTCAATAAACCAGGGGTTCCCAACCGGTGGTACGCGTACCACTGGTGGTACGCGGGGAATTTTTAGATGGTACGCGTGAATGATGTGAGCTGCATGATGCTATTAATTGTTTCAGTACGCATGAGCTGTAAGGAAGCAAACATATTACTCATTATTTTAAACATTAACGTTATTTCAAAGAGAAATCTTTAACTTCTGGATCGGATGTAAAATCTAGTACTCTTTGATCTTACTGCAAGCTCTGCCATTTTTGATGATATTTGTTAAGAGTTACTTGTGTGAGAGCGGAATTTATGAACTCTTGTTCATAAAAAATGTAGAGGCAGTATAAGCGTTGAAGAGGATCTAAGAGGGAAGATATGTTCCATTACTATTCCTAATGTTCATATTTGTATTGCAGCTTTGCAGCAAACAACAAGTTTCGCATCAAGACTAAAAATTATATTTTGTATGCTGATTAATTTTTTGCTGAGTTTGTATACTTTTTTTATTTGTATGTTTTTCGACCTATTAACAAAACTGTAAATTAATACCCTTTTAATCTTTTTATTTCTATTTTTTTATAAACATGTTATAAATAAACAAATATATAACTATCAAATATGAAGATTTCTCAATAATTTAATTAAAAAAGCCTTTGAACAAATATTATACGTTTATTAAAATATTTAGGTTGGTGGTACGCCAAAATTTCTCAAAAAGTCAAGTGGTACGCTGGTGGAAAAAGGTTGGGAACCCCTGCAATAAACAATCACTTTATACCTCAGTTCCCGAACCAACTAGTACTCATGGCAGTAGTGACGCGATCGTAGAACGATGTGGCAGACTTGAGAGTGTTGGCGCCAGAATCTGGCTGAGTTGCGCCAAGCAGGTTAGGGCTGGAGTTGTGGTGGGAAGCCAACATCTTGGGTTCGGAGTCCTGGGAAGGCAGGCGGTTAGTAGGGGAGGGAAGCACACATTAATGGTGGTTAGATTATGCTTTTTATGGTAAAACTTGTAAATAAAGGGGGGTTAATTTCGTTTGAAGAATGTTTTAGTTATATTTTTTACCATAGATTAGGCTTTTTATATTATTATTTCATGTAAGTATGGAGTTTAATGCATTTCTAAAATAGTTTTGTTACAAGATGCTTTAATTAACTGTTGCGAGTAACTGTAGCATGCTAAAAAAGTTTAAAACTATTTTCATGCATGTTAAATTATTTCATGGATAAAATTCTAATAAGGAAATTTAAATTTACAGCCACTAAAAGTAACTGAAACAATAGCAATTGAACAAGTAGCTTCAAAAACTATTTATAGGGGAAAAAAAAGTGCCATTACTAATTAAATTTCATTAAAATGTTTCTTAATTTGTTTTGCATCGTAGAATGAACCGTTAACATAAGAGTAAAAAACCTTCTCTGAGTAAACAGCCAGATAAATCTAGCCAAATGCCAAATTATGCAGATTTATGATGACCTGGCAACTAACTGCTGTAACGTTGTAACTAAGCATCCACGAAAAAAAAATTTTACAAGTCCACTACGTACAATTTTGATCCATATGTTCCGAGTTAGCCTTAAAAGTAAAGACCAACCGAGTAAGTAACTCGCAACCAAGTCATGTAACTGAGTAGATTACCATGTTACTAGCATTAGTGCACAAGCCATTGTCTACCAAATTGATTCCCATGGTAGAGATGGGTTACTTCAAGCTTTTATACTAGGTGTATTAGTTAACTAGATTACTGGTGGGAATTCACAGCGCCAGCTGATAGGGGTCTTTCTTTAGTCTTCCTTTTCTTTAAATTATAAGCAACTTTAAATTATAAGTTTTATTGTCGACTAAGCCTTGGCAGACTCAGCATATTCCCCAGAATTGAGAGCCTTTTTGTTGTGTGGCATCATCTAGGTGACTATCGCTACCAATTTTGATGTTTACATTACAATGAATCTGAGCTCTCTGTGGATGTTGAAGTATGCCAAAATTCAATTATGCCGAGGGAACAAAACTTAAATGGTAGTCAGGAGCATATTTTTACATGCCACAAATTCATATAACATGCATACTGACGATTTTCCTATCCTAAAAATCTGCAACCTAAACTAGCAATCCTAGGAAGGTTATTCCTCACAGTCACAGATAAGACTATAATTCTAAAACAATCCATCTTGAAAATATGATACTAATAAAATCTATGATACTAAATGATAATCAAGCCGACCCGGCAGCACAACAGTTAGGGAGCTAGCCTTTGGAGCTTCTGACTTTGGGTTCAAATCCCTGTAAGGCATGGTTGTCTGTGTTTGTCAATAAATGTTATTTGTCTATGCGTGTCTGTCTCCTGTGACTGTGTCACTTCTGGCAAGTAGGGTAACGGGCTATAAAGCCTATGCTCCTCCCTTCCATACAGCACATACATTGTCATTTTAAAAATGATAATCTACAGCAAGGGGAATCACCTGAGCCGGCACAGAAGATGGCAAGAAGTCCCCCTGGGATGCAGTTATCCTCGAGGACAGTGGCAACAGTGCAAACCTTCCCCCTGGTACACATCCAAGCATGGTGCTGGGGTCCATGTGGCTGCTGCCCATTGCACCAGCCCTGGTGCTGTTCAGGAGACTGGACTGCTCTTGGGAGACCAGCAGTCCAAACAGAGACTGAAAAGCAGTATTTAGAATTCTAGTCTACATGTGATTAAGTAGATTATTTGCTTAACTAAGTTTAGTTTAGTTTTAATTATCGTCACACTAGAGCTATTGGTGACAGCGCCGTATTTTAGAACCACAGTCAAGTAAGAAGCGACACCTGAGTAGGCACCCAACACCGCAGTCCAAACAGAGACTGAAAAGCAGTATTTAGAATAAGTCTACAAATGATTAAGTAGATTACTTGATTAATTAAGTTTAGTTTAGTTTTAATTATCGTCACACTAGAGCTATTGGTGACGGCGCCATATTTTAGAACCACAGTCGAGTAAGGAGCCGACACCTAAGTAGGCACCCAACGCATCCGTTAAGGGCAACATTGCATCCAGCGTTAGGACTTTGAAGGATATTTAACGTGCGCACCCTCCACATGGGGTATTACTTGTTGGACAGTTTTGGCTGCACAGGTCGTTTATAGGTTGGCAGTTATTTGGCGATGCCCGGACCCAAACCTGGTACCTTCCGCATGCTAACCAAATGCCTAATTGACAGGGCTCCCCAGCCCCTGCTTAACTAAGAGTTTGTTATAAATACATAACTTATAAATATAAAGTTTGTTATTAAACATAACCCATAAATTTTGTTAAAAAATCATTTTTAGTAGAAATAGTAGCAATGCCTAAGGTTGGTGCGGAGAATTTAAACTAATTACTGCCATTTTTTTCTTTAAATTTAGCCATTATTTATACATTTAAATTTAATAAAAGAATATAAAATGTTACTTCTCGGTTGACTATATTTTGTAAGGCTCAAAAAGAGTAAATTCTTTACCCAAATAAGTGATGATAAATTTTAAAATATGTATTCTAACAAACCCTTATTTTAAATGCATATGCTTAAACTAGTCAATCATATTTTAATTCATATTATTGAAATTAAACAGAATAAAGTTTTTAATAAATTTGTCGGCATTAGAGTTCTGCCATCCAACCAAATCGCAATACTTCTTTCAAAGCATCCAAAGTAATAATATAATGAGTGATGTTTCTAAATTACCATACTTGTTGACATTAGCCCTTGTGTAGCTCTAGTGCGACGCAGATTATTTTTCAATCAACAATTGAAGAGCTTAGTGGAAGAACATGCTAAGTGACAAAAAGTTGAAAACGGGAAAATGATTTATAAAGTTTTTAGTTTGCACTTAAGGGGGTTCAGTATGTTGTATATCGGTAATGTTAAATTGGCCAATTGCAATGTAGGGTCAAGTGGGGTAAGTGAGATAGGGTTTCTGCATTTTTCATTAATAAAATTCTTTCTCTGCTTCAAGTAAATTCCAAATCCAAAAATTGGTAGTGAATTATTATAAGAAACATACATATGTAGAAAAAAAAATTATATGTTTGAATTCCAATTTTAAGTGTACAAAATTTGCATTTCAAAATCCATTGCTGTTTTATCACACTTACCCCACATAGGAAAACCCACATAAAAAGAAGACAGTTGCACTGAAACTCAAAAGCTCAAAACTTTCTTTAAACAAAAAATAAGGTCAATATTTCTTTTTAGTTTAATTATAAGTGGTCTAATGTTATATATTGCAAACTTTCAGATTTTTAGAATGATTTCCAAAGTTACAAGAGCTGTTTATCACACTTACCCCCAATCACACTTACCCCACTTGACCCTACCTTTTCACAATTAACTACTGATCAGATCATCTTAAAATTTTCTGTGTGTGTTTACCAACCTTATATATTTATTTATCTGAGGTTAAAAGTTTTTTCGAAATAACTGTTAGATTTTTTTTAAATAAAATAAGTTTTAAAGTACCCAAAAAATCATGAAATTTCTCACTTTTTTTTGCCCCATAAAATTTTTTTCACTTTAGTTTTATTAAAATTTGTAACCTCAGATTAATCTATACTATGTATTACATCATATTTTTAAAAAAAGTTTACGAGAAAACATAGCATAGTTTTTGAGAAAAGGTACATCGAAGTTCAAAAAATCAAGTTCTGAGAAAAACGCATTTAAAGTTTTTATTGTTAACCCATTTCCTTACAAAGCCATGACATTAAAATAGCTTTTAATGTCAAAAATATTTCTCCAATCATCTTGATACTTTGTGACATTATTAATAAAGGTTGTAATAGTATTTTAAGCCAATAATTTTTGTTTTGCTTTTTTCACCGATTTTTGGGTATTGAACCTTAAATCCATCATCCTTAAATCCATCATCCTTGTATTCATTTTATAAATATTAGAATTAAATAACATGTTGAAGTTAGCTGGAATATCAATTTATCTGTGGTTACTACGTTTTTTTAATGAATCAAATGTAGCGTTTGACAGTTCTACAATCAAGGCAATGATTTACAGAGGTTTCAGCACAGAAATGTGAAAGGAGTTTTTCAGTTAGGTAGATGCTCATAATTGCCTTTAATGCTCCTTGTTTAATACCAGTACATTATGTGTTCTGGATGAAATTGTTAATTCCTTCGTTGTTACTAGTTCAAAAGTACATGCATTGAGCAAATTTTTTTGTTTACCGATTACGTGAGCATGCACATTCGGTCTGATGAAGGAATCCACAAGATTTCTAGTTTAAAAGGTCATTTTAGAAGCGAGACCTAGACTCTTGTAAGATAACGAAAATTTGTTGTTGTTTCTAATGCCACTCAGTAACCGAGCCCGGAGTAGAGGACTACCCGGTTTAAGGCGAAGAGGGCGGCTTCCGTTTTTTTATCGAGCACCACAAGGGAGGAAGTCCGACTTTTGCCCGTCAGCATGACACATCCGTTTTACAGGAAAGTCCCTTTCACACATCCATTCTCACTCACATATCGGAATTTTGATCCAGATCAAAGGCCGATAACCCCCTGATCTGGCACCCCCAGAGGTATTAATTTGGTATGGGAACGTGGAGGACTTTGTGACCACGACGTATTTAACGTGCCCCAGCCACCATTAGTCAACACGGCGGTCTTTAGCCGAGTACAAGCACCAACCCAGCGACCATCAGAATTGTGAGCGCCGCCGAGGATGGAACCCACAACCCTTCCGATGCGAGCACGACGCTTCACACGACCGAGCTACTGCGGCTCTAACGAATATTTAAAATGTATCACAAACATTAACGAGGAAATGGTCGCCCCCGAGGACCTAGGAATCGAGTATTTAGTTGTCGTCGGGGAATTTTCAAAGGGCGAGGACGGGAGGATGGTCGGTTGTCGAGCCCTGTAAAAATCTCAATTTTCCAAATACATGGTACATTTTTACACTAAGATTTTCAATTGGAGAAGAACTATACACACCAAAGATTTCTGCAGTGCCCTTTTAATATTCTGCTGCAAGGGTGCGGCAAAGACATCAAGGTCGAAAGGATCAACGTGTGCAGAAGCCTTGGTAACAATCTCCTGAGAGGTCAGGCCTAGGTCGTCTCGGCTTTTGTCCTGCAAAAGTCTCGAGACATACTGCACATCGAACATCAGTTGAAGGCACTGGACTTGAAGGAGCCTTGGGCTGATTGAAAGTACTTGTTCGACAGAGTCCAGTTTTTTCTTGTAGATGTTCAGTAAACCGGTAAGAAGTAGGGTGCTCATTTCAGAACGGACTTCGCTGTAAGAAAGTTACACAGAGATAGTTGATATTGAATAAATCTAGTCAAGGGTGCAAAATTAAGAAAATTTTACACTAGACAACCCGTCTAGTAGGAAATTAAAAGTACTAGACATTGAAAAACTTTGCTAGATCAAAAAAATTAAATAAAAAATCAGTTTTACTATCTAAAATTTAATGTATTAACAACTAATTTTTACATTAACACTCGTTAATCAGTTGTCCGACTCTTCTGTGAAAGTACTGTTACAATCATTTTCACTTAATTCAGACTCTTCTGCAGAAGTACTCTCGCAGTTAGATTCAAAAGCGCCTCTACGTAAATATGGCTTTGTGTTTAGAATTCTTTTTCTTTTTACATCACTTTTCCAAAATTGAAATGTTTGTTCTGGATCAGAATCAAATAGACTGATTTTTGGAGAGTGAAGTCTAACTTGCATCAATTGGGTGATGATTTGTCTATTTGATGGTGATAAAGTTCTAAAAGAGCGGAATCTTATTTCATTGGTGAGCTTGCGGTCAAAATTTTTGCTAGGCCGGCGGTCTAGTAAGTTGGAAATTTTTATCGGCATTTCCGAAAAAACATCGGCATTTTCTAGAGGTCTAATTTCGCGCCCTGTAGTCTATTAGCTGGATGCTGAGACCTTCTAACAAACAGGTTACCAATTTACTATATTATCAACAAGCATGCATGAATAGGAAAGAGCACTACCGATATCTGATTAAACTTTGAGGGCAAGTAAACTGCAGTAACCACAACAATGAATTGTATTATTTTTGCTCTGTAATAATCAGTCATTGAGTATGCTTTCTTGTATGTTAAAATTATTAGGTTATTACGATAGTGTAGATACTGCAGTTTATCCACCTGTGGCAAAAAAGTTGTGTGATTATTTCAATCAGCAACACTTTCAAGTCATTTGCTATTAATTTCATTATGGGTTTCATATTGTTTTTTCTGGAATAAACAAACAAGAAATTACAATTTTGGAATTAACAATAAGCAGAAATATACATAATTCAATCGAATTTGAAAGACAGTTAAGTATGCACTTCTATTTTGAATTCCATGTGTCCAGCTAAAATCTCGCAGGTGAAAGTTTCATATACAATGGTAATGAACTTTTATACCGATTGGTTAAATATTATAGTATCAAAGCTCATACAGAGTGGCAAAGTGGGTAGTGTTTGAAACAAAGTCCAAGAGATGGTGCTAGGTGCACGTGAGTGGATCCAAACTTGGAATGCATGCTCCAGTGGCCAATTGTAAATGTGATGTCACACATGAGTTTGTCGCCATGGAGTTTGTCAAGGTGCTCAATGAGCATTTTAGCGATCGAATAATTGGGCTAGATTACCCATTGCGCTTCCAAGGTGGTATCGAAAGGCCCCCATATTCACCAGATCTGAACCCCTACTACCTATAGGGTTATTTGAATAGCAAAGTGTGGCAGACAAGTCCTACAAACCTTCCAGAACTGAAAACCGCCATTACAACTGCTGTCTACAGGATTGACAATGGATGGATGTTTAGGTTTAATGGTGCAAGGGCATCAAAGGCCATACTGCACCACACGATTGACAATGAGGCCTGCTCACGAGTAATGGTCCTAACTGCTGTCTTTGTTAAAGATGGCAAGCACTTCAAACCTCTTTATCATTGATTGCCCAATATGTCAATTCAATAAACATCATTAAATTCTTCTCATGTATCTTATTTATTTTTATTTTTTCATTTGTTTCAAACATTACCCGCTGGGCCACCTGGTAAATAGTAATAGCTAATTAAAGGGTATTTTTAAAAATGCACCTGCTTATAGAAAATCCACCAACAGCATTGAGTTTGCAACAAAATGCAAATAAGGCATTTGATACAGGAGTCGATACCTGAGAAAAAGAATTTTATAAATAAAATATTTTGCTTTTAACTAAATATATTTTAAGTATAAATTTCACGTAGTTTTTAATTACTTTTGTGTTAACTTAACAAAAACAATACCCATCAAAAGGAAAGTTATAGTAAATCAATACAGTTTTTCAGTTACTTAGAAACTATTATCGATACAAAAGCATAGATATATAAGCATTAATTTTTATATTATGTTGAAAATGAATTGCAATCTTTATTTTATTATAAGCTGATTTTAAAGCTATCAAATTCTTGTATGATTTCAATAAGTAAAAAAAATCACAAAATTATTTTGAAAATTCGCTAAACAAGGAACCTTAAAAAAAAGTGTCTTAACAGAAGTCTGAAATGTTATTTAAAATACTTACATACTGAGGAACTCTTAAAACAGAGTTAACTGCATTTCCTTGCTCCGATTCTTCTTGGATTTCAACTTTATCCCATTGCTAGCAAAATAAAGAATATGTGTTTTAAAAAGGATACAAGTCTGAAATTATTCATTTTTATTTAAAACTTCAGAAATAAAATAAAGTCATCGTAAACTTTTGTATGATTATAATAGTTTATTTAAGAAAGGAATATTTTCATTTAATTTTGCACTTAGTCAACCAATAATAATAAAACAAGGTTAATTTTAAGGTTTTGATTGGATTGACATGTTACTACAGCACCACTTTGGCGATAAATCTCGTAATTTTAAACCAGTCAATAGCAGTGGAATATCCTTCCAATTTGGAAATGTTGAAAGAAATATTTGTTTTAAAATATAGCAGCTAAACAAAGTTGTGAAAATAGGAAGTGATTGGCCATACTGAGCTTTTTTTAAATTGTTATGAATAACTATGACAAAACAAATTATTCGAAAAAAGAGCTAAAGTAAATTCCTGATTTTCCATTACTCATCCACAATCCCCAAACCCCTTTTTTATCAAAGATATCTTTTGAAACGCAGCCAAATGGAAGCTTAACTGTCTCAAAACTTTTTAAACGACTGCATTCCAATAATGGCTGAATTGTTTATAGGAAATGCTTTTATATAGTTTGCCTAGTTGTCAAGAAGAACATCAATCACAAATAAAAATGAACAGTTTCAAAACTAAAGAAAAGAAAGAAAACAATTAACGAAATTTTTTATAAAATCGTAAATCTTCATTTTCTACTGTCGCGCTTGTGAAAATATGGTTCTTCTTTTAAATATAATATTACTTTGTTTTAATAAAAACTCAGTTAAAGATAATTTTGAGGATATTTTCTTCAATTTACGAATTATTCAAGAATTAGCCTGAATACCATCTCGCACAATTTTGCAATTGATCGGAAGTTTACTGTATTCGAAAAAAACTCAACTGTTATAAGCATACTTTTAATCATCTAAAGTAATTTTCTTATATACAAGTTTTCTTTTTGAAACAACATCTTGACAAATACCATAATTTTTTTATTCAATTAAAATTTATTAATGATATTTTGAATTAACTACTAATCGACTTACTAAAAGGGATCTTAACATATCCTCAGGTGAAGATGTAACTAACTCTGCATCAATGGATTTTAGAACTTGTTGGATTTGAGACTTGCTCCATTGCCTAAGGGGGAAAATGTTTCTATAATTTCCATGAAATTAAAAATAAAGTTTTCTGATGGACTAAAATTTGTGAAAAGCAGACTTAGTTATATGTTGATATATTTAAACCCATGTTACTCAAAGAAACTTTGTCAAACACGATGAAAAGCAAAATAACAATTACAATGTGTGTATGTTACTTCATTAAATTGGAAAAGAACTAAAACACACCTAAAAGCTGTAGCACTCAAATGTAGAAGTTTCTTTTTCAGATCCTTCCATAGTTCATTTTCCTTAAAAAAAAATTAATTCCATGCATCAGATTTAACACAAACTAAATGAAAAGAAGATTTTAGAGTAAAATAATTTGGTAAAGACTACAATACAATTGACTTATTTAAGGTGGCATTTATTTCCAACTTTCATTCCTGCCTTTCCTTTGATTAGTGATAAGATTGGTTTTCGACTAACATTGGTTCACCAATCAAGGGTGGAGAAAGAATTTATTTTCAGTCAGCATTTCTGTTGCTAATCAAGACTTTCATTCAGACAATCATACCCTTCAACTAATTGCTCCAAAAGCATGAACTTCACAGCACACATTTTAAAATATTAACAAAAAATACAAGGCAAATTCAATCAAAGTTAAGGTAATAAATTGAAACTAGTAAATGTCTTACTTACTTTAAAAACTGATGTTGAAAATGTAATGTCAGACCCCAACCTAAGACAACGCTCAACACATTCATTCAATTTGTCAGATGACAGGCAAATATTTATTTGCGGACACAAGTTCGCAATGCCGCAACACAAGTGACCTAAAAACACAATTCTGAAAAGAGAAAAAAAATTAATGTCGAATTAAAAAAACCAACAAGAGGAATTTCAAGATTAATAGGGTTACCAGGTCAAAAAAGTAAAAAACAAGACTTAACTTTAAAAAGCAGGACACACTTAAAATTGAGACAAAACTTAATTTTCAGCACATTAAGCATTGTTACATTATATTTAAAAGTCCTTGTCTTTAGATACATAGTCATAAAACTCAATACAGGTTATTGTTAGGTTAACTTTGACTGCAGTCAACATTCTAATAAAATAAATCTGTAGTCTATTTCTTTCTTTTGTTCATTGAGCATTTATAATAAAAGTTCTGCTGCACATGATGTGTTGCAACTTGAAAAAAACACTCCCATTTTTTATGAATAGTAGGTCTGTGCTTTGTTTTGTAGTGTATTGGGGAACATATTTTGACAAATTAGCCATATTTCATCAAAAAGTTTGATATCATCAATTTGCACACCTTTCTCACGCAAATTTTCAACACTCTTTTCCACTTTTTCCCATTCAGGAGCAGAGTTCAAATGCATTCGAATGATTTGGTTTGGTTTGAATTATCGTTGCACTAGAGCTACAAGAGGGCTATTGTCGACGGGCGTCATATTTTAGAACCACAGTCAGGTGACGAGCCAACACCTGAGTAGGCACCCAACGCAACCGTTAAGGGCGACATCGTACGCAGCGTTAGGACTTTGAAGGATACTTAACGTGGACTCCCTCGCACAGGGTATTATTTGTCGGACATTTTTGGCTGCACGGGCCGTTTATAGGTCGGCAGCTATTTTGGCGATGCCCGGAGTCTGGACCCGAACCTGGGACCTTCTGCATGCTAAGCGAGTGCTTAACCGACTGGGCTCCCCAGCCCCGCATTCGATTGAAGACACTAAAATCAGAGAGTGGTTCAATCCATTTAGTAAGATAATCAATGCAACATGAATAAACTTCGAATGCTTTGTTTCTAAATTCTTGGCATTTATCCTCCAGTCGCTTTTCCTCTAACTTTTTCGACATACTCTTGACTTTCAATGTAATAAATTTATAGTTCAACCTATGTAAGAGGGCAGCTAGTTCCTTTCAGAATTTCCATTCACTTCAATGATACTATTTTCCTGCAGTTCTATTGCCTGTAACTTGCTTGGTAATATGGACACCAAAGAATAGCAAAACTAAAAAAGTAAGCTATTACACTTTGAAATCTATACAAACTTCTTTAAAGATTTTCAAAATTAATAAAATTTTCAAAAAAACGGACATTTAGGATTTTTAAAAAATAAATACGGACGTGTCCTACTAAATATGGACGTCTGGTAACCCTAAAATAATATTTTAGCTACAAAGTACACAATGATACTTTTTATACATATTTAAACATCCTATATAGGTAGATAAAAAAAATTAAACTAAAAAAATCACTCCCATTTTAATGTTCCATTTACCTGCAATTGTTCTCATACGAATCCTTTTCATTTTCTAAACATAAAAGGGTTGTTTCCAAGTAGCTTGATAAGCTGGGGGAAAAAATTCCAATCACATTATTCAGCTTTAATATAAACAAAATAAGAATAGATTTTTTTTTGATAGTTTTATTCAAGTAGGAATTCAAATACTTAAACTTATTAGTAGTAAACAATTGACTTAATTAAAAAAAACACATAATAATTTTATTTCATATAGTACTGAAATATGTATTTTGTGTGCAAAATATTTTTTAGACAAAAATTGTGCAATGGTGCCTTCATAGTTTGCGGACACTTCTGTTGTAAGGGTGACAGAATAAAATTAGTTGTAAAACAATAAATATAGCAATGAAATATTTATTTTTGTTACAGTTTTAGGTAATCCTTATAAGATGATGAAAAAATACAAATTAACACCTTTGTAAAAAAAAATCCTATATTTCCATTCATAGATAAAAAAAAAATTCAGCATGAAAAGTATTGTTTTGTGTCATTCTAACCAAAGAGTTTTTACACTATTTATTAATTAATTTAACAATAGTTTTCTTTTCAGTTATTAGACTAAGATTTTGCACCATCAATTACTAGTTTGTAACACATTAAAACATTAAAAATGTAGATAAAATCAATAAAAAAATAGAGAACAGAAATTACCTAAGTTTCTATTTTATTTCCCAAAGAAATTCCACATGAACTAAATATCTAAAACTATCTATACTTATCTATAACCTATAAATATCCATCTATAAGAACTAAATAGCAATCACTTGACAAGAATTGGGTTCTGAACTTACTCAAACAGATGTTTTTCGACAGCTTGCGACAAAAATTCGTAGATGCGGTTTGCATCCTGAGAAAGGTGTGCAGCCACAGAATCAGACTTTTCCAGCAGTTCCCTGCGTATGAAGGAAAAGTGGGAGATGTCCTGCAGTACAGCCTGTAGTCTTTGTTCCATGTCACTGCACATACTTTAAGGGAAATACAGGATTAATTTAAATGTCTATATTTAGTTTAATGATCTAGATATAAGCCAATAACTACCCAAGATTTGTTTTAATAACTGTATTACTGTCACAACTTTAACTATAATTATTTGCAACTGATTTATATCACAAAAAAATATTTTTGATGTGATTGATGCACTTAAAATGTTTTTTTTTCCCCTCCAAAATTTGCAATGACTTCAAGTTTTGATGTACTGAATTTTTTTAAGTAGAACACTGTAACAATTGTAGTTTGGGCTACCAAAATACGGACGCAAATAGCCTTAATAAAGCTAGCACTTTTAATACTATAAACATAGTGTGGAAGCTAAAAATGCTTAAACTTTTATGGTCAAGACAATTCTCTATAACCTTTAGCTTATTTTCAATTGTGAAAATGGCTTTTAGAATTACAATCAGTAATTTTGTTGCCTACAAATATTTTATAACACAATTCAATGTATCATCCAGTGTAATTACTTTTAAGCATTTATCAACAAATAATGGCATTTAAACACTAATTCTTTTCAAAAAGTTTTTCTTTTTTAATTTTTTTTTTTTGTTTTTGAAATGGTATTTAAGAAAATTTGTTCCTCAAAACACCAATAAACCAAACAATATGCAATAATTATTGAATTTTTGATGAAAAATAGGGTTTTTTTAATTCTAACGTTTAAAATATTAATATAGAACTAACGTTTAAAACTTTAATATAGAATATTTTGTGTGGAAATAGTTCTAAGTGACAATTTGCTACAAACTTACTTGCTTTTAGAGTTACAACCCCTAACAAATTAATAGTTATGGTCAGCGTATCACCTCTGTATTTTAGGCGTGAATCCCATCGCTTTCATGCTGAGCTCTCCACTGTTCCAATAGCCCCTGTGGTGCCTGGGGAGCCATGCGATGCCATCCTTTACATCTTCAGGGGATTCGGTCCAAACGTAAACGGCCACGTTTTTCTCCATCTCTAAAGTTGAGCTGGAATGGAAGAAAATAACCTGTTAGGGTTGGTTTGAAATACCATCACACTAGAGGTTATAGGTTTACTTATAGGTTTAAATTATCATTGCACTAGAGCTACACGAGGGCTATTGGTGACGGGCGTCGTATTTTAGAACTACAGTCAAGTGACGAGCCAACACCTGAATAGGCACCCAACGGGCGACAACGCACCCAGCGTTAGGACTTTGAAGGATATTTAACGTGCACTCCCTTACAAGGGGTATTATTCGTCGGACATTTTGGCTGCACAGGCCGTTTATAGGTCGGCAGCTATTTTGGCGATGCCCGGACACGAACCTGGGACCTTCCACATGCTAAGCGAGTGCTTAACCGACTGGGCTCCCCAGTTCGCTGGAAGGGAGAAGATAAACTGTTAGGGTTGGTTTGAATTATCATCACACTACACTCCTTGCCAACCTAACTTGGGTAAAAACAAAGAGTAAAGAGGCAGAGGGAAAAATGTGGTTGGTCCGTTAGTTGGAAAATCTTGTAAGGTAATATTTACATACAAAATGATCTGAATACAATTTAACCAAAATACACTTTTCATTCTGATAAAATTTCCAAATTTTCTCAAATAATATTAAATTCTGTTAGACCTTAAACGAAATTAATATTTTAAACATATTTTCTGGATGGATTCACAAATAATTTATGGAACTCTTTACATCTGCGGAAGTATCTTATCTATAGCATACATACTTCTATTCACCCAAGGATTGGCAAGGAGTGTAGAGCTACACAAGGGCGATTGGCGATGGTCATCAAAAGCCACAGTCAAGTGACGAGCCAATACAAGAGTTAGCGCCCAACACAACTTTTAAGGGTTAAATTGTATGTAACGTTGGGACTTAAGAGGATATTTAATGTTAACTCCCTATATATATGGGGTAATATTTTTCAGATTAAACGTCCCTCATTACATAGTGATATTTTTTTAATAGTTTTTCAGCATTATGAGTTTATAAAATGATGCCTTAAATGCTTAACTGCTTGCCCATTGTCAGAGGAAAACTAAAATAACTTTTTCAATATTAAAATTGATTACAAATAATTAAAAATGAATAAAAAATAAATTTTACTGTCTTGATTTTGAAGATATCATTTTAAAAAAAGCATCACTATTAAACAAATAAGGTGTTCATCAATTTTTACCAAACCGAAACACTTACTGAATACACTGAAATGAAATAAGTTAAACAATTTCTTTGCAATGAGGGGGAAAAGTTTATGATACAGTTAAGCAGGAAGTGTTTAGTTAGAATAGCATTCTACACACTTAAACTATATATTGATACAAAACACTATTATATTCTATGTGTGTAAAGTAAGTAAAACATAGAAAAAATTGGTAATTTTAAATTTTAATTTTAATTCGCACAACTTATTAATCCTGTGCATCTATAAGAACTTTGCATATGATACAGGCAGTGACTTTTATCAAAAATATAATAGGTGATATAGGATTTTTTAAAGAAAATATATGAATTTAATAGGAGTTATTAAAGAAAAAAGCGAAAGGGTCTAAAATATAGGAAAAAATAAGAAGTAAAGGAACTTTTTCAAATTTATAGGAATTATATGAAATATAGGAGCTCTGCCACACCGATAGCATGCAGTTTTATAGTTTCAACAATCAGAAGAAAAAAACAAGTTAACTTTTTGAAATAAATAATTGAAACCTTGAGATACTGACAAACATTAAAAAAATACTCACTTCTTATTATCTAAACCTAGATTATACAATGTTTCTTCGACGTCTCTTTGACAGTACTCACTCGATGCTTTAACCTGTTCATTGATGATATCCTGAAAATTCAAAAACAGTTAAAACTGGGATACAATGATTTTGGTTCAACTTGGTTATGATACCATAAACGTTCTGTTTCTCGAATTGCCCATAGAACTAAATATTGTAATACCTCGCGTATAATGACAATTTTTTAATTTACTCTTTAGTCATAATGCTAGAAATATGCTAGAACTAAGATAATAGATATCTAGAATAATAATATGACATCTAAAATGCCTTTTTGAAGAATTTTTTTTTATGTTTTAACTACCATTTACAAATTATTTTGATTTAACTACGACAAATTGTACACAGTTTAAAATTCATTCAATGTCATTTTATTACTTTTATTAAGAACATGAGCACATAACATGTGTTTTACATGACTTCCTATACTTAGCATGAAACAAAGTTTATTACATTACTTGTTTATAACTTCATAAACATTGCAGTCCCTGGGTGAAATAACACTATAACCAGGTTGATTATACAGTACAAGAAAATGTGTTTTAAAATATATCTCAAAAACAGAAATAAATTAGTATCATTAAAAGGATTCACAGCTCAGTTTATTTTTTATTTTAACAGAAATCTTTTTTTAAAGAAACACTTTTTCAATTAATTAGATTGAAATAAAATATGATGGTAGTTCATAGTAACATAAATAGTTAGTAAAACATAAATGGTAGTTCAGAACTGAAAAACTTTAAAAAAGTATTCTACACATACATTTATTCTTTGCCAAAAACATTCTTTCAAGTAAGTGTCCCAAATAGAAAAGGGCCTTTTCAATAAATCCATGCATATTTTGTCCCACTCTTTTACCTATAAAGCACAAAACAATAATTAGGTATGAATATATAAAATTTCACGCTTAATAAGTACAACAGAAATATTAATGAATTTATTGTGAATTCAACTTAATTAAGGCTAGACTGGATGGAGTAATTTTGAATTACATGGTTGACACAAATAAGCAATGTTACACAAATCAAATGGAACATAAACATGATGTCATAAGGTTGGGGGGGAAATGACATTTTCTAGTAATTCTTACATTTTCTGTGCTTGTACAAAAATTTAAGTTTTAAAACAAGGATTTATAATTTTTCTAATGTACTAAATTGCAAACTCTTACTATTATGTAGTGGGCCTGATATTTATAAAGCTCAATACACAATAAATTGAATATAGATTTATTTCATTCATTTAATTACAACTGCATCAAAGTACAAAAACTAGTAAATTTTAAATCAAATAAAATCTAGGCATATTGCAAGAAAACAGAAAAAAAGAAAATGTGTGTGGCAAATGTTGCATATTAAAACTTAGAAAAATTTGAACCTTCAATTACCCTTACCCTTCAATACCCTTATTGAATAAATAGACATAGGTAGAAAATTTAAAAAGCAGAAATCTGAAAAATTATCTAGTCTGAATATAAAAAGCGACAAAAAAAATTTTGGGGGGAAATGGGGCTTTTTGTGGTGCTTTTAAAGTAAATTTAAGAAATGTCATGGTCCATAACACCAGTTCAAAATATATGGGGGCCTTTAAAGTTATTTTTTTAAAGGAAAATAGAACCTTGTACTATATATAACAGTTCATAATATATAAAGAAAAAGGCAAAAATAAATAGCATACTAACAAAGGGTCTATAAACTTATTCAAAATGTACTGCATAAAATATGATTTATTACCTCACTTAGTTTATCACATAAAGCCTCACGGATCAGAGACAAACTCTGAACGGAAGTGACAAAATTCAATAAATTTTTAAGCTCAACTTCTGATTTCAGTTTGACACTGCAATAAGAAAAAAATATAAAAGTATTAGTTCAAAAAAAAACCTAGATGATTTTAGTAAAACAAATGGACAACACTTTAAAAAAGTATAAAGCTAAAGCAAGTTTTATTATAGTGGTGGAAAGAAACTCTTACTTATTCAGCCATTCATTTACTTTGCTCTGTAAAAGTTCTTCACTGCAAGGATCTAAAGAAGCCTTTAAAATGGGTCGAAAATCTAGAAAGATATTTTTAAAAAAAACGTATTTATAAACACAGCCTTAAATTAGGGTATTCAGTCAGAAATAACAAATATGTTTGTAACAGTGGCTATTACTTGAAACCACTAATACACTAGATTTTAACGCTGCAATACTGAAATTCACCTAAGGCAAGTTTTCAGCTTTGGGCCAAAAACTTTAAAAATTTTATTTTGAAAAAAATATGTTTGTAGTTTGGTTGTGAAAGTGGGTGGCACATAGACAAAGTAATAATATATTTTTAATTTTTTTATGTTATAAATGCTTTATGAAAGCTAAATATAATTTTATTTGTCAACACAAATTGTTAACGTTCATAGAACATATACAAAACTTATAAACAGTCATATTTACTGAAAGTAGTTAGGATGCCTAACAATTTACTTCACAAAAGTACCTGTTACTTCACTTGGCAAGTATTTATAAGTTGCACTTGATTTTGCATCCAACAAAGCAACTGGACCTTTAAAAAAATTGAAACAGTTTTAAACAATAAACACTACAGCTTTTTTAAAGCAAAGACTAATTTAAAAAAAATTAAAGTAAAAAACTAACTAACATTAACACAAAGAATTGATAAATTCACATAATAAAGCGTTTTTAAAATAATAAGAAAAATTATATTTCAAAAACTAAGTAACATTAACAAAAATTTATTTAACCCTCTGTCTAAGGGATACAAAATTTTCTAGATGTGTAATCTTGTTTACACTGCATGAAATCCAAAACATAAAACTTCAACTGAAAATTTAATATCTTAAATTAGTTTTGAATTTTATTTCCTTATCAGATGAGTATAAATGACCTTAATGCTATAATTTTTTAAACCTAGTAAATTTAGATTTTTTTAAAAAAATTAAAAATTACATGAAGACTTCAAGGGAAACACCACTTGATTTCATAGAAAACTTTCCTCAATAGGCCTCTTTGGCAATGATAGCGAGAAATCTGGTAAAAAGAAACCAGTTACTCTCTTAGTTTTTCTTTCGCGGCAACCCTGTTTCACACCAGATATCAGTGGACACGTTTGTACTGCAAATGAAGAACCGAAAGAAAAACTGTTTTCCTGTCGCCAATGTCCGCCAAGCAGACACATAAGGTAAGACTCCTAAAAAATCAAGCGGCTCTTCACGTGTACTCTTCACATGTGTTGCTGAAAAACCTGACAGTCATGTGACTGGTATATACGTATGTCTGTATCCACCAGAGGTTTAAATTGCTGGTTAAGGGAATAATTTATTTTACCTGGCCCATCTTTACTGGTTAAGGACTTTAGAGTATGATGCAGGTTATTTGCTCTTTGGTCTAAAAAAAATGGAAAAATAAATATATCTCTAGAAAAACATGGTTCTACAAAATTCAATTGTTAAAAAGTTAGTCATTTACAAAACTCAAGGACAAATAAAACAAATTTACAGTAATCTCACATGACAAGACTGCATAAATAAAATGTTTCTTTCAACAAAAAATATTTATAAAGTATTTACTTTTGTAATCTGTTTTTATGATTGAAATTGTCTTTTTTTTTTTAATCAACAAGCAGGGCTGTATTGGGGGTATATGGAGTATACCCTGTGGTTTGTTTGAAAAAATAGAGTACACTCTGTGATTATTTTTCAAATTAGCGTATAACCCTTTAATTTTTTTAATGCGTTTTACACTTTATTTTAGTTTTCAAAAAAAATTCCAACCAGCATAAGCTCGTACTCTGAAACTCGCATTTTTGTGCTCTAAAAAAAACAAAATCTGTGCCACACATTTTAAAACCTCTGCTAATGACAATATCAACTTTGCCCTGCTCAACGGCAGAGTGTGAACGGAGGTTCAGTTTAATGAATATCATAATAACTTATTTGAAAGCATCTTTACTGATTTCTAATGTTTTAAGTTTAATGTTCATTAATGCTAACGGACCACCAGTTAATCTGTTTGTACCAAGGAGATATGTGATATCATGATTGGTAAACCATCGAGCAGCAACTGATGTCCATTTAAAAGCAGTAGAAGGCAAGATGAAAAAGAATCTTGCTTTGCCCATCCTTAGGATATTTTTAGGGAAAAATAAATAATTTGCTTATTTTCTACATTTCTATGCAAGTTAGTTTTCCCCTTTTAATTCTAATTAGTTAAGAGCAAGATTTATAATGATAAGTTTATTTTATATGCAGCTTAAACCAAGTTATTTTCTATATCTTGAATGAGTTTTTATGCATATTTGTAAATTTTATTACCTAGTACCAACTCATATTAAGAGCATACCCACTCATTTTTTTTATTTAGGCACAGTATACCCTGTGCAAATTTTACGAATACAGCACTGTCAACAAGTAAAGCATTAAAAATTAAAAAAGTTTTTGCAACTACGCATGTCTTCTAGGAAATTTTTTACATGAAAATCAACGAACAGCAGAGTTTCTTACAAGGAAAGTAATTTCATTTCATAGACCCATGGCAGGCTCAAAAGTATATTAATATTTTTTTGCAAAATTCTTAGTAAACTACATCCATGCAAACAAACAAATAAAATCTACATACCTGTAGACATTTGATCACATGGATAAAATAAGGTATAAATCATCTTCAGAGTCATCTGCACCACCGTGACAAATTCGCAAAGCTGAACTTTGGCTGTAAAAGAGAAGTACCACAACATAATTTTAAATCAAGACAAAATATATATAAAGACAGATTATTCAATTAACATTTAATATACTACATATGTAATACATTATGATAGATTAAATACACTGAAAATGCTTTATAAGAGTACTTCTAGATGATTTTTAATTCCAAAAATTAACCGTAGGACTTAAAACTATGTTGCATTTATGTTATTAATATAATTTCAAACTTACAAAAAAAAATCTTAATGCTTTTTAAATGTCTATTTGTTTATTTATATAATTAAAAAATACACTGCTCAAAACAATTAGGGGAGCACATGTTTTAAACCCTTTCGCTCCCAATAATTCCTTTGGGAATCATCAGCTTGTGATTTTTTTCTGACTAAGTTAAATTCGCCACTTATGTATCGTTAGATACATCGTTAGATGGAAGAATAACGTATTTTGAAGAATTTAATATTTTTTTATATTAATAAAAATATAAAAATATGGTAAAATAAATTTCACTTTAAAACAGTTTTAGAAAATAAATTGACCCTAAATTTTTCATGCTTGCATTTTTTAGATGTTTAAAAATATATTTCAACTATTTTTAACAAAAAAAGTTTTGAAAAAATTATTGTTATAATTTATTAAAAAGTTATTATTCCATTTCCCCCCTTTAAATTTAAGTATTAAAAACTTAAGATTTTTTCTCCTGTTTTTTACTATTTCATTTCGAATGCATAGTGAACCTATTTAACAAATTTTAGATTTATAGGACAAAAATTAAAAAGTTGGGAGTGAAGTTAAAGTTGGAATTAAAAAGTGCTCCCCTAATTGTTTTGAGCAGTGTATTAACATATCAGTTTGAACAAATTTATGAATAACATAAATATCAAAACTTGATGTTTTTTTTTAGCTTAATATAAGTAAAGTACATTACATTTAAGTATCAAATCAACAAATAAACCTACCTGATTTTTCTGGTAAAAATATAGACTGCAATACATTCTAAAAAAGAATAAGAATTACCATGTTAAAAACCTAAACACATATATTATACTTTAAAAAAAGATAATTATAAAGCTAGGTCTACAACATGCTAAACACAATATTTGAAATATTTTCCAATTACCATTCTTGTATCTAAAACTTCTAGAAATCTTTGGTGTACAGACGTGTTGGACAGTAAGCAGCTACAGCAGAGAGGTCCAAGTGCATCCTAAACGCAAAAATAAAAATATAGCATTATTCATTTGGCCCTCTGTATATATTTTAAACATTAATACCTTAAGGGGGGGTATGGGACACTTACTTTTTTTTTTAATATTGCAGATATCAATATAATTTTTTTTCTATAAATGTATACTAAATATGCACTTTTAGATAGTCAAAGGTTTTAAATTATCATTATTTATATTTTTAAAAAATAAAATGTGTCAAAAAGTGATGTTTCTTATTTTTGTTTTAAGTCAGAAACTTATTTATTGACAAACAAAAAATTAGCATTTTTATAAACAGAAAAATGTATTTAACAAACTGTCTTTAACGATTTTTCTTATTTGCCATAGTTTTTTTTTTTTAAATTATTGAAGTTTTTTTTAATAATTTCACAGGTTCACTTTTTTTTTAAAAATTAATCAATAAAAAAATAAACTATTTACAATTAATCCCTAAAAACAAATTAAAGATATATGTTTGAAAAATATGAACTGGAAAGTTTTGACACTCTATGGGCAGTAGATTTTGAGTTATATCAATTTAAAGTCAAAAAATCATCGAAAACACGATCAAGGAGAAAAACAGCTTTGAAGTTTATCCCTTTCCTTACTGAAGCGCTCCAAACCGACCGAACAACTAAGGATTCGATAACGTTATTCCTATCTAATATTACGAGGAAGCAAAGATTATAAACGTGGTTGGCCAACACAGATGTCATGACACAAAAAACTACACATCTCACGTTCTACTGCAGATATAAATAAAATTTTTGTTTTAAATTATTTTAAAATATTTGTGTTATTTTTTATGATAATTTTTTTGATTTTTTTGAAGATTTTGTGTCCTATACCCCCTTAACACAGAAAAAACAATTAGATTTGTAAAAGTAAGATTAAACAATAGAGCAATTTGAAAATAAGTCATATAAACACCAGAAACCAAATTTATTCAACTTTTAATTCTAGTGCAAAAGTTTGCTCACCAAATTTACTTAATTATTTTTTAATTTGATTATAGCTTTTATAGTAAATTTTATGCCTACTTAATAAAAAATCAGCATTGCTAATATACAATTTTTCTACTTTAGTAGTGATGTATACCAAAATATGTGTTAACAATATACATAAAGAATCTCATTAAGAAGACTTGGAACATAAGAAATTGTAACTCGGAAAAAATTATAAATGCAGCATTACATAGCAAGTCAACCAGTGTATGTTATTACAAAATATTTATTAATTTAAAATTTGATGTATCTTAACTAGCCTGATAAACTGGTCTAAAATATCTAAGGACAGGTCATTGTTTGTTAAAGCACTCATAGATATTCTCATAACAGAAATATAGTTTTTTTTAATTAATACTTGAAAATATTCTTATATTGCACACAAGGAAAACAAGTTTACACTTTTGACCATTCCTTATTGGTATTTTATATAAGACTATAGAATACAAACCTCTGGTTCTGTATCTTGAGTTTTCAAAATAGTATGGCAGTTCTGTAACAACAAAAATTTAAAAGGTTTTAGAAGAATTCTAAGATACATTTTTATATCAGAATCTCAAATATATTAAATCTGAAATAAAACTTTGAATATTTTATCTTACCTCTAATAGCACATGTCTAAAGTGGCTTATGGACGTCCACTGTCGATCAATAATAGGAAACAAAGATGTTACTCTTGACGTTCGGTAGATCGGGTCAATCGACAGTAAGGAATGGGTGTGGCGTGACAATAAGAAAAGAGAGACTGCTTGAATGAAATCGTTGTTTTCAATGGAATACCAAATCTAAAAAGGAATATAAAAAACAAATTCTTTTCTATTAAGTTCTTTTATGGTTTTTAGACTAAAATACCAATTTTACATTTTAAATTAGGAATTACGTTGAATGTTTTCGGCTAGAAGTACATTGATATCAGTTTGGTTTAGTCGAACAAGAGCTACACGAAAGCTATTGGCGACAGTTCATATAATTTGCATGTTTCAGGGTGTGAGTGGCAACAGTTCCAGTATTATTGTTTTTATCCTTGGTTCTTCTGGAATTATAGTTGTCTATTTTACTATGCCATATTTTCCTACCTTATGAAAAAAAAGTTGGGTACAAACTTTTTTTAAAACACAACCAAACCAATCTCTGTTTGTGAATTATTTTAAACTGCTGTCTCACAATTTTGCTTAATTGTTTTTATAAGACAGAATATCAGAAACCAAAATTTTTCATCAATAATGGTGTTTTAGTAATGCTTTGCATACTCTATATTTAACTGAATTAAAACCGAAAAACTTTAGACCATAGTAGGAGTAAAAACAAGTTGCATGTAAAGAACTCTAAAATAAAGCACAGCAGAAGAAGAAACGCTCATTTTGAGAGTAAAATCCAAACAACCAATGAAATCACAGGAAGTGCAAAAAAGAACATCGGAGAGTTACATCATCTTAAACAAGCCCATTATGAACCCCAGCTTTTCCTCTCGTTAGGTTAGGTTAGGTTTGAATTATCATCGCACTAAAGCTACACGAGGGCTATTGGCGACGGGCGTCATATTTTAGAACCACAGTCAAGTGACGAGCCGGCACCTGAATAGGCACCCAACACAACCGTTAAGGGCGACATCGTACGCAGCGTTAGGACTTTGAAGGATATTTAACATGCTCTCCCTTACACAGGGTATTATTCGTCGGACATTTTGGCTGCACGGCAGTAGTCGGCAGTTATTTTGGCGATGCCCGGACCCGAACCTGGGACCTTTCGCATGCTAAGCGAGTGCTTAAGCGACTGGGCTCCCCAGCCCCGCTTTTCCTCTCGTTACACAGAATAGAACAAAAATGTAGGTGACATCACAAGAGGTAAGGCGTGCCCACTTCCAATCAGCTTATTTTCAGGGAAAGGGATATCTCATTGTTATCGTGGCAACCATTTGAAACATAAAAAATCAAGATGAAAGCTGCGGTTATTACAAATTCAAAGAAAATATAGATCGTAACAATACAGAAATATAGGACATACAGGACAACTGTAAAGTATAGGACAATATACATTTTTCACACACATTAGGACAATACACATTAGGACAATACACATTATAGGACAATACAATATACATACATACAGGGTGGTTATAAAATAACGCTCCCTATTCGGAGTGTTCTGTAGCTTGAATGAATAATCCAAATGCAAAAAACTTTGAGACACTTATTAGTCAAGAAGGGGGAAAAAGAATGGAATCATAAAAAACAAGCTCGTCTCTTGACCAGGGTTCTAAATTATGAGGCATAATTCGATGTGTTGGCCGTAATTAGCCATAATTGGCTACTCCTCGTAATTATAACCTTGGTCAAGAGACGAGTTTCTGTGTAATAATTCCATTCTTTTTCATAATAAAGAAACTCGTCTCTTGACCAGGGTTCTAAATTACGAGGCGTAATTAGCTGTGTTGGCTGTAATTGGCCATTATTGACGACGCCTCGTAATTTAGATTCTGGTCAAGAGACGAGTTTGTTTTTTATGATTATTCTTTAGGATTCTGTCTTTTTTATGATTCCATTCTTTTCCCCCTTCTTGATTAGTAAGTGTCTCAATTTTTGATGCATTTGAATTATTCATTCAAGCTACAGACCGCTCCGAATAGCGAGCATTATTTTTATAACCAGCCTGTATACACAAAGGACATTTTTTCCGATATTAAAAAATACATAGGATTTATAGGACGTCTGTAACACCTGCTTATAAATGGTAAAAATATAAACTTAACAAAGTTTATAAAAGGGGAAAACTTGTAATCTTTGAAAGATGTAACTACATGTTTATTTACACAAAAATCTCCATTTTATATATGTTTCACAAGGAGGCAAATCTTTAAGAATTTACAAGGTTTATTAATGAGGAATAAATTTGACATCTTACTTTTGTTGGGGCATCCATTAATATTTTTATTTGAGAGGAAACTCTATACAGTAGTTCATTAGTTTTCTTCCTAATTACAAAACAAAATCAGCAATTAATTTCAAAATTGATGGCAATACAGTTAATTATAAAATAGCAGATAATTATTAATCTGATCAGTGAACTAATAAATATGGTGGTAAAAAATAATAATGACATTTTGAGAATTAAATGGTATGTTTTCTACTGTGCAAATTCTAATAAACATTCTTGCAATATGGTCAAAAAGGGTACTACAGTAGAACCTCAATTTTCGACTCCACGACCGCTTCGGAAAGTCCCAATAATTTTACCATAGGAATAGTATTAAAAAACCCTCTTTTTTGCGACCGAAAAACTAGCAGTTCCTCGATATTGCAACTGAATATTTGGAAGACATTTAAGTAAACAAATTGCTACCAGAAGCCATTTTCATATTTGCTTCAAAATTTCAACTTGTGGAAGTGTATGAATGAGTAGAATCTGTTTGCTTTTGTTTTTGAGCACAGTGAAGAAACCCCTCCTCAAACAAGGAAAGAGGTCGAACAATGGATGAATAGGTAAATAGGGCAGGGACGATTCCGAGAATTCGCCGGGGACCAGTGTTGCAAAACAAGCCAAGGTCAGCTTAATTTTTCACACATTCTGTGATAATAGGTTGTTAAACATAGCTGTAGAAAATACGGCACCACATTTAACCATTGGACTAACTGACCTCATATAATTTGCATGTCTACAATATGGCTTTTATAAAAAACGGAGCTAAATTTCTATCAATGTGAAATGTTATGTGTTGTCGCTACTGTGAGAGAGAGCAATGCCTCGAATTTTCTACAAAAAATAACAGAAATAGAAAATGCCATAATTAAGAACTCTGTTAGAACTTTGAAACAATCTTCAATTGCTTCATTTTTATCTGCACAATAAGTGTAAATGTAAATTAAACGTTTCTATGGGTAGGTATGTATAAGTTTTTTCTCAGTTTGTAAGATTTTTTATTAAAATTCTTTATAACGTCCCTTCGATATAACGACCGTAAGTTGTTGGTCCCAAGAGCGGTCGCTAGCAGTCGATAAATCTAACGGTACAATCTTTACACTTACCTCTTTGCAACATCGGCTTGGATGGAGTTGAGTATCCCATACTGTAAACTGCTGCTTTGTAGATGAGAACAGCTGTCTTCAATGGACCGTACACAACTGGTGACCTATGCATTCAAAATATTTTGTTTAACCCTTTCAGTCCCAATGACAATTTGGCATTATCATTTCAGAATTTTTTTTCTGATCGTCTATAGCCATTTATGATATCAAAAAGCACATCATTCAATTCTTCAAAAAAAATTCTATTAGCAAAATTTTTTTTTTAATCCCAATAGATTTCAGCCCTATTATTTTTTTTTTAAATTATGATCACAAACGTGATGATGCCAAATGGCATCACTGGGACTGACAGGGTTAAAATCAGTAGTACAAGTGGAGAAAAAACAAGCAGTGGTACACCTGCAAATTAAGTAAAGGTACCTCACCTTAAAATTTGCTATTTATTAATTTCTTTTGGACAAGAATCTTATTAATTTTTTAGTGAACTACTTAGAGGCCTAAGATAAAAATTAATAGTGGTAACTTATAGTGGTAATTTCGAAATAATTTAGAACTGTTACACAATTAGCAGTAACTGATATTGTGTTTAAATGAGAGCCACAAACAAAAATAGATAAATAAATAGGTATAAAAAATTGTTGCTTTAGTACAAGGCAGCTAGAAAACATAAAAAAGTGGAAGAATGGACTTGAGTGGTATTAGAAGAAAGGAGATGCCTGATTATTTTCAAAAAAAGTGTGCATCACCTCTTGTCTACTCACACTTCTAGCACTAGTTTGAGTAATGCAATAGATAATAGTGACATATAGTGATCTGATTTCGTTTAATTATATCTTTATTCAGGTAACTTCCGACCTACAAGCCACTTATAATGAAAAAGTTCAAAATCAAATGAGAATTTTGAGAAACTCTTAAATACAAAATGCTATTTCCTATTGCCTAGTATTTACTTATTTACCGCAACTCGAAATCAGCAATTTCAAAAACCAATTTAAAAGTAGTTACGTAGTATGTGCCCCCAAGTTTTTTTTCCCATCCTGTCCTTTTTACCTGCCCACTATGAGTTTACAGCAATTCAAAAGGTTTTTAAATTCCCAAATATTACGACATTAACTAAGAATCCAATATTCTTCAGCAAAGGCATACAGAAAAATGACATGCCTGGAGAATCTTTTGGAAATGTGTTTTGTTTTGTAAACTTTCATTTTTTTTTTTTAAAATTTGGTTTGGAAATTTTAGGATGAACTTTTTCTTCTAAAATACCCCCTTCCCCCAACGCAAAATTAAAAATCTAAAAATGCTGAACTTCCTTAAGGGGGTATGGGACACTTTTAACTTTTTTTTTAATATTGCAGATATCAATATAATTTTTTTTCCATAAATGTATACTAAATATACTTACACTTTTAGATAGTCAAAGGATTTAAATTATCATTATTTATTTATTTTTTAATAAAATGTGTCAAAAAGTGATGTCTCTTATTTTTGTTATACGTCAAAAACTTATTTATTGGCAAACAAATATTTAGCATTTTTATAAACAGAAAAATGTATTTAACAAACTGTCTTTACCGATTTTTCTTATTTGCCATTGTTTTTTTTTTTTAAAATATTGAAGTTTTTTTTAATAATTTCACATGTTCACTTTTTTTATAAAAATTAATAAATAAAAAAATAAACTATTTACAACTAATCCCTAAAGACAAATTAAAGATATATGTTTGAAAAATATGAGTGGAAAATTTTGACACTCTATGGGCAGTAGATTTTGAGTTATATCAATTTAAAGTCAAAAAATCATCGAAAACAGGATCAAGGAGAAAAACAGCTTTGAAATTTATCCCTTTCCTTACTGAAGCGCTCCAAACCGACCGAACAACTAAGGATTCGATAACGTTATTCCTATCCAATGTTACGAGGAAGCAAAGATTATAAACGTGGTTGCCCAACACAGATGTCATGACACAAAAAACTACACATCTCACGTTCTACTGCAGATATAAATAAAAATTTGGTGTTAAATTGTTCTAAAATATGTGTGTTATTTTTTATAATAATTTTTTGATTTTTTTGAAGATTTTGTATACCCCCCTAATATTCATTATACCAAGAAGAAACATCAACTATTCCCTGTAATTGAAAATATAACTTAAAATTAAAAACTATTTTAATTAGCAGAAGTCAAACATTAAAAAATACATTACATGTAATAAAAGTGATACCCCTAATTGTAGTCATTTTTAAACTGCAACTAACAAAGGATAGATTTGATATTACTAACAAAAAACTCACACTTTCAGCGATTTCTTTCATTTCAGTTATTGTATCAGCAGCTTCCATCAAATCCCGATACCTTTCTCTAAAAAGTCAAAAATCATTCCATATAATGACCTAACAGTTTCAGAATGAATATAAGTCAATAAAACTACTAACTAATTTTTATTAATAACTACAGTTAAACTCGGTTACAATATCCTTGTTTAGAACGACAACTCGTTTATAATACCATAAATGTTTGTTCAGTTGAATTGCTCATAGAAAGACTATAATGTTATAATAGTTTGATTACAACTGCAATTTTTAATAAACTCCTTGGTTATAACAGTAAAAAATTTATGTTTATACGATACCCCTAATGCATTCTTAATGAAAAAGACTTGAAAAGAAATGCCTTATTACTACTAAAACTTTATTTTATTCACCAAATGATGCAAAAAGTTACCAAATTAAACATTTATTTAATGCCTAAAAAAATAATGAACGGAGAAGAAATTAAACAGCTACTAATAGTATGAGAGGCTAAAATATATCCAATAGATGTCATTTCATAACTTTAATAAATAATACGAGTACATAATAAATATTTTACACAATTTACTAATATTCAACCTTTCTATAATGTTGGTCGTTTTTAACATCACGCGACGTTTTGTCATCATAATATATCAATGACGCTATAACGGTGTTATACTGTAATTTAACCAACTGTGGGATACAGACATAGAAACATGTCCTTTTTTTCCAGCAACACGATTTTTTTTTAATATTTTTTTTTGAAGCATTATGAAAACTTTTTTTTAACCTATTTACTACATAAAAAGTTTAAAATATATAAAAAAGTTAAATCAATGAATTCAAAATTTTATTTTCTATCTTATGAGGTGTATTCTTCAGGGGTTTAAGCAAATACTTACCCAACCATTTGTCTAAGCTCCTCTTTCTTGCGTTCAATGTCATTTCTAAAATACAAAATTTTCAGTAATATAGCTTTATATCTAAAAACAAATATGATACCACAAAATATATATCTTATGAGTTACCATGCAATAGCGTGGTTACTTTTTTTTATGGTGTATATATATGCATGCATGAATCATACAAATACAGTAGAACCTAGATTTTACGATACCATGATTTAGCGACCCCTTTGTTATAAAGACTGCTTTGGAAAGTCCCAAACATTTTACCATAGGAATAGTGCTAAAAAATCCTCTTTTTTGCGACCGAAAAACAAGCAATTCCTCGATATTGCGACCAATTATTTGTTAGAAATTTCAGACACAAATTTGCTCCAAGAAGCAATTTTTGTATTTGCTTCAAAATTTCAACTTGTGGAAGTGTTTGAGTGAGTAGAACCTGTTTGCTTTTGTTTGAGCACAATAAAGAAACCCCTCTCCAAGCACTCCACTGATGTTAGGGGTTGAACAATGGATGAATAGGGCAGGGCAGGGCAGGGACGAATTCCGGGAATTCACCGGGGACCAACCAGTGTTGCAAAAGGAGCCATCAAGGTCAGCTCAATTTTTCACGCATTCTGTAATTGGTTGTTAAACATAAATGTAGAGAATACACCACCACATTTGACCATACTACTGATCTCATACAATTTGCACATCTACAAAATGGCTCTTAAAAATGATCATAGCCAAATTTCTGTCGATGTGAAATGTGTGTCGTCGCTAGTGTGAGAGAGAGAACAATGTTGAGGATTTCCTACAAAAAATAACAGAAATGGAAAATGCCATAATTAAGAACCCTGTTAAAACTTTGAAACAATCTTTAATTACTTCATTTTTATCTACACAATATGTGTAACTACAAAAATAAACGTTTCTATTGGTACGTAAACGCGCTTTCTTATTTTGTAAGGTTTTTTAGTTAAAATTCTTTATAACGTCCTTTCGATTTAACGACCGTATGTTGTTGGTCCTGAGAGCGGTCGCTGTATCGAGGTTCTACTGTAGTAGACATGCATGATTTACACAATACACACATAATACAAAAAAAATCCATGTAGACAATTCCAAATGCTTCACACAACACTGTATGAAGTACAAACTTAAATGAAGCTAAATTTCTTATATTTATCGCTAAAATATTTAAATTTAAAATCAGTAGCACTTTTATTTATTTTAGAACAGGACAAACATTTTTTAATCATAGAACCTATATTTTATAGCCAGAAACTTAGCTGTCTAATTCCGATATCTTTATTGATATCTTAATCTGTATTGGCAAACAAATATTTAAATAAAAAAAACTTTGTACCGAAGTTTCTTTTCAATTTCTTGAATTTCTTTGACAGAATGATTCTCAAACAGGACATCAGTACCCATTTTCAAAGATTTTCTGGAAAAAACAAAAACATTCCACAAATTAGAACATAAATTAAACTCAAGCATACTGTACAATAAAATAACATTCAGATAAATATTCCGTTTTATTAAATTTAATCATAATTATTACATTTCAGAAGATTAAACAAAATTACAAGTTTAAAAAGCAATGAAAAACACAACAACAAAAAACTACTTATTTGTCATTATATAGTAACCTGGGCTGAAGACATGTTGAATGTGTAAAAGAAAGTTTTCAGTATGTAGGGGAGAGTGTTGTACCTTGGGACGTTTGTACCTTGGGACACTGACAATTTCTAAGAATCTATTGTCAATATTCATATATTGTTTATTTCTAATAGTAGCCTTAACTAACAAACATCCTCAAAATAAAATTTAACATTGAATTGATGAATTGGTGACAAAAAATAATATTTAATTACCCCAAAGTAAATATTTTACTCATTCTAATATAATTTTTTACCTTTGTACTTTTACAAAAAGTCAACTGCATTTTATTTTCTTTTTTTGAAGGTTTTAAAATATTTTGGTTGTGAGAAAATAATGATAATGCATTTAGATTGGCCACTATCTTGCTTTAATTTAAACCAAGTAGTGTGTTGTACCTTGGGACAGTAAAGCATATTGTATCATCATATAATGTTAAATAGTTTGGACTTGCAATTTTGCTGTATAATTTAAATTATTCTTGAATTATGAAGTTTTATTTGTGCATTTCCTTGAAAAAACAATATAGTTTTGTTTCCTGACAAAAATTAGTTCAAGTGTATGATTATTGACTGAATTATGAGGTATGTCCCAAGGTACAACATCATGTTGTACCTTGGGACAGTTTATCCTCTCTACTTAAAATGAGTGGCAATTTTTTAATTTCAAGCTGCCAGAATTTAAAAAAATATATTATAGAGGAATATATTGGTGTGTTGAAATGCTGCTTTAAAATTTTTATTTTGACTAAAATTATCGAAGAAAAAAAATTAAAATGTAAAAATTGTCCCAAGGTACAACACTCTCCCCTATTGAAATATAGGTTTTAGGATGACTAAGAAGAGTGCAGAACCAAAGAGGTTCCCTTGCATAGCTTAACAACTTTACCCACAATCCCTATATTAAAATAGTTCTTATACCCATTGCATCATTTTAATTTATAAATTATGCAATCATAAAAAATGAGAACTTCATAAATGTTATATTCAAAATAAAACATTGTATTTTGATACAGATGCAACAAAGCAGTGTTTGCTTGTGCATTGTTCAAATTAAGTTTGAAAAAATACTTATGATTAACAACATCTTGGCACAGAAAGAATCGTGGGGTGGTTTAAATGTTTGTAGAAAGAAATATGTATTACTATTGCAAATACACTTTCATTGCGAGCTTGTAGTAATAACAAAAATATAGGCCTCATGAAATATTTTTCATTCCTCAAATAACAATATACAATACAAAACTTTTGAAACTCTTTCATGAGAACTTCCACTCTTACGACTAGTAATTGAAGGTAAAACAATAGAACGAACTCATAAAATGCAGCCCAATAGCTTAAAATCTTATCATATAAGCTTGATTTGAAACATTTGATAGTATTCCATATTTAGCTCCAACCATTGTTCAAAGTTAACGGTCCCTAGTCCCAAAATATAATATAATAAATTTAGTTGCAGCTATCAAGACCACACAACTTCAGCAAACTATAAATTACGAGACTTCATCAATCTATAAATTTTAAAAATTAGGCACGATATAAATTGCAAAACTCTATCCCCATTCCATAATCCCCCCCCCCCCCTCCCAAAAAGAAAATCTTAGAGACTGTAATATCCAGATACCCTGACTATCCCAAAGCTGTTATCTGTACCTAAAAAATCAAAACTCCAGCTATCCTAAAATGTGAAATCTCCCTTATTTTATAAGTATGCACATCTTGCGATCTTAAAATTGTACTTTCATCTTCAAGTTGTATAAAAACAGCCCTATAATTACCCGAACTAGTTAACTGCACAAAAGAAGCTATCTATTCAAAACTAGATAATTTGCACACCACTCGTGACAGCTAAAAACATGCAAATTTTTAACAAGAGTTAACTTTACAGAAAAAAAGCTTTTTATTCTAAACTAGGACAATTTATAAAAGGTGCTGTAAATACATCACTCGGGACAACTAAAAACAAATTTTTTACACAAACCCCATAATTACCCAAACTAGTTAACTGCAGAAGAGTGGTATCCTATTGTAAAATAGGAAAATTTGCAAAGGCTTACTTCAGGGCTTAAAAAAAACGCCCGTCCTCGGCGATCGAAAATTCTCCGAGGTCCAACTAATTAATCGATTTAAGTCCCCTTGGACGACCATTTCCCCGTTAATATTTGTGATACAGATTTAATTTTTGTTTTCTTACAAGAGTCTAAGATCTCACATATAAAATAACCGGTTCACCTTTACTGTACGGTAACTATTGGCGCGATTTTCCGATTTGGCGATAAATAGTTTTTTGTGGCAACCTGTCTGACCTGACCGAAACGCATAATGGTTAGATAGGGTTGCCGGAAAACGTCATCGTTATGAAGAGAGCATGACGTCAAAAGTCGCCAGAATACGGACTTCTGGCGCGATTTCGGAAAGTTCGCCAATAGTTACAGTAAATTTCTACCAAATAACCTTTTAAAACTAGAAATCCTGTTGATTCTTTATCAGACCAAATGCGCTTGCTCACGTAATCGGTAAACAAAAGCAGTTGCTCAGTGCATGTGCTTTTGGAATCGTTGCTCGTTGGACATTTTTGTTTGGCAGCATAACACAAAATCGAAACCAGCTATTATACAGGGTGACGCAAAAAAAAGTGGCCCCGGTCTAGAGATAGGAATATGTTGAAATGCTTGGCGAGAAAAACTCTTGAAGCCGCCTAAAACCTGTTTTTAAATTAAGCTACTCATAGACTAGTGGTGAGATCAGATCTTAGTTCGTATTGTATGAAGACGTCCCATAATGCAAATTTTGTGTCTTGCAATCAATTTAGAATCTTTTGTATTACCAAAAACAAAAAGGCCCGATTCTCTAGGATAAATAACGATCGAAACAATCAAATAATCACTAGTGGGAACTTTTCTCGATCAGCTTTACAAACCTTGTTTTTATTTCATTTCAACTAGTTTCTAAAACCGTAGCGTAGTTGCCGGCAAATAAGTCGCCAAGCGTTTGTTTGGGCTTAATATTGAAGCGATCAATAGCTTCATTTAGCAAACCTGTTTTTGCATTTGTTTTAGACTCGGCAACATTTCTGTCGTATTCTTATCTCTTGACTGGGACCATTTTTGTTTGCCTCACCCTGTATCATAGCTGTTATTACAGGGTCCCACTTGTCCATTTCTAGGCATGTGCAACTGTATCCCCTGCCCAGTGATGATTACTCCCTTAAAAGATTATATAAGCATAACAACTAGTGTGTCGGTCTTTAGTGAAAGGTACGACTGATGTTACAGTCTAAAAAAAATACGTAAGACACAAGTGGTCGGTAATCTATTACTTAAATTTATAACTTTGGATGCAGCAAATTATTAACAAATCATATTACTTCAAATAATGTAAAATCTTACTTAAAATATTCCTATTTTAAGTCAAAGAATAGTGCCAAGCACAGCAGATTCCAAGTTTTGTTATGATATGGTATGGTAGGTACATATATATTCGAGCTTGTGTGCTTGTTCAAAGAACCGCTTGTAAGCTTTCGTCAAGTGGGACTGACACAGAAAGTTTTAAAAAGCACAAAGAACACAAAGAAAGGACAACACAAACACATAGACAAATAACAGCATTTATTGAGGTCCCAAACATCCATTCTTTACCGGGATCTGAGCCCGACCCCAGAAGGTCCAAAGGTTAGCATCCTAACGATTAAACCACCGAGACAGCAAGTTTTGCTATGATAAAATAGTGTCACGTCACTTCATTTCAAGTTTTAATTAATAATTAAATACCTATCATCTGAAACAAGAAAATTAAATTTAAAATTATTATGAAAGTGTTAAAGTTATAAATTCATGTTTTAAGTTAAGTAAGTTTTCTTTAAATACTTTGAACTGGTGTTTAAATTTTAAGGCGCCTTTGGGTCATTTATTAACCAGACGCTGTTATAATTCCACACCAGAAAGCAAAAAAAATGACCGAGAGAAAGGTTGCTATATATGGCAAATTTTCGCTACGATTTTGTTATAATTGTGCAAATTGTTGCCAGGCCAGTAAAATCGAGAAGAGCAGGGCCGTAACTTATAGGGGGAAGGAGGCGCCGTTAAGCGCCCAAAAGGCGCCCCCCTTTAACTTTTTTAACAATTAACTTTTAACAATTATTTAACAATAATTCGTAATTATATCATTATTTTATTTCATTATTTCCCCTCGACAAATAGCTTTTTATGGCGGTATTTTCGCCCAAAATGGCACCATGTGAATGGCGCCCTCCATAAGATTTTATAATAAACAACAGAAGCTTTAACTGGTATAAAGGACATACTGGTATTTTTTTTAATAACGGAAATCTTTCACTCCACATTTATTCTTTTCCTTTTTTCCACTTAGAAAATTCTTACCGTCTTTAGTGGTGGATATGGGGCAGGCCAAGGGGACTCTATAGCCCTTCAATTATCAGTTGCACTATTCTTTTTTTGTCCCCAAATGTAACTGGATGCTGGACCAGCTGGACTAGAACACAAAAGGCTATCTAGACATAGCTATTTAGGAATTTTTGTGCTGTGTGGGGGACAATCCGTTATCTTGAAGGAAGTCGATAACGCTAAAAAGACAATGTAAAAGGAACGAAAGTGATTTTCAACGAAAGCATACTGTTGGTGGACATGGCAATAAAAAGTGGTGGGTGATCACACGATTCTCACGGGGGACAGAAGGAGGCTGTGAATTGGGAGCCTTATTGTTGAATGCTGTGTGCAGTGCTGTATTCGTATAATTTGCACAGGGTATACTGTGTCTAAATAAAAAAAAAAATGGGAGGGTATACTCAATATGAGTTGGTACTTGGTAATAAAATTTACAAATATCAGGGTGTTTTGCACCATGGACCCCTAAAAAAAGGGACTTAGGGACCTAAAGTTTTAAAAAAAGGGACCTAAGGGACCACTTAAAAAAATCAACAAGTGCTTAAGACAGGTTGGAAATGAGCAAATTGTTTATTAAGGCAAAAACCCTTCTTTTCTTTTTAAACCAGACTAAAAGAAACACAAGAAAAGTAGAAGGACGGTGTAAGAACATTATTATTGGAAGTCCTGCACAAAAGTTTAGGCACAGACGCAATTCATGAAAAAATCATCAATGTTGCTATTTTTCAGTAGTTTTTTAAAATATATTTTTTAGGCAGCATGAAAAATAATAGGGTGAAAATTTTTGCCAACAAATATAAATAAATTTGACTTTCATTAACAAATTAAAAATGTCATAACTTTCCTTGCCACAAAAGTATAGGCTCAGGTTTCAGTTTTATGCAAATTCTTTACAGGAAGTGATTGCGTCAAAGGTGAGGGTTTTTAAGTTGCTTTAAAAGGTTGAAGGTAATTTTCAATGCTTAGAACCATTCTGAAGTCAACTGAATTTTCGTACAAAGAGTTTTTAAGGATATAAACATTAAAGTTCAGAGGTAAACCTGTTTATGATATTTCTACTGAATTAAAGCGTTCGAAACGAGGTATTTTGAGTGTTAGAACGTGGCGATCAACATCCACCAAAATCACGGTCTGGAAGACCTCGAATCACCAAGGAAACGAGGACAGACAAATAAGGAAATTGGCTTCAGACAAACATTGCTCTTCAAATCAATTTAAAAGCCTGATTGTGGCTCAATTTTCACGTAAACCTAACAGGAGGCGAGTCAATGAATCTGGATATACTTGATAAAATCCAAGCTGAAGCACAAGCCTAGCTTGCTATACATCATAAAGATGCAAGACTGCAATGGATAGCTGTAAGATTGTGTGTTGTTGAGTTCATTGCAGTCTTGCATCTTTATGATGAGATAGCAAGCTAGGCTTGCACTTCAGCTTGGATTTTATCAAGTATATCCAGATTCATTGACTCGCCTCCCGATAGGTTTACGTGAAAATTGAGCCACAATCAGGCTTTTAATTTGATTTGTAGAGCAATGTTTGTTGGTGTATGTTGATTGCCACGTGCTAACACTCTATTAAATACCTTGTTTTTGAACGCTTTAATTGAGTAGAAATACCAGAAACAGATTTACCTCTGAATTTTATTGTCCATATCCTTAAAATCTCTTCGTACGAAAATTCAGTTGACTTCAGAATAGTTCTAAGCATTGAAAATTACCTTCAACCTTTTAAAGCAACTTAAAAATCCTCCACTTTGATGACGCAATCACTTCCTGTAAAGAATTTGCATAAAACTGAAACTTGTGCCGATACTTTTGTGGCAAGGAAAGATTTGACATTTTTAATTTGTTGATGGAAATCAAATTTATTTATATTTGTTGGCAAAAAAATTCACCCTATTATTTTTCATGCTGCCTTAAGAATATATATTTTTAAAAAAATACTACTGAAAAATAGTAACATTGCCGATTTTTTCATGAATTGCGTCTGTGTCTAAATTTTTGTGCAGGACTGTATTAAACTATTTCTACTTGCATGGTAACTTATTGTCATGCTAAAGAATATGCTCAATCCTCATTTCTGAGTGACAAAGAATATCAACAACAAAAAAATGGCGCTCGCTAGAGTCACGTGGTAATATTTTTTTTTTAAAAAAAGGGACTTAAGGTACCAAATGTGAAAAAAAGGGACTAAAAGGGACCGAAAATAAAAAAAGGGACTTTAAGGGACTAAGGGACCAACACTAAACGCCCTGCATTTGCATAAACTGTAAATCAATTAAGGTATAGAAAAAAACTGTTTAAGCTGCACATAAAATAAACTTATCTTTTAAATTTTGCTCTTAACTAATTAGAAGGAAAAGAAACTGGTAACTTACATAGAAATGTGCAAGATAAGCAAATTATTTAATTTTCTCTAAAAATACCCCCCCCCCCCCAACAAAAAAACAGGACCAGAGCACGATTTCTTTTCTTGGTACCGTCGTACTGCTTTTAATTGGACATCAGTGGCTGCCCGATGGTTTACCAACCATGATCTCACATATCTCTTAGGTGCAAACAGATAAGCTGGTGGTCCGTTAGCATTAATAAACATTAAACTTAGAACATTAGAAATCAATAAAGATGCCCTCAAATCAGTTATTATGATGTTCATTAAACTAAAGCCCCATTCACACTTTGCCGTTGAGCAGGGCAAAGTTGATTTTGTCATAGGTTTTTTAGATCGTCTGGCAAAGATTTTGGATTTTCAGAGTACAAATAGTCAAAGCCTATGCCTGTTGAATTACTTTTCCTAACTAAAATAAAGTGTGAAACTCATTAAAAAAAATTAAAGGGTATACGCTAATTTGGAAGATAATCACAGGGTATACTCTATTTTTTTCAAAGAAACAACAGGGTATACTCCGTATACCGCCGTATACCCCCCAATACAGCCCTGGTTGTGTGCAACTGTCTGCTCTTGTTTCTTCTTTCAGTAGCCAGAGACCACCTCCGGAGGTAGGTCGCGTGATCTCATGTAAATTTTTTTTATTTATTTGTGCTTTTAACATATTTACGTGTTGTTTAAGAGGGAAGAGAAAGCTAATTTTATCCACTTTTTTTCTTGCTTTTCCAATACTTACAATTTTCGAAACCTTCTGCACTTCGTAATAAGTACAGAATAAAAATTAAATGTATTGAAAATTAGTCATTAATAATTATTTAATTTGTAATTAAAATAGTTTAATTAGTAATTAATAACTATTAATTACTTCGATTAGAAAGTTAAATTAATTCATAAGTACTAATTAATGTAATTAGCCATTAATAATGATTCATAACTGACTCTAAAAATGTAAGAGGGCGCTTGTTTGTAGTAGAATTGGAGTAAGAGCTTGCCTTTTGAAGATGCCACTGGGAGGTGTCGGTCGGTCTATTAAGCCCATTTCATACGGTGTTCCTTCTGCACGGAACTGCTCTGACAGGGTTGTCCGACTTCCCAGATTCTGACGCTCTGTACACTAACTCTAAATTACATACATTGGAAAATCTTACCGATGAAAGTGCAGGTGGCTAAAAAAAAGGGATTGAGCGTCAACCGGTGTTGTTCAACAAGAGAAAGAAAAAGGTTCTTCAAAATGGGACAGGTGGAGGCCTCAGAGCCCAGTTGTCAGAACATTGGCTTCTCGTACCGAGGGTCCCGCAAATACTAAATTCTCGCGAGTTTAGGATCACAGAACAAAATTTTTAAAAAAATTGGGATTGGTAGATTAAGATATGCGTTTCAAAGATAATTATTTTCAGAGAGATCAATAGAAACCACCCTCAAAATTTTTTAATTAATAATTTAAATAAAAACACATCAGTATAATTGTGACCGAAGTTGTAAAATTGAAAAATTTAGACGCCTTTTGCGAATTGCAAAGCTTCCATTAATTTTGAACACTGTTTCTAGTTATGGCTAAAAAATACCAAAGATAACAATTTAGCCGAAAATTAATAAAACAAAAATCACAAACCTTAAAAATATACAGTTTATTAATGTAACAATAACACTAAAAAGCTTTTGGTTAAACTGCGATTCCTTTGCCAACTGTCGGCTCCTTGAGAGCTATCTTCTTCTCCAGTACAAAATCCTCAGCATCAATGGGTAAGATGACCTTGCCAGCCTTAGTAATGACCTTGGGCTTTGTGAGGCTCTGGAAGCCGCTCTGTGGGTTCCACGTGTGACCCACGGGGTGACGGATGTGGGACTCAAAATTGTGGATGTTGGTGAACGGGAAGGGCAGGCTGCACACCTGTAAAGTGAGATAGCTGAGTTATAGCTGCACTAGAGGTGTGGTATTGGTAGGGTACCTTCAATCACTGTGTGCTGTACTGGGTAACGCCAAGGAGCTTAGCAGGTGTGCCATGCTAGAATCGTTATCGCTCAGCCAAACTCGCCAATAAAACGAAACTAGTTATTGATTCCAGTTTTACACAGATAAACATTATTATGTTGTTGCTTAGTTTGGAAGAAATAAGTATGTTTTTATCCTTCAGTAAGCAATGACTTTGACTTGCGGCTTGTTTACGTTACCCCACCAACTATTGTCCCACCAACGCATGCCAAAGACATACCAAATACCGTCTGCTAGCTTTGACATTAAAAATGGCATTTTCTGGTAGTATAATGATAAAAAATACTATTTTTAGAAATGTAAGAGTCCACATGATGTTTAATTTACAATACAAAGATTAAAAAGTAAAGCTTTATACACTTTTTCCGAGTTTAAACAACTTTTGTATTCCATAGCAATGACACGCCGTTATTAAAACATGGATTACAGCCTTACCGTTAAGAATTTTAATCCAAAAAAGAATAAATATTGAAGAATGCAGATCATTAAAAACAAAATCAATAACAAAAAGGGGTTAGGTTCCTTTGATTATATCGTTAAGATGCGATTTAGTAGAGCTTCGCTGAGTCACTGTGTAATGTCTACGGGAAAAAAATAACAGCTCCATATCTCAGGAGCATGGCTATGCTCCAGCCAATCAGGTGAGTGGATCATGTCATAAACCTATGTTCCAGCAACAATAGGTATTGGGGACGGGCATCGTAACTTAAAACCAGTCAAGTGACAAGTTAACAACAAGAAGTTATGAGTTGACGATTTCTGGCCATTCAAATGTAAACATTCATAATTTGCTTTTTGAGACGGTCTCCCCCTTGGTTTTCCTATGATTTAGAGTTAGGATATGTGTAACTATCGGCGCACTGGAGCTACAAGAGAGCTATTGGTGATGGACGTCATAGTTTAGAGCCACAATGAAGTGACATATTGACACCTGAATAGGCACCCTACAAACTTTTAAGGGGACATTGTACACATTGTCGGGACTTCGAAGCATATTTAATGTGTATTCTTTTTACAAAAGATATTATATGTTGGATTGCTTGGTTGCACATACTGTTTATTTGTAGATCAGCAGTTATTTTGGCAGTTCCTAGGCCCAACCCTGGGACATTTAACAGCAAAGCCCTTTACCGATTGGTCTCCCCACACCAGAGGGCACGTTACAAGCCAACACCCATTTAACTCATTTTGGGGCGGTGACGCAACAGTACACATAACTTCATTAACCCTTTATAAGACCATTTTTTTCTAGTAATGTTATGTTAAAGTATTTCTGGGATTGAGATTGATTTATAAAAAGAAATTAATTTAGCTCATTACCTAAAATTAATTTTGATTATTAAGACCATTTTATTGCAGTAGGAAGTATGTTTCCCATCGCCCGTTGGGAGCTATTCAAACGTATTGGCCATAGGAATCCTGCATTAGTAATTTTGTTTGTGTTTTCTGAAGTTATCAGGAGATGGCAGCACTAATCAAAATTGATTAAGTTGCTGGGAAGTATACTTCTCACAGTCTTATAAAGGGAAAGTTTTATAGTAATAATTAAATTGGTGCAGGATGCAAGTTGTTAATTATTGCATACACTACTAAACATAAAATGATAAAAGAGATAATCGTGATATAACATTTCAAATGGTAAGATATTGATAGTCAGCCTTTCAGGTTCTTCAATTGAATGTGGTCTTTGATAGTACCTTCCATAAATGGATAATGTTGTTAAAAAAGAAGTCTAGTGATGTGAGAAGAAAACTAGTGATGTGGGTAGTAATGTGGGTCAAGCAAATGCCCAATAGGCTGAGCGTATATAAAAAGAACAATATCCCAAACATTTGGCTAAAGCATTTTTAAAATGCCCGAAATAAGGTCATTTATGTATACATTAAACTTTAGCTTCGCTTTGACTACAATATTAACTTTGATAAATATTAAAGCTTTTTTTAAATTATAAACACTGTTTTAATTATTGTGTGCAATTTTTTCTCTAAATTAAAATATGAATTCTATTAACTAAAAAACAGAATATATGAAGCTAGAGAAGAAGTTGTGTTATTAAAATTGATTTTGCTATGCAACTGTTTCCTGCAACAACCTCTATTGGGGGCCAAGTTGTTTTTGTGGCAAGTATTTTTTCCCAATTTAAAAAAAGGAAAGTAGGTTAAAAAAAAGTTATTCATAAGAATCTTCCATATAACCTATAAAACATTCTGTAAAATTAAAAAGTAAAAAGAAGCAAATTTTAAATTACCTGATGCACTGCCGCTTTTTTGTCAGCTTCTTCATTGACAATGACATTTCCAAGGGTGTGCTTCTTTGCACGTTTTTCCTCAATGGGCTTGATGTAAAACCTATTGGAACATGAGGGTAAAAGAGCTGTAAGTATTTATACAAATCTAGGGTTCCTAATCTTAAGAGCCCTGGCAGATTTTGAAATAATTTTAGACACTATCATTTTTTTGCTGCTTTAAACTTATACAATTCATTACAAAAACTCAGCACCTATGATGAAACCTCAAAAATAGTTTTCAAAAACGATGTTTTGAATTGAAGCCATACTGTGCACTTCTTCTGCAGCATTTGCGAATATTTTACTTCATTAAAATAAAGATTTAAAGAAACTTAAAAAAAAAATCACATAAAACAAGATCCGTTTTCTGGTCCAATATTACAAAAATGAAAGATTGATTGGATTATGTTTGGATTATTGTTGGATTGGATTATTGTTTATGCTTACACTTCCAAGAGCCAGTAAGTAAATGATAAATTCAATTATTAAAATAAATCAATTATTTTGCTGAAATTTAGATTTTGCAATCTAGAATTGAATAATTCATTCCTTGAGTTAGAGCTGATTCAATTCAGACAAACAAAAATTTAGGATGCATATATATGCAAAACTAATCTTCACACACTGATAAAAACTATTGACTTTTAAGGTGATAAATAGAAAACTGTGCCCTTTTAATATGCTTGAAAATTAGTTTTTAGTAACAAAGTGCTTCTAAGAGCAGAAAAAAATCCTCTACTCACTTCTTGACTTAAAACCATTGAAATTAGGACCAAAAGTATTTTGGGATACTTATGTAGAATTGATCTTTCACACTGAACAAAACTAAGGACTTTTACAGAATTGACACACTTTTCAGTAAAAAAAGTCAAGGACTTTTCAAGAATATATTTCTCAATTTTCAAGGATGGTATATTCGAACATGCAAACCTAAATTTCGAGATAGATTTTAAAATTTCATTTAGAAAACGACTAAGAACCCTCTAACTTTCAAATGAACTTAAATATGTGTTATAAAATAACCATTTAGTAGTTAATCAACCTAAAATCATTTGTTCTGCCTTCTTGGATTGTACAAACAATAATTCAAAAAATATAAATAGGAACTGATTCACATTGAAAAAGTGTTTTTAATGAAGCCAAAATTAACATTTGCAACACTTAATGATAAATTTGCCCTCCCAAAAAATTAAGGACTTTTCAAAGTGGATCATTTTTTAAAACCCTTTCAAGACCTTGAAAATCAACGAGTTTTTTCAAGCACTTTTCAAGGATTGTGGCAACCCTGCTTTTAACATGCTAAATTGACAACTGACCCATTTAAAAGTCCTTGAAAATCAGTTTCAAAGTGTTCCTAAGAACTGAAAATCCCTTCTACTCACTTTTTTCTCTTTTTCTTAGAGTCTTTGATCCCTTCGCCACCCCAGGATCCCCATCCCGGAAGGAACAGGTCGATTCCTTTTGGCTTATTTGCCTCTTCAATCGCTCGCTTGTCCTCTCTGGAAAAGAACAAAAATATGGATGACATTTTATAGCTTTAACCCTCTCCAAATCTTATATTTTTAACCCCAAAACTTAATTACTCTTTAACGCTTTAACCCCAATTAAACTTAATTACTTAAATTACCCTTTTCAAATATCCTTAATATCAATCTTAGTACTTTAACATTACATGATACCACCCTCCTATATCATTCTCAACTTTCCCTGACCCAATAGTCGAGTAAATGGTTTAGTAACATTTTGCTTTTATTTTCCTTCATACAGTATACATCTGTCATTCTACGCGTATAGGGTAACGGGCTATATAGCCTACGCCTTTCCCTTTTGGGCGCTATTTTTCTATGTTATGTTATGTTAGTACTTTAACATTTCAACTACACCCTGTCGGCAACAAACCGTGGCCTAGATCAATCGCTCCCACAGAAATTTTGCTGAGTCATCCTGAACTCGCACTTTTCCCACAAATAATCTTAACTCTGAATACTCTGATTGGTCGGTGGAGGAGAGTTCGACATTCCTTACCATTTTTGTGAGCGATTCCAACACACTCTCTCGTCGACCAATCTATCATCTCCCAATGTCTAAATGTTAAATAAAAAAGACTTAACTATTCCAAAGTTTCCCTGGCGACTTTTTTTACATGGATAACATGGAAAAAAGCTTGACAATGTCTAAAATTAGTCTCCAAGCAATATCCAAAGGACACGACTTAAAAGAAGGGTACGAAAACCTTTGTATTATTAATAAAAGTATAATATTCCAAAAAATAAAATAAAAAATTAACATTTTTAAAGTATTCTGAAATATGGAAAAAAATTGCAGCCATCTTGGATTTTTCTTACAGAATCCTTTGAATTACAAACTTATACCATACTCCTGTTACTGGAAACAAAAATATTAAAAATTATTTATTACACAATATCAGACTGACTCAAAAAGGGCACATGAGTTCTACACAGAACCACTGATCATATTTTGGCATATTTCTCATTCATATTTGTTTCTTCGCATTTTTATGTATATATATTTTTTTTTGGACCTTACAATCACAATAAAATATTTATTGTCTCTAAGATTGTCTACCTTATTAGGCACTCACTACTTAAGACAATAATAACCGGTACACTGGCTATTTTTTTCAGTGGTCTAAAAATTAAAAGTTTGTAATTTTCTTAGAAAGACGTTATCAATTTAAGGTATCACTAAAATTTAATTGATGTTTTTGAAAAGTCAGGAGAGAACTGAATCTAACCCACTCAATTTCCATATATTTGCTGCAAAAACTGCACATTTATTTCTATTTCATGGAGAATACCTGAATTCTGCAATTATGTCTTCATCAGCAAAAGCTTCACTCAAGTTTTTCACTCCTTCATCTCCACTGTCTTCTTCTGATTGGCTCTCAACGTCGTCCAAGCAATCACCAACAGTCATTAAACTAGGATTGGAAGACTTAAGGGCAGTGGCTTTGGATATAAAGTCCATGTCAGTGAAATCCGAAGTGGTTTTAGCTGGTTTCTGTGCCTATAATATAAGATTAAGGTATTTAAATATCAGGGTACAAGAAAAACAAATTGTACAGCTTTTCTTGATAATAATCACTGACCTGTAAAAGAGCTTTTAGAATAATTTATTCTATTAAAGTATAGATTGTAAATAATAATATAAATATTATCAATCTAAAAAATTTAACTGTGAAATGTCACATACTCTTTTTTACGTCTCTTTACATTTATCCACTCTGCAAAATTTAGGAATCTTGCAACGTTTAAAGGAATTGAAACAAAAAATTTAAATTGAAAACAAGCAAAAAAAACCCCCTAAGAATTAGGACATCGGAAATATCATGAATATGCACTAAGTGGTTAATGTGAACTCGAGTGACTTGGGAGATGATTTTGATCACCTTTCTGGTCTGCCAGTCAATACTTCTCTGATTTACAGGCATGGCGACAATTCCATACTTTAACCAGAAGGTAGCATTAAGTTACCATATGTAGTAACACTTCTCAAATAAGTGATTTGGCGAGATTTATCTTCAGGACGTCTCTGGAGGCTGCTTTAGTATCGATTTAGGAATCTATTCTATTTATATCACTGATTAAACTTTTTCATATGTGTTTACATTTTTTTTTCTCTTTTAAAAGTTACATTAGTAAACGGTATGTTAGTGTTGAATGTTGTTCTTATGGAGTGTACTTTTTACTTCAAGACATACCACACTTTAAATGTTTATATTTTGTTAAGTTAACACAGATTTCAAAATATGTTCTTCAATGCATTTTTCTTCTGCAATGCTAAAATACCATTTCAAATGCTACTAAAATAAGCAGTTTTTTTTTTTTTGGCTTTAACTTGTTTACATAGCCTTATGGTTTGAATGGTAATAGAAGCAATAAATTTGTAGTTAAATAATGACATGTGTGTTTGTAGATGAAATTAGAAATTTTACCTTTGTCTTTTGTGTTTGATTTTCAACGTCTTTATCCTCCATTGAGTTTGCCGTTGGTTCTAATTCTAATGGTGGACTGTAATAAAACATACAAAAATTATAAAAAAAGTCAGCAAAACTTGAAATAACACTCAACAAGATTTATTTAAGATTTTTTGAGAACCTTTGAATAATAAAATTAGAAAAAGAAGACTCATTCCTTAACCTATATCATTAAAAAAATTATAGAATTCGAATGATGATATTACTCTTACGATATTCCTTATTTGGATAGAAATATACATAGTTATAACTACATACAAATTTTATCTAGTTAAAAAAATAATAAGTAAAATTAATTAAAAGCTTGATATAAAAGTTAGTAATAAAAAATAGCAGTTTTAAAAGTTGTACAAAGCTTATACTACAATTAGCAATTCCTAAGTCTTATAGCGTTTTCTTTTAATTGAGCACACTAGTTTGACATGCAGTGAAAATCTTATGGGCTGGTTAATTGTGGTAATTATGACAAGCCTCACATTTTTTTTAAGGAAACGGAAATTTAGAAAAGCCAACTTGTTTCTTTTTCTTTTTGAAAAAGAAACCCTTACATTTTCGACGATTTACATTTACCCTTACATTTTATTTACCCTTACATTTTGATTTTAAAGACAACCATCTCCATGTTTCTTGAAAATAAAAAATTGCCCATATATTTGCTTACAATTCTTTTTTACCACTGTCTGATAGTAGTACAACTTCATTAAATTCACAGGATACTAAATGAAATGCTTTTTAACTCAAATTTTTATTTTTTGAAAAAAAATCAAATTTCCACAAAATTTTAGAATGACCCGTCAGGATTTCAATTGAAAAGCTTACTGGAAGAACGTGCTAAGTGATATTTTTGAAAAAGTTGAGATTTTTGAGTCAATGAACATATTCCATTCTACAACACTAAAAAGTTTTCTCATTTACATAAAACTAAAGTTGAGTATACTTTGTACTGTTTGCAAGTAACATTTTTAAGGGATTTAAGTACAAAAAAAAGTTTATTTTCTCATTTTCCACCTTTTTGCCACTTAGGGGACGTACATAAATTACGTCATTCACAGAGGGGGGAGGGTATGCACCCACGTGATTGATCAAGACATGGAGGAGGGTAATGGCTTTTGTGACATAACGATTCGGGAATTTTCACTTTTGCAGAGAAAATCTATTTTACATACAATGAAGTTTGAGAAAAATCCTGAAATCTTTTATTTATTATAAGAAACACTTTATTTCAGAATGAGGATGTGGGAGATTATATTATGTGCCACAGCGTTGGCATCATTAATCTGTTGTATTTTACCACCTTTTTCGTAATGGTACTTTGTAACACGCTTCGTGACACTATCTTGACTAAAAAGAGAACCAGCAGCTAACTGGACGAACACCAAAAGACCCAGAACTAGACAGATCCGATTACAACCAATCCCTCTTTTTTTTAGAAGACATTAGGGAAAGTCTATAGTTGGTCCCTGTACAAGGGAAATGCAAGAAAAATGGTGGTTATTCCTAGGAATAAATATTATTTAACCAAGATAACTTTTACTTTTTTCAAAGTTAATTTTTTTTTAAATATGGAAAAATGTTTTTTTTTAATTTTCAGTGAATCAAAGTGAAATATTAAAATTTACTTTTTTTTGGGGGGGGGGGGAGAGAGAGAGTTACAACATGACATAATTTTGGGATTCGATGAAGTATGAATTTTTTTTTAAAGTTTGACATAGGGTAACAGTTTCAGATAAGCACAAAAAGTCAAAATTGGGCATGACGTAATTTATGTAGGACCCCTTAACATGTCCTTCCATTAAGGTTTTTAATTGTCAAACCCTGGTGTACTTACACAATTTCTTCCAAATTATCGAGGTCTAACGGAGAACTATCCTCGATGAGTCCAGTTGAGTCCCCTTCCGTTAGGTCAGACTGAATCCTGGCCCTCAGCTGACTTATCTGGGTCTGGATCTCGGGCAATTTATTTTTGAGCTCCTTCCCCATGTTGATATCCTCCTTCAACACACTGCGAGCCTGAGGAAAAACAAAAAGAATCATCTTAGGACTACAGCAACAACCATACTGTGGCGGTTTAGCACACACGCAACCTCAATATGCCATCACCAACTAGGTGGCACTGATTTAACGCCACGTTTCTACCACTATCCCTGATAACAATATTAATAGTAGTATATAAGCCAAGGTAACTCATCTCCACCTTAAGGATCAATTTGGTAGACTGTGGGTTACTGAGGCCACTACAGTGATGACCCGGGGAAGTGATCCTCACCCACTCCAACGATGCTTCTGCATGATGCGCTCAACCACGGTTGCTATTCGCTGCTAATGCACTGAACGGCTGGCACGCAACTCAACCACAGCGAAGCAACCCATGCATGGTTCCTTATCTCGTTGTTTCTAGGAGGGGAGTGTGTGGTGGTTTAGCACACATGCAACCTCCATGTACCATCACCAACTAGGTGGCACTGATTTACAGCCACGTTTCTACCACCATTCCTGATAACAACGTTAATAGTAGTCAAGGTAAATCATCTCCACCTTGAGGATACTTTTGGTAGACTGTGGGTTACTGAGGCCACTACACTACCAACCAAATTGTGATATTGTCCCAGAACGAAAAGTCACTGTGCACAACAACTTGTATATCTATTTTTCACCTGAATTTAAAAGCATATTAATATAGTTTTAAATATAATAATCTAATATTCCGTCTTAATATAAATTATGTTGAAACATCAGTAAAAAAAACACTAGTTATCAAATCACACTTGCCTCGGGATTATACTTCGCCCTCATTTTCTGCATCTTTGCCCATTTTCCAGTGTTTCTATGTTTTAGGGTCATACGTTCCTGAAAATAAAATGATGGATTACCAAAATGGTCATGTAATGTACATATCTGCAAAACACCTTATGCTATTAAATCATCATATTTCATTTATCCTCTCACAACAAAAACAATTCTTAAAATCTGATCAAAGTGTAAAATTATTTGACAATTGAACTTATACATCAAACAGAATACAATTTGCAACACTGCAACCTAAATATTGTTTCCTGTGACACCGTTTTTTTCCTTTAGTAAAATAACTTTGTTACCTTTTTTCAAATTCAACTACAAAATTAATACAAACAAAAACCATAACAATGGGGGACATTCACGGCCATATCCACCTGAGCTTCAATTTTAAATCTCTGTGGAAAACAAGCGGTTAGACAGGTTAGAGCAGTAGGATAACATTAGCATGTGGCTCAAGAGCTGTATAGGATAACATTAGCATGTGGTTCAAGAGCTGTATAGGATAACATTAGCATGTGTTTCGAGAGGTGTAGATTAGCAAACCGCATGACATCACATGAATGTTCCCCATTGAGCATTCGAGAACAAGGGAAGGATATTGGTTACCTTTTGTCTGTAACAAACTTACCATAACTCTCATATTGTCGACTTCCATTATTTTCTCAATGGCCGCCGATGCATCCACATTTTGTAGGCTTTCAAACTCCTTCAAAAGTTTCTTCATTTTATCCCGTTTCAGCATCCGGTGATACCTGAATGCATAGAACACAATTTTTTAAGATGGGACCGAAATCATAATTAGTGCCAAATGTAAATTTTAGCTGCTCAGTTATCATTTTAAATGTTTGTTTATTTTCACATTTCACACAGTATTTACTAAACTCTTCCATAAGTGTAATTCTTTGAAAAGGGCAATCTGATTTGAAAATTAGCATGCTGGCTTCTTGTTGTGTATTGTGACACCACATTATAATAATTTATATTTGCCTAACTTAATTTAATTCTTACAAATGTACACAACACTTTCACTTAACACAAATAAACAAAATTCTAAGTCACATTCCTAATTCATTTATTTCAATAATAGAAATAATACACACTATACTACAAGCAAAAAACATTCCTTACGGAACAACCACCTTGCCACACATTAACATGGTTTCTAAAAAATATTCATGAACATGATATAATTAATTTAAATAAAATTAAAATCAAATCTGAACCGATTACTTTACGACACAGAAAACTGATTTTGAAAAAGTAACAAGACTCCATCTTTTAAAAAAAATAATTAAAATAAATAGTTATATACCTTTTACTTTTAATTTTATTTTGTCGGCGTGCTTTCATTTCTTGATATGAAATCAGAGCTCTGTGTTTCATCAGCTCTTGATGTCTCAGCTTGGCCTACAAAAGTAAATAGATTCATTAAAATGCAATTATTCTTAACACTTTACCAACCGGTAAGTGTTAAGAATAATTGGTACCAACCGGTACCAATTATTCTTTACCAACCGGTCGTCAATTTACCAACCGGTCGTCAATTAATTAACATTTTATTTTAGGATGTGGACGTGTAACACATTGAGTGACATTTGCTTTTTTTTCACATAAATTATTAAAAAAAACATTGATGTTCAAGGTTTTTTTAATGAATTCTTAGGGCTAAAATTAACCCTCTAATGGTTACTTCAGCATATGTCTGTTTAGTAATTGTCAGTACATGTATAATTTAACTATTTAAATTTTACAATGTCATAAAATTCCAACATAACTTATTTAAGGATGTTTTTATGTCCAGCATGATCCATTTAAAGGATAGCTTAAGCTTGGGTTTCCTAAGGTAGAGATATTTTACTTATCAACCCTTAAACAAAAAAAAAAATATGGAAGAATAGATCTAGCATATTTTAACGATTTTTCAAAAGCAGAATGTTGTTCGCAACAGGTGCTATGATTCTTAGGAAACCAAGTCAAAAGACAAGGCAGGGTGGTTACAAAATCCTAGAAAAAAAGTTCCCTGATATTTCCATGATTTCCCTGATACTTTTACAAAAAATTCCATGATTTTACAATTACCTAGAAAACATGCAATACTCACAAAACAATGCAGTACAGAAAATTTAATCCAGACATCGCCGGAATTAAGACTTTCCGGATTATAGGTTAGCCTGCCTAACTTTTCAACATTTCAAAAAATCTGAGTTTAGAGGTCTCATATTATAACATGATTCGTGAGAGAGATTCATCTTTTCTCCAAGATTGGTCCTTCAGGCAAATCGCATCAACCAGAATATATTTTCTTTATCAAGTGTCGGTAAGTAGTGATCTCAAGAACCTAAACTTGGATGTTTAAGTAGGTAATCAAAAATGGAAAAAATTCCCTGATATTTTGCAAAATTTGAAAAATCTACGAGAATTCCCTGATTTCCAGGTTCTGTTACCACCCTGCAAGGACATAACATGCAACAGCATCCATCTTAGCATGATGCAATAACTTATCGTTCTCGCAAATATTTACCTCTTCCAAGCTCATGGCCTGCAGTGCCTTCTCTTCTGCAGCAGTTAGTGTTTTGGTATATTCCATTTTGTGGTCACTTTTATTCAGCAGGGCATTTACAGCATCTTCGATGGGATGTCTCGTCTGTTAAGAATGTTAGAAAAAATTGGTTAAGTTAGTTTAAGTTTGAATTATTGTCGCACTATAGCTACACGAGGGCTATTGGCAACGGGCGTCGTATTTTAGAACCACAGTCAAGTGACGAGCCGATTCCTGAATAGGCACCCAACGCAACCGTTAAGGAAGACATCATATGCAGCGTTAGGACTTTGAAGGATATTTAGCATGCATTCTTTTACACTGGATATTATTCGTCGCACATTTTTGGCTGCACGCGCTGTTTATAGGTCGGCAGTTATTTTGGCGCTGCCCGGACACGAACCTGGGACCTTTCGCATGGTAGGCGAATGTCTAACCAACTGGGCTAACCAGCCCAGATATAATAAAGTGGTGTTCCATTTAAAAGTTTGGAGATTAAATGAATAGTTTTCTAAGGTTAAGTAGAAATTGGGAAATTAATCACATAATATCATGTTTAAATTCTACATTTTCCAAAAAATACCTTCAGTTTAAACTTGAATATTCATAATTTTTTGTTGATCTGACGAATGTAAAATAATAACCAGAAACTTAAATAAATATAATGATTTTATGACTACGTAAAAAAAAATAATCAAATAACTTTTTGGGTATTTATAACAATGAATTGTGGAATTTAAAGAACCATTTAAACATGCAATTCAGGTACATTTATTAAGGATGTTGGAACACTAGATAAACTCCATTCTAGGCTATTTGCAAATGTAAATTAAATAGGAATGATTTCCTATACACAATGGGGTTGTTTCACGACGAATCTGGCAACACTTGTCATCCTCAATTAGAATTTAATGTTTCTGCTTTAGAATTACCGTGTTGACCCGGCAGCACAACGGTTAGGAAACTAGCGCGCGATAGATGGCAGCATCTGTTACGTATGTGTATGTGTGGGTGAGTGTGTTGTGTCTGTCTTACTTGACGAAGGTTTTAAGCGGATCCCTGAGCAAGCGCACAAACCTGAAAATGTATGTCTACCAACCAACCAACTTTAAATCGGACCTGTTCATTTCGGACCGACCCCATTAGAATTACTGTTTATGTTTTGTTTTTGTTATTCGGCAGTGAGTTTTCGTTGAGAATATTGAAGTTAATTTTTTTAAATGCCAAGTTTTTGCTGTGTTGTTGGCTGTACGAATAATTCATTAACTCAAAATTGTGCGGAAAAAAAAAGTTTCATTACACGTATTTCCCCATGCTGATCCTGAATTGATGAATGAGTGGCTATCTCGAATTAAACGAGCATGGAGGCCGCCATCTTTGAAATTCTAATTGAGGAAGAGAGGTGTTGCCAGATTCGCCGTGAAACAACCCCATTAAAACATTTTAATAAATACTGTGCCTTCTAGAGATGTTATATTTATGCTCTTTTTGAAGAGCAGTAGCTCTCTGCTCCTGTTCTTTTAAAAAGAACAGTTCTTTAACCTGTTCTTTTTACAGAAGTTGCTTTATATGGGGAAGAATTAAGGAAAGTATCAATAAAATTCAGGACGAACTTGAAATATGCAAACGATTATATTTCCAATTGAATTTAAAAATTTTATTATTGAAGTAGGGGCAAAGCCTCCTGCTCGCTACCGCTCGCCAACCCCCGGGAATTGCTACGCAATTATTTGTTTGCTCCGAAAACAAACATGCAAGACTAATATGAGGATACTGTCGATGCAAGAATGCTCATCTATACAATCTGGCTAGTTTCCGTGGGACTGCTCCATTGCATTACGTAGCTCTAGCGCTTAAGCAACGATCTCTACCAAAATAACGGGAAGCAACCTGAAGCAGCCCCGGCACAAAACAAGCACACCGCCACACTTACTTACAGCGTTTCTGACGTTTCTGATTGGCTGAAGCCGTGTAAGTCACTTGGCTTTCAAGAATCCGACAATTACAATTTTATATTATATAGAGAAATAAATAAAGTGTTTTTTTGTTTAAAATACATAAAGTTTAAACGCTGTTTTTATTTTTTGTTGATTATATAAATTATTGGTAATGAATTAAAGCATTAAAATTATTTCAAATTCCTACTAAACGTTTCTCCAAGTCTGATATGTTAAAATAATTCCATACGAGTGAAGAAGAATCTTGGAACGAACTATCACACAAAGACGCCAAGAAATGCGTTCTCTAGTCAAAACAGTGTTACATTGATTAGAGCTGCTACCAGGATCACCAGATGAAATTTCTAAAAAATAGCTAAACTGCGACTCAAAAGAAGCCAAAATTACAAAATAATATCTTCTATTAAGTCCTTTCCCACAAGGTAAAAAGCACAAATAAACAAATTCAAAAGCGAAAAATTAACAAATTGTTTAAAAAATATTCAAGACTGAACTAGTAATAAAATAACAATTTGAAGATTTTCAAACCTAACCAAATCATTAGTAAGAACAATTTCGGCTACTTTAAAAAAAATTTAATCAGCAGTGCGGTTCAAATGTTAGTCAAAACGAATGCATTGAGCCATAATCTAACAACCCTGAACGCAGCCCTTCCATTCTCTTAGAACCTCTACCACACATAAATAAACCGCAAACGGGTAAAATGCAAGATTTGTTTACTTTATGCCGCTCCCCGATCTACCAGTAGTTTCCGGTTTCAGCCGGGTTTTTTTCTGTAGGAAAGTGGTATTCTAGCGACATTTAAAATAATGGAAATAAAATAAAAAGTTTGGTGAATTAAATATTTAAAATAAAACTCACATAAAACTACCTTGTATTACTGCCATGGGCTCGTAAACTGCAGCAACCACGACTTTGAATTGGTCAATTTGGACTCTGAAATAATCCGTTTATAAGTAAACTTTTTCATAGGTCAGAGTTATCAAATGCTTGTAACAATGGTCCAAACCATTAGCCTAGATACTGCAAGTTTACCGCCCATATCAGTGTAATTAGAATTATTTAAAAAAAGCTTACATATGAGCCAGAAAAAAATAAAATGCAAATTTTTAGTTAGAAATTTGGTAGGTTTTGAGAGTTAAAAAATTGCTTGTTCACACCAGAAACTTAACTATACCAATTAATTGAATTTATGATTTTTTAACAACAAAAATATGTCTCTATCAATCCTTGGAGGGGGGGGGGGGAGGTATTATGACTAATAAGAAATATCTGAATAAATCAAATAGTTTACAGCTAAAAAAATTAAGGTACTTAAAATTTATAATAAACTACTTGCCTAGTTTTATAAGTTTTCGAAAAATAATATAAAGTTTTACTTCTTAAAACTTTGCGAAAATCGACAATTATTGAGGCTCAGGAAACCATGCCACTCAGCACATTAAAAAAAAATAATATTACTTCTCAAATGTATTAAAATGTATACAATTTCAAAAAAAAATTCCAATTGCTAATTTTAAATCTGATACTTATATTTTCTCTAAAAAAACTTATATTGATCCAAAAACTTAAATTTTGAAACTCAAGGAAAATTTTAAAAAAAAATGAATAAACAAAAAATTTCACACGCACACATCCAAAACACAAGTACGATAATACCCAATCCTCCTATTTAAACGCATGTAAGAGCTCAACAACAACCGTTCAAAACAATGCTAAAAGAGCTGTGCTCATCGCAAAAAAAGAACGTTCCCCAGAGCAACCTGTGAAAAAAAGCAGCTCACGCAAAAAGAACGTTCTCCAGAGCAACCTGTGAAAAAAAGCAACTTACGCAAGAAGAACGTCTCCCAGAGCAACCTGTGAAAAAAAGCAACTTACGCAAGAAGAACGTCTCCCAGAGCAAGCTGTGAAAAAAAGCAGCTTACGCAAAAAGAACGTCTCCCAGAGCAACCTGTGAAACACGAAAAAGAACTGTCCTGTACAAAAAGAACTACCCCCAAAAGAGCATACAAAAGAACACCCTGTTCAGTGCTCTTTCATCGAAATCGTTTTGAAATCTGTTTCATTGCTGGAATAGTGGGTATAGCGTTTCAGGCATTGGTGACGTAAGATGAGAAGAAGTCTTTTCGTCCAAACCCACTCACTAACTATTAGGAGAGGCTATTGCTTGTTTTGTTAGGAACTTTATGATTAATGATTTACCGAGTAACGGAATTAGAATTAGAAGATGAATGTAATTTTTTTTGTTAATGTAAAAATAAGCTCTGATGAAAAATTGTTAATTATAGAAGAACAGGTTTTTCCAAAAGCAAGAAGCATACTGCTCCAGTTCTTTTTAAAGAACCTGTTCAAAAGAACATAGTGTTCTTTTTTTTCACATCTCTAGTGCCTTCCATGTTAATACTTAGCTTATTGCAACAGCATTATAACATTACTTTATAAATATATATTCTTTATTTATTTTAAAAATGTGGAAGGAAGTTTAATAAAAAAAACATAAGAAAAAACATGTAGTTTTGACAGATTTTTTAAGGGGAATTAATCAGCATAACAGCTAAAAAAGAAGGCACAACGTGAAAGAGAAAAAAAGCAATATGAAATATATATATAACACCTTTAAGTTCAATTAATAAACGGTTAAATTCTGGAAAATTCTATATAGTATTAGGGATGCAAAGGATATCCGGCCAACATACTGCATCCGGCCATTAGGCCGGATAGTTGGCAGTAGCCGGATAACACAATTATCCGGCCTGTTAAATCTGATACTTTCTCTATGAAATATTTTATTGTTTTAATTATTAAACCGACTATTTTTCCTTAGTCAACAGGTTATTTTAAAATTTTAATACATTTTATTCGATTGATATTTCACATTATGTTAATGAATTATGTTAGAAAATCCAGTCATGATCCTGGACTTTTTGCGAGTGACTAACATCATGGACCTGGTTTAGCTATGCTAAACCTAGTAGATGAGCAACAACACAACACATTATGTTAATAACAAACAAATCATATTAGATTTGTTTCAAGATACATAAATTATGGTGTAAAATAAAATAATAATTCTGCGTTCTTTGGTAGAATACGGTTCGCTTTTTTTTGTAAATGAGTCCCGCTTCTGAAAACAGTCGCTCACTGTATATGCTGCTAGCTGGTGAAGAAAGGTACTAGTTCACGAGTTTTGCTAAGATTGGGAAGTTAGTGACTGGTTAGTTATACTACAATGTTTATTGGTTTGTTATACTACGTCATCCAAAGTAAAACTGCTACAGTTGCAAAAGTGTTTACGCAATTTGACATTTTATACTTTTGATGCCTAAAAAAGGCCGGATATTCAGCCTAAAGTTAGGCCGGATATTTGGTATCCGGCCAAAATGGTATTCGTTGCATCACTATATAGTATGGCGAATGTCTGAGGTTTTTTAATCACTTTTAGATAATACATTAGGGTACCTTGGGGTAATTATTGTACACAGAAAATCAGGATAATTATTTGACAGGGCCCAACGACCACAATGCATCATAATTCATTGTGTCTAACAAACCAAAATTTGCTCATTGCATGTCCAACAATGATCTGATTAATTATTGGGATTAGATAAGTAGTTTTTTTCAAAGAAATAGATTAATAACCCAAAGCGCTTGAGAAACAATGGTTCAAACTTTAGTTCCAACAATTCCAAATTGTGTATATTTTTGTTTTCTGTTACATGATCTTGAATTTTGTCATGCTCAGTCTTAGATATGTTTATGGAGGTTGTTTGTGCTGAAAAATGCCATTGTAAAGTGCATAGTAACATTATGAAATGTATGTTTATTTACGGGGAAATTGTTGAAAATGCTATGGGGTAAAACCGAGAGCAATGAATTGTGCGTAAATTTACTAGGTATAGTTTGTGTGATTAAGAAACACCTTCTACACAATGTTTGAACTCGAAAAAGAAATTTTTTAGGCATGCACTAAATATTCGGTTACTATTCGGTATTGGCCATATTCGGCCACTTAAGCCGAATATTCGGTTTGGCTGAATAGCTTCACTATTTGGCCGAATAGTGAAATTAAAAAAAATTCACCTTTCTTCAAGTTATCATTTTATAAAAAGTCTAAAAATTTCCAATCAGGACCTCTTTTCTTTTATATATAATAGAGTAAATTGTTAAGTTTTAGTTATTTATAATGTTAAATTAAGCTTTTTACTCCAATTTATATTAAATAAACATGTCTCGTTAAGTTAACAGTTACAATGAGTAGGCTATAAAAAAGAACAATAATTACTTGTATATCACAATTGTAATTTTTTAACTAAAAGATTTTTTAAAAAAATAATTTTAATTGTATAATAATATTATAAGCCATGGTTTTATTATACTTTCTGATTTTCATTCTATACCGGTTCCGGTAGGCCGCATATTTGGCTTAGACTTTGGCCGAATATTCGTTATTCGGCCACATTTGGTACTCGGTGCATCCCTAGAAATTTTAATGTTTGAAGATTTTTACTAGATTTCACTGTAATACTATGCAGAAAATATTAAAAACTACTGTTCAATGATTACCATAATTAACAGGGTAATTTTTGAACACATGTTTATTTTTTTCAACTTCTACAGAGGAAATAGTAAATTTAAACGATGGTCCCCTACAGATATATCTAACAGTCATTATGAAAAAAATTTACTGGTTAGAAAATTACATAAATGTGGGAGCTATGTAAAAGTTTCATTTTTGTCGAATAATTACCCTGTGTCACCCATTTTGTAGTTTAATTAAAAATTTATTTTTAAATTTAAAAAAAATTAAAATAGAAAATATGTTACCACAAATCTCTCTGCAGTTTTTTCAAAAGTTTCTGCTAGTTTAGGAGGCTTTGCAAGTGGATAAATAATTTGTTCTGCCTAAAAGCAAGAGAAAAAATATAATATTATGATTATTTCTTACAGCAAAAAATATAGTTTCTGCAAAGCTTTTAGTTCTTATTAGTTCTTCAATTTTACTAATTAAAAGTGCCTTGAAAGTCAAACTCAGTATAAATTGTCAACATAAAAACTACATGAGGTAATATTTAAAAAACAATTTCAAATATTTAACTTTAGTTACAAATCCTAGCTCGCAAAATTCAGCAAGGTTAGGTAGAATAAGCTAAAATACATTAATTATAGGTCCATAGACAAAAACTCGACACAACTTGATATTAGAACATTGATTGTTCGTTTTGAATTTTAACTTTTTAAACATTTCTATTCAAGGAAAAATAGAGACACCATTCAATTGCATATTTTTACCATTAGAAAAAACATAAAAGATAATAGTTTTAGTTCTTAATCGAATTCCAATTTGTTTCAACTTGCTGGTGATGACATTTAAGCTTCCCATACACAGTTGACCTCAAAACAAGTTGTTCTTAACCCTTTCAGTCCCAATAACAATTTAGCCTCATCATTTAAAAAAAAACATTTCTGATCGTTGATAGATATTTATGATATCAAAAAGCTCATCATTCTATTCTTTAAAACTTTTTTTTATTGGACAATATTTATTATTAATCATAATAAATGACAGCCAATTATTTTTTTAAAAATTATGATCAGAAACAAGATGATGCCAAATGGCATCACTGGTGAAAGGGTTTTTAAAAAAATATTGTGTTAAACATTCAAAGTAACTTTATAAACAGCGATTCCTTTAATTGTTAATATAATGCACTTACATATTCTTTATACATTAAAAATTATAAAATATAATATAAATACAGGGTGTTCCAAAATTAACCGGAAATATATAGGGTGCGATTCTTAAATATTTACCCGGCCCCCCACTAATGAAAAATGGCTAACTAATTTGCTGCCCATTCGGTTGTGCATGAAGCCATGCACTTGTGCTACACAAGAATGTAGTATCTTTAGTTCGGTTTGATTGAATTTACATCTGATTAAAATTACAGGTTCAACTAGTTTTCAACACATATCTTTTTTAGGAGGGTGTTCATTTTGATAGGTTGTTGCATTATTTTTACAAAACTTGATGTTGACCACCAGTCTATACATAAAAAGTATTGTCTCCGTGCCACCCTATATTGTCTCCTTGTTGGTCCATGGTGTGGTTGGTAGGTTCAGTCTCTACCCAACTATAGAACTCTTTGGTCCCAACGCATAACATTCCGACAAACTGTACATTTCTATTGCAAAACGTTTAGTGTTTATTGAATTTTCAAATATTCTGCTAAAATTTGAAACACCAAATCATTTAAAATGAAATCCAAACACAAAAATTCAATTTTTGTAGTTTTAGAAACTGTGATGTAAAGAATCTGCAAATTATAAAATTACTAGGCAATATGTCGATTAAACAAACCAAACTCAAAACGAATGCCTCCCTTCGTCAACACATTCTCGTACTGCCCTAGTTCAAGGATGCAACCCTGACCAAAACGCGTGATCGGGCTTTTTACTATTTTTCGGAGGGGCCAGGTAAATATTTCGGAATTGCATTGTTTCCATTTCCGGTCAATTTTGAAACACCCTGTAATTGCTAATGTCGAACAGGAAGAGCTTACCACTCGATTGGTCCGAACAACATTTTCCCATTTTGTCGCTTCTTTGCAAACTTTTTCGTAGGCCACAGCTCTTTTGATCTGGAAAAGCAAAGGGATTTAAGTGAACAAATTTATCAATCTAATCGATTATATCAAGAGAATTCAATAGTATGAGAAATCTAGGTAGGAAAAATCTTTTCTTTAACGTTATTCAATGAATATAATGGGTAATTGGTATTCATAAAAAAAAATCCCAACTGAAACAAAATGTAAATGACAAATTAAACATTGCCAGTAAAAAAGGCAATTATACGACGTCTCTAAATGAAACAATGCAAAACCTTTGTTGGTTCGCTTTGAATTTGTAGCACTACTACATTTTTTTCTGTCATTGAGTGTCTGGTTTAAGAATATGAACAATAGTGGGGAGACTGAAAAAACTAGGGTGTAACCCTACCCAACTTTCAATTATCCTTTAATGAGTGAATACATTCAAAGGTAATTACAAACCCTGTAAGGTAATTTCAATAGCTTACCAAAAAATTCCATGAAAAGCAGGGATTGAATAACCACCCGTCCTCAGCGGTCGAAAATTCCCCGAGGACAACTAATTACTTGATTCCTACGTCCTTACGGACGGCCATTTCCCCGTTAATGTTTGTGATACATTTTAATTTTTTTTTATCTTACAAGAGTTAAAAAGAAATGAGATCTAGATCTCACGATTAGTAAGATCTAGATCTGATTACGTGAAACGTGAGATCTAGATCTCAGATTATTCGATTCTTGCACTCGGAAATAAGAACTATTTACCCCTTTTTTCCCGTAGAACATTTACATGCTGCAAACTTAATGTGAGTTTTACTGTAGACACTCAATTCTTGAATAAATTATGAAGCAACACTTACAGTATATTGCCTCTTAAGTTCCCACATGTGCTAATATCGGTCTACATAATGTAATGCTGAGATATGTAACAAGAAAGTCCGAACAGCTGGTGAGCCATCCCATCAGTTCGGTTGGGTTATCGGCCCACTTTTGTCGCGATTTTGGAAAGTTTGCCAAGGGTTACCTTTGGGTACATGTCTACCGTTTTGCAAAGTTAGATAGCACATGTGGGAACTTAAGCAACGATATGAAGAGGATTAGTGGCATTCATATTTTTTAGATTTTACAATAAAGCATTGCTTTGCTGTACCTTTTCGAGCTGCGGCTTGCTTAAGGGTACGGGCAGACTTTCCAGCTTCTTGGCATTTTCCAGCTGCTTTTTCATGGTCTTGTGACCCACCACCTGAGAAGTTTTGATGAGTTCCTTCAGATCCACTCTCTCTTTGCCAACTGGGAAAAAACATGCGATTTTTAGAGTTAATTTGGCAAATAATGTAGCAAGCTTAAAGAAAATTTCAAACTCTTTGAGGATTTTACTCAAAATCATCTATGCCAAACGCATCCATGAAAAAAATACAACTTAAAAGTTATCTACCTATTATTTTTTATAGAAGTTAAACATTGCATTGAGTACAGTGGCATTATTAAATTAGGATTAAAGCTGACACATTATTGACATACTTTGGTGTAACTAATTTTTTTTTACAATTTTTTCAAAATTACAGTTAAAAACTGCATTTATTCAAACCTCAAAAGATGTTCCTACAGGAAATTTAGCAACAAAGAATATTCATCATTTTTAGCTCAAACAAGCCAATTACATTACCAAGGCTCTATAAAAGAAAACCAATTTAATGGAAATAGATGAACTCTTTAACCCTGTAATGCATACTGTTGCCGTTTGGCAACAAGTAACATAATCCACTTTATTCTATTAAATTAGAGCTCCCACTCGACAAATTTGTGTTTTTTTTTATCTATTTACATTCCATTTTGAGGTTTTAGTTACTAATAATCCTCATAGATGACAGTAGCAAAAGTATATTTAAAATTAAAGAGTGAGGTTATTAACTGTTGTGAAATTACATTATTGGCAGTATTCAAAGTATAATAATATTAGTACTAAATACTAATAAATTGTTTTGAAAAAATAATTATAGTTCAAGAGGGTTATTTTAAAATATATTTAGTAGTTTTCTAGTCATTATTATCAAAATTGGAGTTTTGTAGTTGGTTTTTGTCACATAGAAAAAAATTTAAAAAATGAAATAATTTAAATTCTAAATGCAATTAAATTTTTTTTCAGTATTTTCCCACAATGTATGAGAATTAAAGATACAAAAATATATTTTTTTGGGGTAAAATAAAAATTCTTGCATTAGAGGGTTAAAATTATAACTAGCAAGGCAATGGTTAATTTTTCCGTCTTACAAAAAATTTATACCTCATTTTGAAAGAAAATATAAGAAATTACATGTTTTAGCTAAATTCGTTGCTTGATACAAATAACAAATTAAAGTAGTACTTAAAATTAACTCACCTTCATTCAAATTGAATTCTGAAATATTTTGACTTGCTTCAGTTCTTTGTCGATTAATAACTCCACTATAAAAAAACAAATAAAAAGATTCCTTTTAATGCGTCTACAACTAGATTTATTGAAAACAGCAAATAAGTTTGATACTTACACCACACCACAGTTTAAGTATGCAGTATAGAAAATGTTCAATAGGAAAAAAGGTAAATAGTTCTAACTTCCGAGAGCGAGAATGGAATAAAAAAGGTTTTTCACCATACATTCAATAAATAACTTTATTCGTTATTTTAAGACATATTTTTTTTTGTTTTTGCTTCAGTTAGAGTGTAATAATAATTATTTCTTCCTCGATTTTGACGTAACAGGGCGGACTTATAGCGTAGGAGCGACCAATCAGAGGGGCAGAACCCGATTGTTAACGTGCGATTCCTCCGAGTAGAACATTTTAATGCTGCAAAATAAAGGTGGGTTTTGGTGTAGAAAAAAGTTTTAAACGAAAAATATTGATTACATAAGTTTTATAATTATACTTTTTAGATATTTTTAATAATAAAAGTTAGTTTTCCATACTTTGCCAGTTTTCTTTTCTTTTTTACTTCAGTGGGTAGATCGTATATTGAAGATGATGATTGGGTTTTTGGAATATATGTTTCCTTTTCATTCGAAGTTTCAGATTCCCTCTGAAACATCATAATAAACTGTTTATATAATGTACAACAATGGCTCATTTATTCAGGATTACTTAGTAAAATAATGTTTAAATGGCTAATAATAAAATATAATGCTCAATTTTGCTAAGTAATTACTTTTTTCAAAGTCAATTATACCATTGATACTAATAAGTTTAATTTAATATTTTTAACAAACAAAATATATTGCTGACATAAATGGTAAGTTTTAACCTTTTTTTCAGTCAATTTGCATAAGTTCCAGCATGATTTTGAAAAGTAATTTAACAAAATTTATAAGTTCTACCATAAAATAAGTAAATATTTAATAATGGACATCATTTAATGGAAATTAAAGCTTTCACACTATTTTTTTATCAAGAAAAACTGTTGAAAATGCAGCAAGTTTTATTCAGACAAAAAATTCGACTTAATTGTGATTTTGATAAAGAATTCAGTTTAATGGTTAAATACCGCTTTTGAAGTTTCAAGATTCCAATCAATTTCGAAGAGTGTCGTACAAAAATAATTTTAACCCTTTCAGTCCCAGTGGTGCCATTTGGCATCATTATGTTCCTGATCATAACTTTAAAAAAAATAATAGGGCTGACATCTATTGGGATTATTAAAAAAATATTTTTTAATAAAAAGTTTGAAAAATTGAATGATGTGCTTTTAGGTATCATAAATGGCTATATTCATGATCAGAAAAAAATCTTAAATGATTATGCCAATTAGTCATTGGGACTGAAAGGGTACGTTAAGTAAAAAGTGAAAGTCAGAATCCTGATTCTTAAAAATTCAGTAAATAAAAATGAAAAGATCTTACCACTTGATATAATTCGTTAGCATCAACTTCTGAGCTCTCGGTCACTGTCCATCCTTGGGGAAGACTTTTCCTATAAACATTCAATTCAATACATCATTCCGAGCATTTAATCATTATTATAAATTATTCATTACAAGACATAGATAAATAAAACATAAAGTGGTAAATTATATACCAAGGCAATACGAACAAACCTAGATTTAAATAAGGACTAAGCTGAATTGAATGACCCTTACAATGCCCCTTTCAAGGGCTTTTAATTGGTACATCAACAAAGGATGCAAAGCCAAGCATCAAGCATTGCCATTAGAGATGTTAACACTACTCAAGGTGGGCAGTTATGTTGGCGATGCTCGGACCACAACCTGGGACCTTCCGCATGCAAGGCGAAAGCCTTAACCGCCTGAGCTCTCCAGCCCCAATTCCTTTCCTGGAAAACCAGGGGGTAGGGAAAGAAAGTGCTTTCGAAGCTTACATTGTACAGTAAAACTTCTACAACAGACCACCTATTAAGCGACCACCTCCGCAACATGCAATTTTTCAAAGCACCAATTTTTCCCCTATAGGCTTAAAGTTAAAAATACCTCTCGGACAGACCAGTCCAACCTCCGGTTACGACCACATTACAGGTCTCCTCCGGGGGTCCTTTTTCCAAAAAATCTAGCTTTCCGGCCGATACTGGTCATTGTTTGCCCTTTTCATACATATTAGCGCGCGGTAGAGTACACCAGCCTGAAAAGTTGGATTCAGCCCTTCCCTCCCTCTCTACCGTTTGCTGTTAAAAGGATCATTTCAAAAGACCCTTCCACGAATTGTCAATGGGAAGCTTCTTTCACTTTACTGAAGTTAACAATTGCTTGGTAGGGCCATCCATTATGTACGTCAACATCCCTATCCAAAGTAACGCTTGGACACGCCCTTTCAAAAACAAATCACTAGGGTTGACCATTGTCACACAAGCAAGGGGTTTAAGAAACACGAAAGGCATTTCAATAAATAGTCCTTTTACAAAACTTAAAAACAAATTATATGAGGTACTTTGCCAAAAAAACCAAGAAAAAGAATTTAAACAAAAAATATTTCTTCTTATTTTAAAAGATTGTAACTTAAATGGGTATTGTAAAAAATAGGACCTTGTTTTTGAAAATAATTAAAATAACTAAATAAAATTATGAAAATTGTGGTTTTTTTTCTTAATTTTTACTACAAACCATTGTTTATAATTTTTTTTTGAATATTTAAGCAGCTCAGTAATGAAACTTCTCAAAGAGACCACCCATCCTCAATGACCGATTTTCGTCAGAACGGAGAGTGGTCGCTACCGAGAAGTTTTACTGTGATAAGAAGGAGCCGGACAAGCACTGTATTTAGTGGCAAATACTACAAGTCAGAATTCTCTCATTCTGTTGTCGAAGGGAGAGAATGATTACATTGGGCTTTATAACAACCAATAACATTTCAAATTGAACAATTTATTAACAATAATTTTATTTAATTATGTCTTAGAATAATCCTGAAACAAATAATATTTTTTTCTGAATGAAAAAGTTTAAGTTTGAAAAGATTCTGATTGTGATCGTACTTTTTAGAAGCCAATTAATACCAAACGAACTTACAAAACTGAAAAGTTGTACTTACAAAACTGATAGTGGTAAATACTACAAAACAGTCAGAATTCTCTCATTCTGTTGTCGAAGGCAGTGAATGATTACATTTTTAAGCAAGTTATGTTTGAAACTTTGTTAAAACCTAGCAGTTTCGAATTACTAGGATTAATAAATAACAGATTGGTTGCGCTTCCGCAGATGTTTTTGAAAGTTAGTTTGTTTGTTTTTTCAATAATATGCTCAATTAGAAGATTGGGCTTCATAACAAACAACCAATAACATTTCAACCAAAACAACCAATAACATTTCAAATTAAACAATTTATTAACGATACCTTTATTTAATCATGTTTCTCAGAATAATCCTGAAACCCCTAATACTTTTTTTTTTCAGATAGAATAACTTTCTGAGTTTGAAAAGTTTCTGATTGTGATCGGTTTTTTTTAGAAGCCAATTAATACCAAAACAAACTTACAAAAATACAAAGACTAAGACTTATAAATACCTTTTGGAGGATTTTTTATTCTTAATCTTTTTTTGCATTTTTTCACACAAAATATCTGATATATTATAAACTAATTACGATTTTATAAACTTAAAATGACACACATGTGTGCGGAAACGAGGAACTCGAAAAACGTAAACAAATAAAATCATTACAGTCAAAGTTATTTTCCATTATCAAGCACTATTAAAACGATTTTCAAAATATTGATTGGTTGGTTGGTTTGATATATATTTTCAGGCTTGTGTGCTTGGTCGCAAGGACCCGCTTATAAGCCATCGTCAAGTAGGAAAACACAAGACGAACACATACACTAATGACAGATGTTGCTATCTGTCTCCACCTCCACAATTTAGACATGTCCCTGAAGGGGAGGGAAATTTTCTCCAGGAACCTGTACCCATGTGAACTGCGCAATGACCGACCACAGGACTTTCGGACCCAACAGATTTTACGAGCACGTACTCCGCATATACTCGGTAGGTCTTCAGTGGCGACCGGGTCTCGAACTCTCAACCTTCCGATCTTAAATCCGAGATCCTTGACCACTAGGCTCCCTACAGCCCTATATAGATTTGATTCAATGCATTATTTAAATAAAAATAAGTACTGCTTTGTAATTTTTCTTCCGGTATCAAATAAATAATATACTTTGAAAAATTCAATATTTGTTTTATAACTTTCAAGTCAAAGCGTACTGTAAAGTCAAAGCGTAAAGTGAACTGAATTACTAACTAATATTTCTTATTTGTAAACAATAGCAAGCCGATCCAGCGGCATAGTGGTTAAGGCATTGGCCTCTGGAGCTGCTGGGTCCGGCCTCGAATCCCGTTCAGGCATGGATGTTTGTGTTTGTCGAGTATATGTGGAGTGCGTGCTCGTAAAATCTGTTGGGTCCTAAAGTCCTGTGGGCGGTCATTACGCAGTTTCCCATGGGTACAGGTCCCTGGAGAAAATTTCCCTCCCCTTCAGGGACGCATATGTCTAAATTGTGGAGGTGGAGACAAATGGCAACATCTGTCATATGTGTTTGTGTGTGTCTTGTGTTATCCTACTTGACGATGGTTTATAAGCGGGTCCTTGCGACCAAGCACACAAGCCTGAAAATATATGTCTACCAACCAACCAACAACAATAGCAGAATTTTGAATTTTTTTAAATACTATTTATTTTAAATATTTTAATATCTTTAATTCAGATAATAAAACCAACCATGACACTACGTTATATAAATGACATCAATTTCCAGAATGAATATCCCTACAAAATTTTTAATTCCATGAACATTTTTATATTTTATTCAGTGTTGATAAAGTACTATCGTTATCTATCGTATGGTGTGATTATCATTGATATTTTCCAAAAAGTTATGCCGATTGCTGAATTAATAGTTTACTGTGATACCTTTTGGTGAATTTTAGAAACGTAGAAGGCTCTATCTATATTTCGTTTAAGTTGTGAATCCTTATAAAGTATGGCATTTTTAAAAAGATACTCTATTCATATTCATATGCGTAGAGGGTTTTAGAGAAACAAGAAAGCTGCAGTTACTCAAGGAAAATATCACAACCACATTATTGTTTCTTAATACAAATTGCAATGTTTTTGCCACAAAGCTGTTATTCGTGAAAAACTGCTACGAATTATGTATTTCCCCTTCATAAAACGAATCTAAAAATAGTTGTCGCACAATCAAAATATTTTTGTACAAAGTCTGGGTTGCGCTCAATTTTGTGAATAATGATAATATGTTTTATTTTTAGGTATTTTAAAGATTTCTCAAGTGTATGTGCTTGTTGAAGATTCTTCCAGTGCACAGATTTATGCCACATCTACTGAAAAAAAAAATTATTCAGTTGATTTTTAAATGATAATATAATCATATAATTTTTGTTTTCTTCTATGGCTACATAGTGCCTACAATTTTTGCCAGTGTTTTTTTTAATGCTTCTACATTTATATTAAACTTCTATTTATGTCACTATTGGAATACCTCCTTCTAATAAATATATGAATAAATCCCTAATAAATTTAAATATTTTCAATGAAGTTGTTTTATCTTCGATGTGAATTTTACATTAAATTATTCCAAGAGCTAATTTCTAATTTTTTTTGTTTCTACAGGATTTTGTGCAGGTCACAGGATCAAAACATACTGGAAAAGAAAATAATGAACTTTTTTTAATGTTTTATGCTATTATTTGTATATCTATTTTTGAAAAATTCTGGGTTAAAAAAACTATATTAGAAATTATGTCATTTAAAAACTTGTATTATTATTTTAGAAAAATTTCAATTGTTTTTTAATTCTTTTGAAATCTCTATTAAATTAATACAATTGTGAAAAACAAAATTATTAAGTCAAGATAAGACTTTAAATTTTTGTTTCATGTACCTATCCCTTCACTTATTGATTATAACTATGCCTAATAATTTTTATGTCTTCTACAGATTCATTGGCGTTCTTCCAACTGTATGTGAGCTCCAATGGTGGTTTCCAGTGCACCAGGTGTCCCTATGCTACAGTGCAAAAAGGTCACATGAACATCCATGTTCGCACACATACGGGAGAAAAGCCCTTTGCATGTGCAAAATGCGGCAGAAGATTCAACAACAAAAGCAACATGAGGAAGCATGAAACTATTCATGCCTTTCAGCGGTGAAAATGGAGCCTTTGAAATAATTATGTGATTGTGAAATAGAAACGATAATGAAGTATTTGTTTGTCAATTTTTTATTAGTTACTCTGAAAGCCAACTTATAATAAATTGCAGCATGAAACTTACTTACTCCTTGGCGCTACAGTCCATGAAGGGCCTTGGCTTCCTTCAATGCAGGGCGCCACTTTTTCCTATCCTTGGCTTTGACTTTCCACTTTTTATAAGTGGCTGAGGAGCCCAGTCGGTTCGGCTTTCGCCTAGCATGCGAAAGGTCCCAGGTTCAGGTCCGGGCATCGCCAAAATAACTGCCGACCTATAAACGGCCCGTGCAGCCCGAAAATGTCCGACGAATAATATCCAGTGTAAGGGAGTGCACGTTAAATATCCTATAGTCCTTACGCTGTCGCCCTTAGCGGTTGCGTTGGGTGCCCATTCAGGTGTCGGCTCGTCACTTGACTGTAGCTCTAAAATACGACGCCAATAGCCCTCGTGCAGCTCTAGTGCAACGATAATTCAAACCTAACCTAACAAATTTTTAACTTTTATCCTTTTTATGTCTTCCTCCTTCCTTCTGGTTTCCCTTTATAGATTTTCTTTGTGACCCTCTCCTTGCCCATTAGCTTGAGATATCGAGCCATTGAAGCCTTTTGATTTTTATCATACCCACTATATTTTCTTTGTATAACTTTCTCAGCTCCAGATTAGTTTGGATTCTCCACAACAAGTTGTTACAGTGTAGTGCTCTGTTCTAGGAACTTTTCCATTCAACAAAGAACAATGCTAATGACTTTGTTCAATGATTCCGCATTCATGTTAAACTTTTTTTCATGTCATTATTATAATACCTTCTCTTAATAAATATGAATAAACCCTTAATAAATTAATCATGTTTCCTGTAAACATTTTTTTTTTATTTATGTGAATTTTTCATTAAAACAGTTCATAACTTTAATGATTATTTTTTAAAAAATAATTATAGCACTAAAATGGTTATGTAATTTTAAAAATATAAGATCATGAAGTACTTGCAGGTTAAATTTTTATAAGTTATTCTAAGAGCTAATGTCTAACATTTTTTTGTTGTTGTTGCTTCTACAGGATAACGTGAGGTTCACATGATCAAAACATACTGGAAAAAGAAAATAATGATTTTTTTTTTAAATATTTGATACTATTATGTGTATTTCTGTTTAAAAAAATATTCCATGTCAATACTATTTTCTATTGTAGAAAAATGTCAATTGCTTTTTAATTATTCTTTTAAAATCCCTGTAAACAGATATAATTGTGAAAAACAAAATCATGATGTCAAAATAAAACTTTAGTTTTATGTACTGATACCTTTACTTATTGGTGATAACTATGCCTAATAATATCTATGTCTTCTGCAGATTCATTGGCAATAGATATAATTGTGAAATACAACATCATGATGTCAAGATAAAACTTTGTTTTATGTACCGATACCTTTACTCATTGGTGATAACTAAGCCTAATAATTTCTATGTCTTCTTCAGATTCATTGGCAATAGATATAATTGTGAAAAACAACATCATGATGTCAAGATAAAACTTTTGTTTTATGTACTGATACCTTTACTTATTGGTGATTACTAAGCCTATTAATTTCTATGTCTTCTGCAGATTCATTGGCAATAGATATAATTGTGAAAAACAAAATCATGATGTCAAGATAAAACTTTTGTTTCATGTACCGATACCTTTACTTATTGGTGATAACCAAGCCTAATAATTTCTATGTCTTCTGCAGATTCATTGGCATTCTTCCAACTGTATGTGAGCTCCAATGGTGGTTTCCAGTGCACCATGTGTCCCTATGCTACAGTGCAAAAGGGTCACATGAACATTCATGTGCGCAAACATACGGGAGAAAAGCCCTTTGCATGTGCAAAATGCGGTAGAAGATTCAAGGACAAAAGCAGCATGAGGAAGCATGAAACTATTCATGTCTTCCAGCGGTGAAAATGCTGTTCTGGAATAATTGATACACGGGAAGAACTGATTGATTTCGTAGAGAAGTTTCCTTAGCAGGCCACTTTGGCAATGATAGCCAGGGCCGGATTTAAAGATTTGCCGCCTGTAGGCTATGATCCATTTGCCGTTATCAGATATAGTTTTCCTAACTATTTTTTTTCTATCTACAGATTAGATTCATTGATGTACACTCGAAAGCAAAATAATAGGTGAATTTTTTAAACTGTTCTATTACTTGTTTTTCAACTTCCAAATCAGCGGGGGGGGGGGGGGGGGGGGGGGGGCGGAGTCTAATTGCTATCATAGCTACCATGTTTAATACTACATATTAGTACTATATATATGAGATAAAATTCCCACTACTTAAATATTGTAAAATCCCTTACATTATACGTTTACAGTTTGCACGTTAAATTATTTGTTTCTTTCTTGAAAATATTAGTACCCTTATGATTATTTTTTATATCAAATGCCGCTTTAATTTCCGTTAAATTTGCCGCCCCAAAAAAATTTCCGCTCTAGGCTACAGCCTACTTAGCCTATTTAGAAATCCGGCCCTAATGATAGCGAGTGATCGCCTAAACTTGTGTAAGGAAACCAGTTCCTACCTCAGAGGTTATAGTTAAAGTAATCGAGTGGCAGATCACGTGACCTCCAATGCTAACGACGGGGCGTTCAAGGAGCTCCCAGAAGAGCCCCAATGAAGCCAGTGTTGTAGGTCACGTGATCTGCCACTCTAATACTTTAACTACTATATCTGTGGTTCTTAGCTACCAAGATTCCGGCAATCACGATGCTTGGACCAAGCGAAAAAGAAAGAGATAAACCGGTTTTCTGCCGCCAATGTCCGCCAAGCAGACAATTGTGGCCGTCCGCCTAATAAATCAATCGGTTCTTCTCGAGTACTCTTCAATTATGAAATGTTAAATATAAAAGATAGTGAAGTATTTATTGATTTAACTTTTACTAGTTATTCTGCTTATAAATTGGGCAGCATGAAACTATTCTTGACTTCAAGCATTAAAAAGCAGTCCTTAAATATTTATATATAATTGTTTCAAAGAAAAGAAAAAGAAGTTATGAATGAAAAGATTATGACCATTAAACTTTTAATTCATTTTAAACAAATTTGTTTTTTTATACTACCTTAAAGAGAAATAAAATAATAAAATGAATAGAGAAAATTTTTCTAATCATTGCAAATTGTCTGGTTATAATGAGTTAAAGTGTTCCTTTTTTTGCAAAAAAATATTTATGTTTTAAAAAATTTATCTACTGAATGATTTAAAGATGATGAAAGTGATTGTGAAACAGTTAATGCTCCTGTGTTTTCTAATACATATTTGCATGCTTAAATTATCACATTTAAATATGCGTAATAATGTAACTTCTCTAAGAATGTGTTTGCGTATTAAAGCAGAATTGTGATATATTTAAGGGCTTTTTTTTCAACCTCCAATGGACTGTAACAAAAAGATGGGTCAAAATACAAATTTTTTTTATCAAAAGCAATGTACAATACTGCTATTTCTCCATATAATCACCTTGACAATTAAAACATTTGTCATATCTGTAAACAAGCTTTTGAAATAGCCTCTTTATAAAATGGAACTGCCAATGATTTGAATTGAGTTATGATAGTTTATTTGAGCTCCACACCAATTTTGGAAACTCTACAATCCAAGCCACTATGCTAATCGATAATTCACTTATGGTAAAAACCTTCGAGTTTCCCTAAATAATCGGCCAACTAGCTGAACAATGCCTGACTGAGCGACAGACTTGCTTCCTTGGTCCCCTTCTTCATGAACATCAGGGGCTGGGGAGCCCAGTCGGTTAAGCACTCGCTTAGCATGCGGAAGGTCCCAGGTTCGGGACCGGGCATCGCCAAAATAGCTGCCGACCTATAAACGACCCGTGCAGCCAAAAATGTCCGACGAATAATACCCCGTGTAAGGGAGTGCACGTTAAATATCCTTCAAAGTCCTAACGCTGCGTACAATGTCGCCCTTAACGGTTGCGTTGGGTGCCTATTCAGGTGTTGGCTCCTCACCTGACTGGTTCTAAAATACGACGCCCGTCGCCAATAGCCCTCGTGTAGCTCTAGTGCGGCGATAATTCAAACCTAACCTAAATCTTCATGAACATCAGTTTGGCCACCTTTAAATTTTCAACAGCATTCACGAACATCGCCATCACTCATAAGGGTGTCTCCATAGACTCTATTCATTCTTCAATGAATTTTTTTTGCACTGTTCCCTTATGCCTGCGATAAACGACTAACAGCTCTCACTTCTCACTTGGCGGCTACATTTTATGAAGAGGGTATTTCAAAACTTGTTTACAGATATGACAAATTCTTTAATCTTCAAGGTGATTATGTGGTGAAATAAGCAGTATTGTACATTACTTTTGGTTTTAAAATCATTTTTGTAATTTGACCTGTCTGTTTGTTACACCCCTTCGAAGGTTGAAATAAAACTAGCCCTCGTATATTTTGTAAAAATTCTCTTTGTTTCCAATATAAGTGCAATGAATATGAATTTAAATAAATTTCTATTTGTAGAGTGGTAACCATACAATCTGTATGTTTTTTTTAATGCGTTAATTATAAGTGAAATAATGTTTGTTTGTTCGTATTTAAATGCATTCATTAAATAATATATTTGATCAAATGAAAAATATATTTTTACAAAATAATTTAATATCTCTCTTAATTTCTTTAAAGCCTTTGAGTTTTGGAATCAAATGATAAGTTTTTCTTTTTCACATTGTCTTTATAACATTTTTTTAAAACTAAAGTAGCAGTATCTTTGTTTAGTATTCATTTTCATTGTATTCTACTTAGCATTTATGCCTGTTGGCTTCTTAAATAAGTAGCAGGAATTTAAAGAATAAAGAACTGTTCTCAGTTATTTCCCATTAATCTAAAACAAAATTCTAACTTGAATGTTAATCTGTTGGGTGTGTGTCTGTTATATATATTTTATTTAAAAAATATTTTAAATAGTTCAGTTCTTATGAAGAATTAATTGTATAGTTTTTTGGATTAAAAATTATATCAATTTAATACAAAGAAATATTTATTTTTAAAACCTAAAATCACTTTATTTTGTATCTATTATTTTTGTGTGTAACATGTTGATTATTTAGCGATGTTCTTGTTTACCTTTAACTTACTTTGGGCAAAATGATGCCAGAACTGTTTTCAGTTTACGTGAAGATCATAATATAATTATGATTCTTTTCTTTGTCAAAAAAATACGAAAGTATATTTGCAAAAAAAAATATATATATATATAACCAATCCGCACTTACATGAATTAGAGTTAATCACTTCTATCGGAGATATTAAGCCATGTAAGCTTTCCTAAGTCACAATAACTATCAAAAAGACTTTCTATTTGGTTAAGAATCTTCAAAGTTATGAACTTTATTCAGAGATACTAAAATTATATGAACGCTGTACTTTAATGCATTCAAGGCCAGATTTCTTAATGGGCTGAGTAGGCTGTAGCATACAGCGGCAAATTTTATGAAGAATTAAAGCAGCAACATTCAGCATAAAAAAAATATTATTAAGATACATATATTTTTAAGAAAGAACACAAATAATTTTTCTTAATGTGTTAACCATAAACGGCTGTATATGTACTAATATTTAGTAGCAAACATGGGTGCTGCGAGGCCAAATGCACCCTTTCCGCCGGAATTTGAAAGTTGAAAGAAAAGTTGTAAAACAGTTTAAAAAATTAACATATTAATTTCGCTTTCAATTTCTAGTGTAAAGTTAAATAAATGATTCTAATGTGCAAACAGAAAAAAATAGTCAAGAAACCTATATCTGGGATGTCTTACAATGAAAGTGAGAGAAGGAAAAACACTATTCAGAACAAAAAAAGAGCTCAAATATATACATTCGTAGCCTACAGGCGGCAAATCTTTAAATCTGGCCCTGAATGCATTCAGAATGCTGTTTACATTAGCTTTCTAACAAGTTTCTTTGTCCCCACAGCTGGTGACTTGTTTGTGAAGACCAGTGTAGGGTACCAATGCACCTTGTGCCCTTATTCTAGCGTACAGAGGAGCCATATAAAGGTCCATGTCCGCAAACACACTGGAGAGAAGCCATTCTCGTGCACACATTGCTGGAAAAGGTTCAATGACAAGAGCAATATGAGGAAGCATGAGATGTCACACTATTTCAAAAAGTGACACCGATTAAGGGAAGACTGCTTTGAACGATGAAGGTCTTGTTTTTCTAGTTTAAGAGAGTTCGTCAGTCCTATACCAAAAGATTTAACTCAGTAATTTTTAAATCTTAATTTTTGTAAAAGAGTTTTTTAGCCCTGTTTTTCACCATGCCAATTTATAATAACCCTAAAATCGAACAAATTGGAAGGAAATATACTATCTACCTCCCGATCAATGGCAATATTTTTTAATTTTATCCGTTGTGCTTAAATATGTTTTTTTACCTCCAATGTGACTGCTTTTTTTTGGCGAAAAACCTTTTGTGTACTCAGCATATTTTCAAGACCTGATAGGCATCTTTTGTGGCTCTCGCTACCAATTTTTAGGGGCTGGGGGAGCCCAGTTCGTTAGGCACTCGCCTAGCATACGAGAGGTCCCAGGTTCGGGCCGGGCATCGCCAAAATAACTGCCGACCTTTAAACAGCCCGTGCAGCCAAAAATGTCCAACGAATAATACCAGGGAGTGCTCATTAAATATCCTTCAAAGTCCTAACGCTGTGTACAATGTCGCCCTTAAAAGTTGCTTTAGGTATGTACTTGTGTATCGGCTCGTAACTTGGCTGTGGTTCGAAAAAATACGACGCCCGTCGCCAGTAGTCCTCATGTAGCCCTAGTGCGACGATATTTCAAACCAAACCTAATAATTTTATGCTCAGATTGCATTGAATCTGTGGGAGTATGCTGAGAATTTATTTTTGCCCAGCGTACCCAAGCCAAATGAATGATCAAGGGATCTTTTACATGCCACATAATCATATAACATGTGTGCGGACTATGTGAGCCGTTTTCTCATCCCGAAAATCTGCACACTATGCTGGGCTCAAATACACACTTTTAGACTTTTGAGGCAGGCACATTAACAAAATACCTTGCAGCCACTAATTACCATGCAAGTTTATTTTCCTTAAAATATTTTTATTCTGTTGTTGATGCGACTTTTGTACTTGGTGATAAAGGACCTAAATTTTGAAACAGTTCTTTCACAGAAGTTTTTATTTTGCAATTCATGCATTATGCCTACAGAACTGACCATTCCTTTTAACTAGGTTTTATTGTTGTGACACAGCGTATAGTTTTATTTTGAGCCATTGTAAATTGAAAACAATGATATTTAGACTTTGAGAATGTGTGGTTCTAAATTATATTGTCTGTTTTTGTGTACCACTTATGATTATTTTGTATTTACATGTTGTGATTTGTGTTATTTGTTGTTTAATATATTATCATTTCCCATTTTTATGTTCAGTTTATTTAAAAAAAAGTTGTTTTCTTCTATTCACAATTCCAGGTTGTACTGATACCACAGAAGAGTAGTGACAAGTACTAGTTTTGGCACATTAACAAACAATTCCTTTCACTGCACGAGGCACTTTAAGTTGTCATTTGGTCAATTGCGACCGATCATGTGTTGACCAGGCTTATGACTTTGGTGAACACGAGTTAGCTATTTAACAGTCCTGACTTGTGTTGCTATTGTCTTTGTTAGAAGAGCCATTTTCTATAATCCTTTCCATAACAACACAAGCTTCCAAAGCACTTTCTTTCCCTTCCTTATCCTGTGGTTTTCCAGGAAACAGCTTAAGCGTGACTGTTCTAAACCTACCTTGTTTGAGGTTAATCACAATTGCTTTCCAAACCCAAGTAGGGTGGGCGAAAAACGGAAACAGCAATACTCGCACCATTTTCTTGAAAACCACATAAGGGGGGAACAAAATGCTTTCAAAGCTTGTGTTGTAACCAGAAGATCTATAGTTTGGGGGCCAAACACTTGCCTCAGACACTTTAGTTCATTTGTAATCAACAATAGTGATCGGCCATGTGTAGAACACTGAACAGAATCAGGCTACGACCTTTATAAACATGGGTTCCTCTTTCTCAATAGTTTTCGTGTCTCGTGTTGCTATTGTCTACGTTGGTAGAAATTATTATCTAATTTCAATTTTATTCTTACATCCATACTTATTTGGAGCTGGGGAGCCCAGTCGGTTAAGCACTCGCTTAGCATGCGGAAATTCCCAGTTTGGGTCCAGGCATATTCAAAATAGCTGCCAACCAATAAATGGCCCGTGCAGCCAAAAATATATCCGACGAATAATACCCCTTGTAAGGGAGTGCACGTTAAATATCCTTCAAAGTCCTAACGCTGCGTACGATGTTGCTCTTAATGGTTGCGTTGGGTGCCTATTCAGGTGTTGGCTCGTCGCCTGACTGTGGTTCTAAATAACGACGCCCATCGCCAATAGCCCTCGTGTAGCTCTAGTGCGTCGATAATTCAAACCTAACCTAACCATATTTCTTTTTAGCTTCCACGCTACGTTTATAACGTTAAAAGTGGAAGGTTTTATAATCGTTCTGTCTGTCTGTCCGTCACCCACTTTCACAGAACCGACCGCAGGTCTCACAAACAAGTGGGATACGTCATTTTGAAGCAAAAAAAAAAAAAACAGTTTAGGCTACATTCCAAATTTCATTAAAAAAATTTAAATTAGAAGTTTATTAACATTTAAATAAATAAAAATTTAATCTACATCGAAATAACATGCGAATTCCATTTTATTCAATATTTTCACTGTTGCCATGACATCAAACGTACGAGAAACTTCATTTATAATAAAATTCTTGGAAAAAAATATTTATTTTTGTGTAATAATTCAATTTGGATTGTTGTAATAGCACAATAAAGTTATTTTGATGGTTCGTTATATTTTTGGGAAGAAAGATGCATAAAAAATATGCAAATTTTCGCTGTTATTTTTAAAGCAACAATTTTACTAATTTATTTTTCGAAATGTAAACTTGTGACTGCAAAAAGATATTTATTAAAAAAATCATCACCATTCTTCTATTTTTTCTAGACACAATGCTGAATTCTTTATTCGAAAAGAGGGATCAGAAAGTGCACCGCTGTCCCTACTGCCCTTACTCGCATCGTCGGAAGTACAATACGGACCTGCACATACGCAAACACACGGGGGAGAAGCCTTTCCACTGTGGCATGTGCGGAAGACGCTTCAGCGACAAGAGCAACCTGAATAAGCACTCCATTACACATGTCATACAATCCATGAACAGGGTTGATACTTAACCCTTTCAGTCCCAGTGATGCCTTTTGGCATCATCGCTTTCAATATTTTTTTCAAGATGTTTATGTCCCGTTATGACATCCAAACACACATCATTCAATTCTTCACTCTTTGTTCTATCAGACAATATTTTACATTAATCTCAATAGAAGCAGAACAACAATTTTTTTATTTAGAAACTAGCCAACAAGCGTTTCACCTGATTTTTGATAAGTTCACTTCAGTTCCACTTATTTAAAACATAATTTAAAACTATTTCGGTTAAAATAATTACTAATTTTTTTTTAATAATATGGTCAGATACATTAAAATATATAACTCGAAGTGATTTTAGGTAATATATATATTTTTATTTTGTTGTTTTCCACTGTTAAAAAATGTTGGCATTGTTTCAAAAACCATATAAAAAATTTTAATGAATTTTTTTTTCTTATGGAATTTGTATATTTGACCTAAAATAAGCTTATTTTGTGAATATCAGATGTTTCTCTAGCGTAGTAAATTTTTGGGACTGAAAGTGTTAAGGGCAAATGATCCCGCTGTACCACAGGCCTCCAAACCAAAGTGCCTCAGTGTTAATCCAATGGGGAATTAAAAAAACTCTAAGTCACATTTCTCAGGTTGTATTAAATATTTTTACATTTTTTTTAATGATATAGGTAGATAACTTACAGGTCTTTATAGTTCTGCTTTTTGAAAATGCTTCGAATATTTTATGTAAAATTATGAATAGAATATATTTTTAAATATTCAAACTAATTTCAAAAAGTGGGATTGTGTGGACCTGTAAGTTAGCTACATTTATCACATAAAAAAACCTATTTGTAAAAATATATTTAATGCAGCCGGAGAAACGGGGCTAGGAATATATTTTTTTCTTCATTGGATTAGCACTGCAGCATTTTGATTTGGGGACCCGTGCTCTAGCAGGCTCTTATTGCTGCATTAAAGAACATGTAAAGCCCATTTCACACCTTGTCACAACTACTTGCAACTCCCATAGGACACCGTGCATTAAAAAGTTGCACTCAAGTCGTGAGATTTTTTCGTGCGAGCACGAAAAAATCGCAGTTGCATGTAACCTTAGCCAATCAGGACTCGTTGCTTGCTTGGCTGCATTTGTGGTGAGCTAGACTTCGCCAACTGGTTGCTTATTTACTTTTTACGACGCCAACTTTCCTTGCTTGCAAAAATCTGCGCGATTAAAAATGAGTAGTAAATGGATGGCAAAAATCGAAATTGATCTAATTAAGGAAGTTCAGAAACATAAATTTCTGTTTGATGCAAACGATGCCTATAGTTTTGATTAAAGTTTGCTTTCAAAAAGATGAAACTTGCCAAATTGTGAGATAAATAATTTTTTGTGGAACCCGAAAAACCAGGTTACCACAAGTTGCGAGTTGCAGTTGCAAGTAGTTGTGCTGGTGTGAAATGGGCTTAATTGTAGAGGCATGGAAGAACTTGAGAAATCTAAATTGTACTTACACCAAGAAAAAGACTGGTAGCTGATTTGTTTTGTCGTTATATGTAGTCAGCTTACACTTAATTTGTCAGGCAATATTAGTTTGATTTTTTTTAACAATTAAAATAAATTAACATTGTTTATTTTTATAATAAATAAAATTTCAATTTTGATACTCGGCAAATTTGTTGTCATTAAATACAAGAATATTTTTCATTTATTAAGTTAATTGCATAAATGCACACATTTTAAGTATCCACTAAAAATAGAAAACAACTATGATTAATTATGCACATGAGGAGGGATGTGAGATCCACTTAACAAACTTATTTCTTCATCGGTATTTTTTAACGTTTCATTACGTGCGTTTTTGTATGAAAACAATGTACCTCTTTATAGCTAACAAGTAAAAACTAAAAAGAATAACAGACTTTTTAAAATTAAAAGTTCATTCCATTAAAATTTATCGTCTGCGAAGCTGCATTTTTTTATCAAGATTTTTCTTCTGAACTTGGGTTTCGAGTTTGTACGTGTTGACTGAAGTTTTGAAAAGAAGAAAAATAAGGTTAATTTTATTTATTTTATTGATATTGAATATAGCAAAAATTCCCCAATGGGGTGTGCATTATATAGTTTGTTTAAGAATTATGAGTTAATATAATTTTTTTTATTGGTGTCCATGGAGCAATTAAATAACATTGTGTGTCTTTAAAACTGCATCCGGGGCTGGGGAGCCCAGTCGGTTAAGCACTCGCTTAGCATGCGGAAGGTCACAGGTTCGGGTCCGGGCATCGCCAAAATAGCTGCCGGCCTATAAACGGCCCCTGCAGCCAAAAATGTCCGACGAATAATACCCCGTGTAAGGGAGTGCACGTTAAATATCCTTCAAAAGTCCTAACGCTGCGTACGATGACGCCCTTAACGGTTGCGTTGGGTGCCTATTCAGGTGTTGGCTCGTCACCTGACTGTGGTTCTAAAATTCGACGCCCGTCGCCAATAGTCCTCGTGTAGATCTAGTGCGACGATAATTCAAACCTAACCTAAAACTGCATCCGCTTAGCTCCAATACATCTGTGCTGTAGATGACCTCTCTCGAAGTTCTGAAACCCAGTGGCACCATACCAAGTTGTAAAAAAATATATGGGGTAAGGGTTGAGGGTTTTCGGCTTTGGTTAAATGGGCAAAAAAAAATTTGTTAGCTGAATCGGTTAAACCTGAAGAACCGGTTTGAATGAGCGTTTTAACAGATTAAACTAAAGGTTATTGTTAGCTTTTATCATCCTCGCACTAGAGTAGTTGCAGTTGACGACGGGCGCACTGAACTGAACTGAAACTCTGGAAGGAGTATCGAAACACTCGTCAAAAGGGTCGGTGAAGCCCGGCAACCCTGTAAGAGTAACCCAACTTTTGCCGCCAATCCTATACTTTACCTGTTAAAATAGACATTTTAAACCAACTTTTTCAAGAATTTTTTAAGCAGAAAATTGATAGATTATTGCTTTAGGAGGTTCTTTACATAATGAAGTTTCGGAAACATGTACTTTTAAAAAGATAGAATTGCGGCAACAATCTTTAAAACTTAAATTTCTTGGAGTACTATTCTTGGCGAGCGATTGGCGACATCCAATGCAAACTGCAAGTCAAGTGTCCATTTTGATCGGCGAGGTTATGCCAAATATGGCACATATTCTCCCTAAAGCTGTCGCCAAGTGACCCAAAAAAAAGCTTCACCAGCTTATCATGGGATGATTCTTCCAGAGTTTCAGTTCAGTGGACGGGCGTCGTAATCAAGAGCCAAGTCAAGTGACCAGCCGACTCCCCTAAGCAGAAGGAAAAATTTAATGCAGTTTGATAAATCATATTGATTGTTTTTTGATAAATCAATTGATAATGGCGTCAAAAAAATATATCAGCGATTTTAACTCAGTCTGAGTTGATTTTCACTCCTCCAGTGTCGAAAATGCACTTCTCCTACTGGAGTGGATCCTTTGTGTGTTAAGCCTCCGACAGGATCACTCCAAACCAGTGATTTTAAGTCAGTTTGATTTACTATTCACTCCTTTCCAGTGTCGAAAATGCCCTTCTCCTACTGGAGTGGATTTAACTCTTTTGTTTTAAGAGTGTACTAGATAAAGTTGCTTATGGTTTTGAACTTTTGGTTAGTTTCCATGAATAGTTTTAACTGCAATAATTTGGCTATTGCTTAGATTAAAATTAGGGGTGTGTAACACTTGGTTGTTGCCATGGAACCAAGAAGTTCTATGGCAACAACCCATTGCGTACAGGCGATTCGCTCGAAAAACGTCGTCCGACATGTACTGGAAACTCGTAAGCCAAATTTGAAGTCTCTAGCTATTTCAGCTCGAGCTGTAAAGTGGAGTCAGCACTTAGTTTGTGTGGTGTGAAATTCTTATGAAGATGGGCGTCCTGAGTCCCATTAAAACATGTAAATTTGTACTAATAAACTATTTGCGCCAATAGGCGCGTTTACATGAGCCATCGAATCCATGGAATGCCAAAATTCCCATTAGGGGAAAAATAGGTCGAGCGGGATTTCTAACTCAAATGATAGTCTGTGGCCGAATCCATGGTAAGAATCATCAAACCCACCTTCATTGGGGGGTTTGCGAAACCCCATAATGAACGAATGAACCCTGAAATTCCGGTTCTGTCTGGGAGAAAATCAACAAGAGGGAAAAATTGGTGAGTTTGCTCTTCAATCTATGGATACAATGGCTCATGTAAACGCGAATTATAATATCTACGTTGTTTACTTTATGAATCGCTCTTGTAAAGCAAGATTTTTCAACATTTGGTTTGGTTTACATGAACGAATAAGTTTTTTTCACATTATTTATGTAGCAATTTTTGAAATCTATAATAATTAAAGAAAGAGTCTGTCTGTGGGTCGCAAAAGGCCTACTAGCCGCCCAGGTGGCGCAATCGTTAGGACTCTAGCCTTTGGAGCTGATGGGGTCGGGTTCGAATCCCGGTCAGGCATGGATGTTTGTGACCGTCAATAAATGTTGTTATTTGTCTATGTGTTATTACTTTCTTAGTGACTGTTAATGCTTTTTCTGTGTCTGTCCCACTTGACGAAAGCTTATAAGCCGTTCTCTGAACAAGCACACAGCTGGAATATATATGTACAGCTGTAGCTGTGTAAAGGCTTACTTAAACTGCCCTCAGAAATTCGAAATTTTTTAAGGCAATATAAGAAATGGGAATTTATGCTTTATAACAGACGGGAACAATGACATAATCTTAATATTCTATAGCAGATTAAATAGCACATATATACTTGGATCGATCTGATCTTTTTTAGTCCGTGCAAAGAACGGGTATTTATCTGCTTGTACGTATATTATAAATTATTGGCCAGCGAAGGGGCACCCAAGCAAATCAGGTGCTATTCTGGCCAACAGAGGTACTTAGTGTTTGTAGTGGCGACATCTAGCGCACATGTTTCTTACTAAAAGTTACACATGAGCTATTGATTTTGAAGTCGCCATCTATTGGCTTTTTTTACCAACAAAAACTTACCCTAAATAAATTTTAAACGGATCTTTTTCCACTTATTTCCCACATGCAGGGAGGTTTTTTGTCTTCTTAATCCATGAATTTCTCTTTATATTTGCTCTTCATTCCATGGATTCGAAGGCTCATGGTTGGTTGGTTTGACATATATTTTCAGGCTTGTGTGCTTGGTCGCAAGGACCCGCTTATAAACCATCGTTAAGTAGGACAACACAAGACGCACACATACACTAATGACAGATGCTCGAAGGCTCCTGTAAACGGGCCTTTCGAGGTTTAACCAATGTCGCACTACACTCTTAAAACAAAAGAGTGAAATCCACTCCAGTTGGAGAAGTGCATTTTCGACACCCTAAAGGCATGCATATTTACTCAGTCTGAGTTAAAATCACTCGTTTGGAGTGATCTTGTCGGAGGTTTAACACACAAAGGATCCACTCCAAAAGGAGAAGTGCATTTTCCAGTCTGGAGGAATGAAATCCACTCAGACTGAGTTAAATTAGGAGTGTTTGATTTAAGAGTGTAGAGCTAAACGAGAATTAGTGACTGCGGGCTCCTCAACCACTTTCCCAGCTCAAGTGACGAGGCCGAAGCCCTGATAGACAAGATTTTGTAATCAAAAAGTATAATTATCGTAATAAATTTTAGTTGAGACGCTTTACCAACTTATTTCAGAATGAGTTACATATTTGAAGGGGAATGCTGTTCATAGTTCTAACACTTCGCTGTAGTGTTAATAATGTAATGTAATCGTCTCCGACTGCCTATTTCTACCCTCTTCACTTCGATGGGCACGTTTACATTAGCAATCGATACCATGGAATGCCAAAATCCCCATTTGGGGAAAAAGAGGTTGAGCTGGATTTTTAAACCAAATGATAGTCTGCGGCCGAATCCATAGTATGAAACATCAAACCCTCCTTCATTGGAGGGTTTTCGAAATCCCCCAATGAACCTTGCAACTCCGGTTCTGTCTGGGAGAAAATCCTCAAGAGAGAATAATGCTGAGTTCGCTCTTCATTCCATGGATTCGAAGGCTCACGTAAACGGGCCTTTTTAGGTTTAACCAATGTCGCACTAGAGCTGACCGAGAATTACTGACGGCGGGCCCTTCAACCCTTTTCCCATTCAAGTGACGAGGCCGAAGCCCTGATAAACAGGAATTCGTAATTAAGCAGTATAATAACAATAATCTTAACTTTTAAGTTGAGACGCTTTACCAACTAATTTCAGAATAAGAGCGTTTACATTAGCCATCGAATCCATGGATTGAATAACAATTTCAGCATTGGGGATTTTCTCCCAGACAGAACGGGAATTGCAGGGTTCATTGGGGAGTTTTGCAAACCCTCTAACGAAGGCGAACGCTGCGTACGGTTGCGTTGGGTGCCTATTCAGGTGTTGGCTCGTCACTTTGATTGTGGTTCTAAAATGCGACGCCCGTCTCCAATAGCCCTCTTGTAGCTCTAGTGCGACGATATTTCAAAAACCTAACCTAACCAACGAAGGAGGCTTAAAGTTTCATGCCATGGATTCGGCCACAAACTATCATTTGGGTTAGAAATCCTGCTCTATCTCTTTTCCCCAAAAGGGTATTTTGGCATTCCATGGATTTGATGGCTCATGTAAACGCGCCTAATGAGTTCCATATTTGGAGTGGAATGCTGTTCATAGTTCCAACACTTCGCTGTTAATAATGTGAAATAATAATCGTCTCCGACTGCCTATTTCTAGCCTCTTCACTTCGTTAGGCGCGTTTATACATGAGCCATCGAAACCATGGAATGCCAAAATCCCCATTAGGAGAAAAAGAGGTCGAGCAGGATTTTTAACTCAAATGATAGTCTGTGGCAGAATCCATGATATGAAACATCAAACCATTGGAGGGTTTTCGTAACTCCCCAATGAACCCTGCAACTCCGGTTCTGTCTGGGAGAAAATCCCCAAGAGGTAAAAATTGCTGAGTTTCCTCTGCAATCCATGGATTCGATGGCTCATGCAAACGCGCCTGCTGCTACATGTGCCTCGTTACTCTGCATGGTAGTGTAGTGTAGTGCAATCGTTTCCGGCTGCCTTTTTCTAGCCTCCATTGGGAGCTTTAACACAGCCAATAAAGCCTCGTAATTTAGAACCCTGGTCAAGTGACGAGTGCTCTGCATGGACTCCTATAGCTTCACGCAGGGCCTTGTTTAGACTCTGCATAAAACTGGCAGCGGCTGAGAATCCAATCAGCGGACAAGAGCGATGTTATAAAAGAGAGAAGCTACTCTCTGGGAACCGCCTTATTGGAATATACAAAGCATTAGCTTGCATTTATTAGCTTGTATATAGCTTTTATACTTGTATTGTGAGATTTATAAATTTAGTTTTCTTGAAACGTGTGTCAGCTTGTGCAGTTTTCTGAGTTGTTGGATTTGTAGGAGACAGTGTTTTCTAAATTGGAATGTGTTCCTAGAGATTTTCATCTCTTTTGGATTTGAGCGTGAGTGCTTTTTTTTTAATTTGTCTTTGGCATACTTTTGTAACTTGCTATATCTGCACACTAATATAAACACTCCTAATTTAACTCAGTCTGAGTGGATTTCACTCCTCCAGACTGGAAAATGCACTTCTCCGAAAGGAGTGGATCCTTTGTGTGTTAAACCTCCGACAGGATCACTCCAAACGAGTGATTTTAACTTTTTGTTTTAAGAGTGTGTGTATTGTTTATTAGTGTTTGCGTATTTGTGTTTGTGTATTTGCGTGTTTGTGTATTTGCGTGTTTGCGTATTTGTGTATTGCGTATTTGTGTGTTTGTGTATTTGCGTGTTTGTGTATTTGCGTGTTTGTGTATTTGCGTGTTTGTGTATTTGCGTGTTTGTGTATTTGCGTGTTTGTGTATTGCGTGTTTGTGTATTGCGTGTTTGTGTATTGCGTGTTTGTGTGTATCTGAGTATTGCAATACGAGTGTTTATTGTAATTATTCAATTGAAGAGTACAGGGGATGAACCGATTGATTTCTTAAGAGTCTTTTCGTAATTGTGTCTGCGTGGCGGACATTGGTGACCGGAAACCGCATTTATATTGCTATTTTAATTTTAAAAAAACCTTGCGATTATTATTGAGGTTTCGTTTAACTTTAACGTGTCCTATTCTAATAACATGATGTTAACAAAAATATATTATGTGTTTTTACAGCACTATTTTTTAGTAATTATTTACTAGTAACTTTCTAGGAAAAGTTTTTTACAAAAACATTTTCTGTAATGGTTACAAATTTTTTTTCACAGAACATTTTTTTGCAGAAAATGGCTCAGCAGTTAAATGTGGCTAATGTGCGAATCAACCAGGGGGGCGGGGTGTACGTCGGACCCCGCCGAGTCGCGGCCTTCCCGGGCCTTCCGAAGATAAGTAAAAAAGACAAACCTCCTCATGACTGCCCCTACTACTGCCCGCAATGCAAACACTGCCAGAAGATGTAAGTGAATAAACATTCTTGCATGCCTATTATTTGTCTCTCTTGCATTTAACCCTTTCAGTCCCAAAAATTTACTTCATGTGGCGATTACCACACACGCAACCTCAATAGAGCTGTTGCACCCCTCTTCAACCTCACTTCTTTTCCTCTGCACCCCTGACGATCACTGATTGGATGAAATCGGTGGCACGGGTGTGGCCAATTTTTCGTGGAACATACAAACGCACGTGCTTCAGAAACACAATAGAAGAACGGATTTGTATGCCCTAACGATCCGGTTGCAGGTGTTGCCAGATGCAATAACTGTGATCCAGTTAAGAATAGGTCACGTGGTTGCAACAACTCTATATTCTATCAACGACTAGGTGGCACTGATTTACCGCGCAGGTTCCTACCACTATTTAAAATTACATCGTTAATAGTAGTATATAAGCCGAGATAACTCATCTCCTCCCTGAGGATCTTTTTGGACAGGGAGCTATCGAAGCCGCTACACTTCACTACACACTCTCAGAAATAACACTTTCAATCCTGACGATTCATGAATCCTCAAGCCTCATTTAGTTAATTTTGAGGATTGTTTCGTCAAACTATCGCTTGACTTTTGAGTAAACGCGAATCCTCACTTTCACGGTCGTGATTTGACGATTCTGTATCTTGATTTTGAGGAAACAGAATCTCATTGTTGTACTCACATGCTCAAAAATGACGAAATATTTCTTTAGATTCGACGACATTCAAATCCTCATAAAAATAACGATCCAAATTTCCTCACTTTGAGGAAACGAAAACACGGAGTATTTGCCAGTAATGGAATCGTCAAAATTAAGGAAAATGTCGTCGTTTTTGAGCAATCATTTTTTTAGAGTGCAGAAATATCTGACATTCCCAAAATAAGCTTGTTTTAGGTCAGAAATAAGAGTTCCGTAAGAAAAAAATTTATTAAAATTTTTTTTATATGGTTTTTGAAGTGCCAAAATTTTTTTAACAGTGGAAAACGACAAAATAAGAATTGTATATTACTTTAAAAACGCTTAGAGTTATATATTAAGGTATATGATCATATTATTAAAAAAAATTTAGTAATTTTAACCGAAATAGTTTAAAATGAGTTTTAAATTTGTGGAACAGAAGTGAACTTGTCAAAAAAAAAGGTAAAACGCTTGTTAGCTATTTTCTAAATAAAAAGTATTTCTGAATTCTATTGAGATTAATGTAAAAAATTGCCTAATAGAGCAAAGTGTGAAGAATCGAATGATGTGTCTTTGGATGTCATAACGCGACATAAACATTCGGAAAAAAATATTGAAAGTGATGATTCAAAATGGCATCACTGGGACTGAAAAGGTTAATGATTCTTCGTGCAGTGGTGTGGTTTCACGGAGGATCTGGCAATAGCTACACGGTGTTTTTCCTACTCTCTAATTACTTTTGTTTTGGTTAAGTTGGTTGGTAGACCTATATTCAGGTTAGTGGTCTTGGTCAGCACGCAAACCTGATTATCTCTACCAACTAACCAATGCAAAAGTAAACAGAGTGCAGAGACATTTAGAAAGGTGTTAGAGAGTAGGGAAAACAAGACTATATAGCTATTGCCAGATCCTCCGTGAAACAGCCCCATTTAAATTTCTAAAACTTTTCCTTCTGCTGAGGGATACATTTTGGTTAAAGTCTAAGCTTGTTTTCACTGCGTTACATTTAAAGTTTTGACTCGTTATACTTGCTTAAGGGGACTGGGGAGGCAAAAAATGTCAAATATCGATTTTGGTATTTTAATAAAAAGTTATAGCTTGATCCTTTATCTTTAAGAACATATCTTACTTTTAACGATTCGAAAAGAATTCGAAATACAGTTCGAGTTTTTGTAAACACCGAAATCCGAAAATCGTACGTTAAGTGGAAGTTATTTCTTTTTTTTACTTGCCTTTTTCTCCATGAGTGTTTTCGAGTTCGAGTCCTTGCGATTCAAAAATTTGAATTGCTTTGAAACTGTGGAAAATCGTTATTGATAATCTTTCAAACATAATTGTGCATGGATTTTGAAATCTGTTAATTTTTTTTATATTTTACTCAGTTTTACTTTTAGCATATCACGAAAAAATCAAAAATTTCCAAATAACATAAATTTTTAATTCTAATTAATTAACCAATAGGACAAATAAAAATCCATGCGCACTTTTGTTAACATATATATTTAAATATCTTATATAAAAAAAATTAGACATTTTAGAAAAAAAATTGAATCGCAAGGAGCATTTTTAAAAACAGTTAAAAAAAGTAATTTTTGTTTTATTAAAAACTATTGCATATTTTTCTTTTGTATTTTTAAATTTTATGTCCCTGAGCTATAAAAAAAATTTCATCCATTTCGGTCTGTAACTTAAAAAAAAAATAATTTGCCTCCCCAGTCGCCTTAATAATCGAAGATATTTACTGTAACTATAGTTTATTTTTTAAATGAATGAAGCTAAAGTCATTAAACTATAAATATACAAACGATAGTCCCTTCATTGTTTTTTTCCGTCAGCATCCGTTCTGGTGGCTGAAAAAAAAAAGCTGTTAGCTGAAACAAAGTAGTGTTTGGGTGAACTAAATCCCTTTTTACTCAAAAATCTTTACTTTTTATGAATAGAATCATTCTTGGTTGAAAAATCTAAAATTTTGCTCTAAATTGGATTTTCATAGAATATTATAGTGTTTTTTTCCTCGTGAGGCCAATTGAATTTAAACTTGCAATTTATTTTTCAGAAAACACCTTCTCAACAATGATCTGGTAAACATGCCTCTGCCCCAGGGGCCCTATTACGATAACATATTGAAGAAGGCGGAAAAAGAAGCGCGGCGGAGAGAGGAGAGGATTCTGAAAAAACAGGAGGAGGCGGAACGACGCCGCAGAGAGCAAGAGGAAGCAGAACAGCTCCGAAGAGAGCAAGAGGAAGAGGAACGGATCCGCCAGCAGGAGGAGGAACGGATCCGAAGAGAGCACGAGGAGGAGGAACGGATCCGAAGAGAACAAGAGGAGGAGGAACGTATCCGAAGAGAACAAGAGGAGGAGGAACAGCAGGAGGTGGAAATTGAGAGGAGGGTGCTTCCGGCAGAGGTGGACTTGGATTTGCGTGCTGCACTGGGAGATCTTGTAGCAGACGTGGCGGTCGCACAAGATGACCTCCAGGCGGAAAACGGCGGAGAGCACGTGGCCGAAAATCAGGCGGAAATAAATTTGGAGGCCCAAAACCAGGCGGAAGAAAATTTGAAGGCACAAAACCAGGCGGAAATAAATGTCGAGGCAGCCCAAAACCAGGCGGAAGAAAATTTGAAGGCACAAAACCAGGCGGAAATAAATGTCGAGGCAGCCCAAAACCAGGCGGAAATAAATATGGAGGCAGCCCAAGACCTTCCGGAAGAACAAGTGGAGCCGGCGGTAGAGAACAACTCGGGGAAAATCGTGCCTCTTAATCGCAGTGAAAATCTGCACACCCCTCTCTCATCATTTATAATGAACGTTAACGTCCCCCATAACAGTCCGAGGATAACAATGGACTTCGAATCCGACTATTTAGCAACTCCGACGGTCATTAACAAGGTCCCGGAAATCGCCCCTCCTCCTCGTAAGGTAAGCTTGGTTTACTTAATCAATTGATCAAACATCTTGTTCCCAAAAAGCTTGAATCCTAAATAAGTTGGATAGTGTTTTAAATTCATCTTTTATATTGCCACTTAAGTCCCTCTGAGGGTTTAGTAAATTGACTGAAGTGGAAACTCAAAACGTGACAGGATATTCGGCCCAATTATCGGCTCGGTACTTTAAAACCAAGTTCGAGTCCTTTTAGATTTAAACTTTAATTACTTTGGAAATATATTGTGAGTTTAAAAATATGTACTTCTACCTCTGCGCGTAAACATGTTTCAGGTCTTAATATAATTTGTTCGATAAAGCTAAGAAGGACACAAACAACTAAACCACCAATATCAGATTCCTGTTTGGTTTTTGTTCTACTTGCAGTAGCGCGTGTTTAATTTACTTATTTTAATTAAGCAAGTTTGTAACGGAATTTGAAACTTATACCTATTTGTCATGATTAAATCCTTGTTTCGGTGTACGGCGATTTTTTTTGGAATTTCGGTGATAGAAAATACAAGTGAACCAAGTGTACTTTTCGTCAGTTTCGACTTCGAGTAAGCACGCAATTGCATGAACTGTGTGGAATATCAGTGAAATAGTGACATAAGTCCTAGTTCGGATTGGAGATGGGGAGCCCAGTCGGTTTGGCTCTCGCCTAGCATGCGAAAGGTCCCGTGTTCCGGCATCGCCAAAATAACGGCCGACCTATAAACGGCCCGTGCAGCCAAAATGTCCGACGAATAATACCCCGTGTTAGGGAGTGCACGTTGAATATCCTTCAATGTCCTAACGCTGCTTACGATGTCGACCTTAACGGTTGCTTTGGGTGTCTATTCATGTGACGGCTCGTCACTTGACTGTGGTTCTAAAATACGACGCCCGTCGCCAGTAGCTCTAGTGCGACGATAATTCAAACCTAACCTAGTTCGGATAAAGTCGGCTGGGCAGTGTCAATAAAATGTTTAGAGGTAATTTTGTTATGAAGCATGAACTGTTAATTCTCTGTAGTACAAAGATGCATGGATCCCCTTTACTGTACGGTAACTATTGGCACGATTTTCAGATTTGGCGATAAATATTTTTTTTGTGGCTACCTGTCAGACTTGGACTCGAATTCCTTTACTTCGCAAAGATGACATTTTTTGGCAACCCTATCTGACCTTAATTTTTCTAATTTTGTTTGGGTTTCTGCTCTGGAAAGTCGCCAGAATGCGGACTTTTGGAGCGATTTCGGAAAGTTCGCCAATGGTTACCGTGCAGCAAATTTCCACCGTATTCTGGGCCCTTTATTTAGGTTACTGCAATTGATTTGAACACTGCAAACTGAATGTCGGTTTAGGTGTAGTTAAAACTTGAGATCCCTTGAACCTCGAATTCGATGCTTGCTTAGCAATAGTCATCCTATTTTAACATGTTTACTAATTTTTTTTAATGAAGTTAACAGATAATTATTTCAATTTTCAGCGGTGCCATAAGGACTGCAGGTGCTGCGATCCGCAGTGCCCTTGCTCGCAAAACCCGAGCCAAGTGCCCGTTTGGCAGGCCCAATGTATTTGCAGATGTCACGATAGGTAAGAAATTGTTAACTATTTTATTGTTCCAAGGTACAGTAAACTCCCGATTATCCGCGGAATTGGGTGGCGCGGCTTCGGTGGCAATCCGCAAAAATGAAGAAAATGCCTATAAACAAAATTTCCTCAGGGTTTTATTAAAGTAAAGTACAGTAATCGTATATAGCATGTGCAAATTTACAAACTTCAAAATGTCTATATTACTGTCGTTTCTCCTATGCCATACTGCAAGTACATTTGATTTTTAGAAGATCCGTTTTCCATCTTTTTAATGAGTTGTAGTTCGTTTTGAATTGTCAAGACAACCTGTTTTTAGTTTGTAACGCATTTCGCTAATATCAAAATCACAAAGCAATTCAATTAAAATAGTGGGCAGTTTATTTTACAAATGACGCTTTTTGACAAACCAGTTCGTGATGTGCACCTGGCCAAACACCAGGTTTCCTACAGTCATTCTTATTTTAATGCATTCATTGTTCTTGTTAAATGTATTCGTCGTTCTTTGAATATGTTCGCCGTTCTAGAATGGAATTCGTTGTTCTTGGAATGCATTCTTCCAAAAAGTTTTGAAACGAATCAAATTCATTTATCGCGGGTTTTTTTAAAAAAATTTATATTTTAACTGAAAAATGGGAGGGGGATAGTGGCCCGTGGATAATCCGCAACGCGGATAATCCATCCGCGGATAATCGGGAGTTTACTGTATCAGTATTTTACGAGAAACTTCAATTAAAATTTAAAGAAATATAAAATTTTCCCATAAAATTGGTTGTGAATGATTTAAAAAAAATATAGCACTATGAGATTTTTGAATATTCATTATTTGTTTACTAAGAAAGCTATTTAGGAATTGGGAATAGCTATATTAGAATATTATTTGAAAATTTTATCACAATGATAAGTGTTTTTTGGTTAAATTATATTAAGATCAATTTGTAGGTAAATATTACCTTAGAAGAGTTTCCAACTAAAGACTAATCACGCTTTCCCCCCTGCCTTTTTACAATTTTTTTTACCCAAGTTAGGTGTAGGCGAAATATTCTGAAATGTGTAGCATCAGTGTGACATACAGTGGTGGCCAAAAGTGTGGCCATTTTTTGAAAGTTTCAGATTTTTCAACAATGTGTGCTTGCGTAATATATTAATTTTCACTTTTGGCAATTTGTATTACTGAATTCTACATTAAATTACCTTCAATTTAATGTATAAACGTTTGTATTTAAGTGGAAATTAATGTATTTTACAAGCACACAGATTTTTACATGAAACTTAAAAAAAATGTCCACACTTTTGGTCACCACTGTATACTCGCCGCCAACCAAATAAGAGACGGTATGGATGGCGTTTTTTCAGAAAAAAAAAAGCGATATTTCAAAAACCGGTCATTTGGTTTTACTGGCCTTAAGACCGGCTTTATGAAAAACCGGGGGTTTTTTGGTCAAAAACGAGGGCAAAAAAAGGTTTCCCACCTTCAAAATGTTTCAAATAGGGGTGGCGGGAAGTATAGTTGTGTTTATGATGTTTTATGCTGCTGTGAATGTTCAGTTTTGCTAATGATATTTTTTCTTCTAGAAGACACAAAACTCCCTCTCCTAAGGAGAAGACAAAGGCGGCGGAAGGAGGGGAAACGGCGGCCGAAGGATGGGGGGATGACTATTTACTACCCGGAGTAGCCGGCGGCTCCAAATATCCCAATCTCTATGATGGCAGTCCTAAGTGGGCAGAAGGGAGTTCCTACACCGATATTCCCAAGAAAAGGTAAGCATCTGAAATGTGGGATGTGAAACGTTAAAAAGCTTTTTTAATTAACCCTTTCAGTCCCAGTGATGCCATTTGGCATCATCACTTTCAATATTTTTCTTTTAAATGTTTATGTCCCGCTATGACATCCAAACACGCATCATTCGATTCTTCACACTTTGTTCTGTCAGACAATATTTTACATTAATCTCAATAGAAGGCGGAACTATTTTTTTTATTCAGAAAATAGCTAAACGCTAACAAGCGTTTCACCTGATTTTGGAAAAGTTCACTTCAGTTCCTCATATTTAAAACACAATTTAAACTATTTCGGTTAAAATAATTATTAATTTTTTTGTTAATATGATCAGCTACCTTAAAATATCTAACTCGAAGGGTTTTTAGGTAATATATACAGGGATGAGTTTTTTCCGCTTTTAAGCGGAATTCCGCTTTTTAATTTTTTGGGGAAAAAAGAAATCCGTTTTTTTAAAAAAAGTTCCGCTTTTTCAAATTTTGCCTAAAAATTCCGTTTTTTGCTTGTTCTAATCCCTCACACACGAAAAATACCTTTCACAAAGCAGGGGTCCATCCAGAGCTAATTTGTGGCCGTATAGCGGTCCCTTCACAAAATTAGAGTGAAAAATGTGCCCCGCCGCATTTTTCACAAAATTACCATCGTGGAAAACGACCCTCCCGATTCACAAAATTGACGTAGCAGCGGGTTGATGAGCATTTTTTTAACTCAAATTTCCTAACTTCTCTATTTTTTTAAAAGTGTGTCAAAGCCTCTAAAATTGGCTAGATGGCCATCTTGATCAATTGAAATCCTAATTTGTATATGTTATTAAAAAATTTATAAACTTAATCACCGTTAAAATCGATTGTCAGTTTCCTGCGTCTAATGAAAGGATATTTGCTACAACTGTGATGCATTTTTTTAAACAATTGTTTTATTTTTTCGCACCCTAATTCGGTGAAACTAAACTTAAATTTCATTAAACAACAAGTTCAAGTAACAGATTCTAATGACCGAAGATAAATTTTTTAATCATAATAGGAAGATGAATTAAGATTAGATTACAATAAGATATCTTCAAATCTCGGCCAGCCAGTGCAATCTGCCATTAGTAGTCCAATAATGCTTCCTTATTTACTTATTTTACTGCATAGTAATTTTATCGAAATCTACCGATGTCGCATTGCATCAGAATAATTGACAATTCTCTGGCATTGCGTGATGATCGGAAGGGTTACTTGTGTAGCTCCAGTTCAGGCCAAGTCTGGCAACCAGAATGTTTTTTGATCAAGTGCCGATTAATGGTGTCCTTGAGTAGTGATCACAAGAACAGCGTTAAGATACTTTTTGTTTATGTTTGAACCTTTGTTTTTCTACTTTCGCCTGTGTTGGAGTTTCTGATTTTAGAAAATTTCTAGTTTTCCTTTTAAAATTAAGACATATAAATCGCAAGAATTTTATGGGCTTAACATAAAAATAGTTTTTAGAGCTAGGTATTCAAATATCTACTGGATGCAGAAGGAATTAAAAATGTTAAGATGTTGTAACAAGAAACTTTATAAAATTATTGCAGAAATTTTGAGGTTGGTTGCCAAGTCTGCGATTTTTTTCCCCTCCCCCTTAGAAAAAAAGTTTTCAGTATTTGGTATTTTCCTAACTTTCACCCATGTTTTTTTTTAACTTGTCCAGTATAGCTAATATTTCAGATATTTTGAAGTTTTTTAAAATAGGGGGCTAGGCTAATATGTTTTCAGTTTTGTATTAGCTGGATTTTTTAAAAAAGAAATTTAATAATTAGCTTCAATTCCCAAAAGCAACTCTGCCTTTGACATTTGATGCTATGAATACACTTTGATCAGCACTTCTATTCATGCCTAAAGCTTAAAAATCATAAATATAAACATTCATGTATAATGTAACACCTTATTTCGCGAATTAAGTAACGGCTTAAAATGTTTTTTACGCGTACAATTGCATATTTTAGTTTCAGCTTTTTTTTATTTTGCCAAACTCATGCCTGTATATATATATTTATTTTGTTATTTTCCACAGTTAAAAAATTTTACCATTATTTCAAAAACCATATAAAAAATTAAAATTATTTTTTTTCTTATGGGGAATCTTATTTTTGACCGAAAATAAGCTTATTTTGTTAATATCAGATGTTTCTGTAGTGTAGTAAATTTTTGGGACTGAAAGGGTTAACTGCCGCTCGAATTGGGCTCCGTAGTGAGCCATGGCTTCCAATGGCAGCTCAGTACAAGTCGTTCCTCTGTCCTGCTATAGAACTCCTTGGTACTAGACTACAAAATATATATTTAGAAATATGACTGTTGATCAATATGCTATTTCATTTAAAAAAAACTTATTAAATTCATTATTTGCTGCTCAAAGGTCCTTTTTAAGGTAGTTGACATCCATTGCATTCATCGTAAAATTCTGTAAAAAGGCGGGGCTAGGGAGCCCAGTCGATTAGGCACTCGCCTAGCATGCGAAAGGTCCCAGGTCCGGGCGTCGCCAATATAACTGCCCACCTATAAATGGCCCATGCAGCTGAAAATGTCCGAATAAATACCCCGTGTATAGGCAGTGCATGTTTATTATCCTTCAAAATCCCAATGCTGCGTACGATGTCCCTCTTAACAGTTGTGTTGGGTGACTATTCTGGTGTCGGCTCGTCACTTGAATGGTTCAAAAATACGACACTCGGTCGCCAATAGCCCTCGTGTAGCTCTAGTGCGACGATAATTCAAATCTAACCTAATCTGTAAAAAGGTAAAACATCCTTCGTGGTCCTTAGAAAATGCAGCAATAGCAACATGTCTTCAAGTGTTACATTGGTTAATTTTATCACTGGACCTTGGTAAAAAAATTCACTGCCTTGGATTTAAATTTTTTTGCATCAAAATCTTAAAATTAAATTGAATTTATAGTTTTTAATATTTCATTAACTTTGTATAAATTTTCAAAGCTATTCCTAATGTCAAGTTTTTTTTAAGGGCCAGCCCTAAGAAGCAGTCCTGTTCAAAGAAACGGGCCTGTACTAAAAAGCAGGAGGCTGAAATGAAGGAGGCAGAGACCACCAGAACGAAGGGGACCAGTAAGTATACATTTGCAGTTTTCTGAATTGTCTGAAAATAATTCATGCTAATTTAGAAATGAATAATTATTTGAAGAGTTTATAATCAAGTAAGGTATCATCAATTACTTCGAACCTTAAAGGTCACTTGCAATTTAGTATAGAAAATAATTATTTGATAATAATGTGTAATATTTAACAATAAAAGATGAGTTCAATACATATTTAGCATCCTCTCAGAAATAGGTATTTTTTTAAAGTTCTTGGCAGTTTTTGTAACTGTATTTTATTGTTTGGCTCTCAATCTCAAAAGTAATCTTAATCGAAGATATTAAAAAAAAACTAAAGCAAAAGCAAATTGGCTTCGCACCCTGGAAAGAGTATCTGTTGTTACTCAGATGACTCTTAGTCGTTATTCCAATCAGATGTTATAAAATAGTTACTTTAAATATCTGATCTAGTATAATATTATTAATATTATTCGTTACATAAATTAAGGTAAAAATGTCCTTCTGATCCATTTTATTCAGTTAAATTTGTTTTTAAAAAATCATATGCTCTAATTGAGAATTTCTTTGCAGAGCGTCGGCGAATATTTGATGAAGAGGAATTAAAAGAAAAGTGAGTTTTCTATTTGTACTTGCCTTTTTTTAAAGTAAAAAAGTTAGTCTCTTTATGAATTTATTAAATTTATAGAGTTCATGTTTTAAAATATTGTATAAGTTATTAACAAAAAAAGTTCTTGTATCTCAAAAATAAATAAATCTACTTTTAAATTTTACTATTTTGCTAAATTTAGGCTAAAGTTTTCATTTCTACTGAAAGGTTCAAAGTTTTAGCAACATAAATATAAAAACAATTTCAACAATAAGTGTCAATCGGATGTCTCGACCAGTTATAATCTTTAAGATAAAGAATTGAATAAAAAAGAAAACATCCGTATCCATTTGTAGTGTTTATAAAATTATTTTTCAAATTGACTACATCAGTGTTTCCCAACCTTTTTGGACCATCGCCTCGTTCTTTAGGTTGATTATTATCCATCACCCCTTCTAATTTTCATATTATGTCGAATCATAATTTGAGTTAAAGTGCAACTATAACAGTTTTATAACACTACTGTTTGTAAATACCAAAGAAGCTTCATCCGGTCACTTTTAAATAAAATAGAAAAAAACATGACATTTTTTACACATTTTTAAAGAACAAAAGTGAAATATTTACCTAAGATATTTTTGCTGGTTTCTACAAAATTTGAGAGTTGAAAGAAAAAATTAGCTGGTTTGGTTATGATTGGAGAATGGTTTTACTGTACAAAGGTACAACATTATTTTAATTTCCACCCTTTGAATGCTCATCGCCCCTTGATCGCCCCCCCCAAGTATTTTTTGCCCCCTTAAAAACAAATTGCCCACTTGGGGGCGATCGCCCCCAGGTTGGGAACCGCTGGTCTACATTATCTAAAGATCAGTCTTGTATTTTTGCCTGGATTTTTAATAATTTTATACACTTTGATACTGTATGAATAAATTGGATATATAGGACAAATATAATGCACGTAACATTATAAGTTCTTTTATAAGTAACAATTGTTCTTTTTTTTTAGTACGAGCTTCAAAAGGTTTGCCCCTGAGGCGCTAGCCAGGAGTCTTGGGGATGTGGGCTTCGAAAACTTGGGGAATGGGACCAAGGTACCAATGGCCCTAAGGTGCCTTGGGTTTAAGAGGATTCCCCATGTAATGTAAGTATTGGAATTTGCAGTTTAAAAATGTATTATTTATATACAAGGTGCGGCAAACAAAAGTGGCCTCAAAGTGGAGATAAGAATACGACAGAAATGTTGCCAAGTCAAAAACCAATACAAAAACTGGTTTGCTTACTGAAGCTATTGATCGCTTCAATATTAAGCCCATACAAACCCTTGGCGACTTATTTGCCGGCACACTATGGTTTGAGAGGCTTAGTTGAAATGAAATATAAACAAGGTTTGTAGAGCTGATCAAGAAAAGTTTCCACTTGTGATTTTTGTGGTTATTTATCCTAGAGAATCGGACCTTTTTGTTTTTGCTAATAAACATTCTAAATTGATTGCAAAACACAAAATTTGCATTATGGGATGTCTTCATACAATAAGAACCAAGATCTGAACTCGCCATTTGTCTAAGAGTAGCTCTAATGTGTAGCTAATCTGATCCAACCAATGCAATAACAGGTTTCAGGCGGCTTCAAAATATTTATCCTAGAGAATCGGACCTTTTTGTTTTTGCTAATAAACATTCTAAATTGATTGCAAAACACAAAATTTGCATTATGGGATGTCTTCATACAGTAAGAACCAAGATCTGAACTCCCCATTTGTCTATGAGTAGCTCTAATGTGTAGCTAATCTGATCCAACCAATGCAATAACAGGTTTCAGGCGGCTTCAAAAGTTTTTCTCGCCTAGCATTTCAACGTATTATCTCTAGACCGGGACCACTTTTCTTTGCCTCACCCTGTATATTATAAAATTTTTATGTGTTTAACTGTGTGTAATACTAATTCCTTTTTAATTCAAAGTTGCACCAATTGATTTTACATATCGTTAGCGTACTAAACTATCAACATCAAATTGTCTTTCACCAATGCTGAACATGCTCAGAATTTTCATTAAGAAAATATTAAATAAGTAGTGAGGCATACTTTAAGAGCTAATATGCACTCTTATGGTAAATCCTATGCCTATCCTTTTTTTGTTGTTGTTAAAAGTAATGAAATATATATATGAAGATAACTTTCATTTAACTAATTTTTAAAATGGCAACGAAAATGTATTAAAACCTGTTTCTGCCTATTTTAAAGCATTAATTACCAGTTCAAAAATTATATTTGGCTTGCATTCTAAAGCTCTCATCTGGTGCTGACTTTAAGAAAAGTTGTATCAATTACACTTTATATCATTTGAACTGTGAATGTTGTTAATCTGATTTTTAACTTTTCAGGGAAAGCAGCAGTGGGCTTAGGAGAAGCAAAAGGCTTGCTCATAACATATAAAGGAGGAACGCTGCTGATAAATTGAAGACGAAGACCCCGCCGCTTATAAATTGCAGACGAAGACGCTGCCGCTTATAAATTGCAGACGAAGACGCCACCGCTTATAAATTGCAGACGAAGACGCCGCCGCTTATAAATTGCAGACGAAGACGCCGCCGCTTATAAATTGCAGACGAAGACGCCGCCGCTTATAAATTGCAGACGAAGACGCCGCCGCTTATAAATTGCAGACGAAGACGCCGCCGCTTATAAATTGCAGACGAAGACGCCGCCGCTTATAAATTGCAGACGAAGACGCCGCCGCTTATAAATTGCAGACGAAGACGCCGCCGCTTATAAATTGCAGACGAAGACGCCGCCGCTTATAAATTGCAGACGAAGACGCCGCCGCTTATAAATTGCAGACGAAGACGCCGCCGCTTATAAATTGCAGACGAAGACGCCGCCGCTTATAAATTGCAGACGAAGACGCCGCCGCTTATAAATTGCAGACGAAGACGCCGCCGCTTATAAATTGCAGACGAAGACGCCGCCGCTTATAAATTGCAGACGAAGACGCCGCCGCTTATAAATTGCAGACGAAGACGCCGGCGCTTATAAATTGCAGACAGACTCTCATTCTGTGTCGACAAGTGTCTTCTTTGGGGCTGATGCTGCCAGAGCCACCAGATGTTCTTTCCAGGCTGCAAGTGTCTTCTCAGGGCCAATGCTGCTAGGGCCCCCAGACTGTGTTGCCAAGTGTCCTCTTTAGGGCTGATGCTACCAGAGCCCCCCAGACTTTCTTTCCGGGCTGCAAGTGTCTTCTCTGGGCCAATGCTGCCAAGGCCCCCAGACTCCCTGTGTTGCCAAGTGTCTTCTTTGGGCCTGATACTGCCTGAGCCCCCAGACATTCTTTCCGTACTGCAATTGTCTTCTGTGGGCCAATGCTGCCAAGGCCCCTAGACTCCCTGTGTTGCCAAGTGTCTTCTTTCAGGCTGATGCTACCAGAGCCCCCCAGACTTTCTTTCCGGGCTGCAAGTGTCTTCTCTGGGCCAGTGCTGCCAAGGCCCCCAGACTCTCTGTGTTGCCAAGTGTCTTCTTTTGGCCTGATCTTACCAGAGCCCCCCAGACATTCTTTCCGTGCTGCAAGTGTCTTCTCAGGGTCAATGTTGCCAGGGCCTCCAGACTCTCTTCCTGTGTTGCCAAGTGTCTTCATTGAGGCTGATACTACCAGAGCCCCCCCCAGACATTCTTTCCGGGCTACAAGTGTCTTCTCAGGGCTAATGCTGCCAAGGCCCCCAGACTCTCTTCCTGTGTTGCCTAGTGTCTTTGGGGCTGATGCTACCAGAGCCCCCCAGACTTTCTTTCCGGGCTGCAAGTGTCTTCTTGAGGTCAATGCTGCCAGGGCCCCCAGACTCTCTTTTTGTGTTGCCAAGTGTCCTCTTTGGGGCTGATACTACCAGAGCCCCCCCAGACGTTCTTTCCAGTCCACCATGTGTCTTCCTTGGGCCGATGCTGCCAGAGCCCCCCAGACTTTCTTTCCAGGCTGCAAGTGTCTTCTAGGGGGTCAATGCTGCCACGGCCCCCAGACTCCCTGTGTTGCCTAGTGTCTTCTTTGGGCCTGATACTACCAGAGCCCCCCAGACTTTCTTTCCGGGCTGCAAGTGTCTTCTCTGGGCCAATGCTGCCAAGGCCCCCAGACTCCCTGTGTTGCCAAGTGTCTTCTTTGGGCCTGATACTGCCAGAGCCCCCCAGACATTCTTTCCGTGCTGCAATTGTCTTCTGTTGGCCAATGCTGCCAAGGCCCCTAGACTCCCTGTGTTGCCAAGTGTCTTCTTTGGGCCTGATACTACCAGAGCCCCCCAGACATTCTTTCCGTGCTGCAAGTGTCTTCTCAGGGTCAATGCTGCCAAGGCCCCCAGACTCCCTGTGTTGCCTATTGGCTTCTTTCGGGCTGATGCTACCAGAGCCCCCCAGACATTCTTTCCGTGCTGCAAGTGTCTTCTCTGGGTCAATGTTGCCAGGGCCTCCAGACTCTCTTCCTGTGTTGCCTAGTGTCTTTGGGCCTGATACTACCACAGCCCCCCCAGACAATCTTTCCGGGCTGCAAGTGTCTTCTCAGGGTTAATGCTGCCAGGGCCCCCAGACTCTCTTCCTGTGTAGCCTAGTGTCTTCTTTGGGGCTGATGCTACCAGAGCCCCCCCAGACGTTCTTCCCGGGCTGCAAGTGTCTTCTCGGGGCCAATGCTGCCAGGACCCCCAGACTCTCTGTGTTGCCAAGTGTATTCTTTGTGCCTGATACTACCAGATCCCCCCAGACATTCTTTCCGTGCTGCAAGTGTCTTCTCAGGGTCAATGCTGCCAAGGCCCCCAGACTCCCTGTGTTGCCTATTGGCTTCTTTCGGGCTGATGCTACCAGAGCCCCCCAGACATTCTTTCCGTGCTGCAAGTGTCTTCTCGGGGCTAATGCTGCCAAGGCCCCCAGACTCTCTTCCTGTGTTGCCTAGTGTCTTTGGGGCTGATGCTACCAGAGCCCCCCAGACTTTCTTTCCGGGCTGCAAGTGTCGTCCTGGGGCCAATGCTGCCAGGACCCCCAGACTCTCTGTGTTGCCAAGTGTCTTCTTTGTGCCTGATACTACCAGATCCCCCCAGACATTCTTTCCGGGCTGCAAGTGTCTTCTCTGGGCCAATGCTGCCAAGGCCCCCAGACTCCCTGTGTTGCCAAGCGTCTTCTTTCGGGCTACTAGAGCTCTCCAGACATTCTTTCCGGGCTGCAAGGGTCTTCTCTGGGCCAATGCTACCAGAGCCCCCAGACTTTCTTTCCGGGCTGCAAGTGTCTTCTCGGGGTCAATGCTTTGTTGCCAAGTGTCCTCTTTGGGGCTGATACTACCATAGCCCCCCCCCCCCCCCCCAGACGTTCTTGCCGGGCTGCGTCTTCTCTGGGCCAATGCTGCCAGGGCCCCCAGACTCCCTGTGTTGCCAAGTGTCTTCTTTGGGCCTGATACTACCAGAGCCTCCCAGACATTCTTTCCGTGCTGCAAGTGTCTTCTCAGGGCCAATGCTGCCAAGGCCCCCAGACTCCCTGTGTTGCCTAGTGTCTTCTTTCGGGCTGATGCTACCAGAGCCCCCCAGACATTCTTTCCTGGCTGCAAGTGTCTTCTCAGGGCCAATGCTGCCAAGGCCCCCAGACTCCCTGTGTTGCCTAGTTTCTTCTTTGGGCCTGATACTACCAGAGCCTCCCCAGATGTTCTTTCCGGGCTGCAAGTGTCTTCTCAGGGCTAATGCTGCCAAGGCCCCCAGACTCTCTTCCTGTGTAGCCTAGTGTCTTCATTGGGGCTGATACTACCAAAGCCCCCCAGACATTCTCTCCGGGCTGCAAGTGTCGTCCTGGGGCCAATGCTGCCAGGACCCCCACTCTCTTCCTGTGTAGCCTAGTGTCTTCATTGGGGCTGATACTACCAAAGCCCGTCTTCTTCTACCAAAGACGTTCTTTCCGGGCTGCAAGTGTCTTCTCGGGGCCAAAGCCCCCAGACTCCCTGTGTTGCCAAGTGTCTTCTTTCGGGCTGATGCTACCAGAGCCCCCCAGACATTCTCTCCGGGCTGCAAGTTTCTTCTCAGGGCCAATGCTGCCAAGGCCCCCAGACTCCCTGTGTTGCCTAGTGTCTTCTTTCGGGCTGATGCTACCAGAGCCCCCCAGACATTCTTTCCGTGCTGCAAGTCTTCTCTGGGCCAATGTTGCCAAGGCCCCCAGACTCCCTGTGTTGCCTAGTGTCTTTGGGCCTGATACTACCAGAGCCCCCCAGACAATCTTTCCGGGCTGCAAGTGTCTTCTCAGGGCTAATGCTGCCAACGCCCCCAGACTCTCTTCCTGTGTTGCCTAGTGTGTTTGGGGTTGATGCTACCAGAGCCCCCAGACGTTCTTTCCGGGCTGCAAGTGTCTTCTCGGGGCCAATGCTCCCAAGGCCCCCAGACTCCCTGTGTTGCCAAGTGTCTTCTTTCGGGCTGATGCTACCAAGATGCTGCAAGTGTCGTCCTGGGGCCAATACTGCCAGGACCCCCAGACTCTCTGTGTTGCCTAGTGTCTTCGTTCGGGCTGATGCTACCAGAGCCCCCCAGACATTCTTCCGGGCTGCAAGTGTCTTCTCAGGGCTAATGCTGCCAAGGCCCCCAGACTCTCTTCCTGTGTTGCCTAGTGTCTTTGGGGCTGATGCTACCAGAGCCCCCCAGACTTTCTTTCCGGGCTGCAAGTGTCTTCTAGAGGTCAATGCTGCCAGGGCCCCCAGACTCTCTTCCTGTGTTGCCTAGTGTCTTTAGGGCTGATGCTACCAGAGCCCCCCCAGACTTTCTTTCCGGGCTGCAAGTGTCTTCTCGGGGTCAATGCTGCCAGGGCCCCCAGACTCTCTTCCTGTGTAGCCTAGTGTCTTCATTAGGGCTGATGCTGCCAGGACCCCCACTCTCTTCCTGTGTAGCCTAGTGTCTTCATTGGGGCTGATACTACCAAAGCCCATCTTCTTCTACCAAAGACGTTCTTTCCGGGCTGCAAGTGTCTTCTCGGGGCCGATGCCCCCAGACTCCCTGTGTTGCCAAGTGTCTTCTTTCGGGCTGATGCTACCAGAGCCCCCCAGACATTCTCTCCGGGCTGCAAGTTTCTTCTCTGGGCCAATGCTGCCAAGGCCCCCAGACTCTTTTCCTGTGTTGCCAAGTGTCCTCTTTGGGGCTGATACTACCAGAGCCCTCCCAGACGTTCTTGCCGGGCTGCGTCTTCTTGGGGTCAATGCTGCCAAGGCCCCCCAGACTCCCTGTGTTGCCAAGTGTCTTCTTTCATTCTGATGCTACCAGAGCCCCTCGGACATTCTTTCCGGGCTGCAAGTGTCTTCTCTGGGCCAATGCTGCCAAGGCCCCAGACTCCCTGTGTTGCCAAGTGTCTTCTTTCGGGCTGATGCTACCAGAGCCCCCAGACATACTTTCCGTGCTGTAAGTGTCTTCTCGGGGCCATTGCTGCCAAGGCCCCCAGACTCCCTGTGTCTTCATTAGGGCCTAGTGTCTTCATTAGGGCTGATGCTACCAGAGGCCCCCAGACATTCTTTCCTGGCTGCAAGTGTCGTCCTGGGGCCAATGCTGCCAGGACCCCCAGACTCTCTGTGTTGCCAAGTGTCTTCTTTGTGCCTGATACTACCAGATCCCCCCAGACATTCTTTCCGGGCTGCAAGTGTCTTCTCAGGGCTAATGCTGCCAAGGCCCCCAGACTCTCTTCCTGTGTTGCCTAGTGTCTTTGGGGCTGATGCTACCAGAGCCCCCCAGACTTTCTTTCCGGGCTGCAAGTGTCTTCTTGAGGTCAATGCTGCCAGGGCCCCCAGACTCTCTTTTTGTGTTGCCAAGTGTCCTCTTTGGGGCTGATACTACCAGAGCCCCCCAGACGTTCTTGCCGGGCTGCGTCTTCTCTGGGCCAATGCTGCCAAGGCCCCCAGACTCCCTGTGTTGCCAAGTGTCTTCTTTCGGGCTGATGCTACCAGAGCCCCCAGACATACTTTCCTGGCTGCAAGTGTCGTCCTGGGGCCAATGCTGCCAGGACCCCCAGACTCTCTGTGTTGCCAAGTGTCTTCTTTGTGCCTGATACTACCAGATCCCCCCAGACATTCTTTCCGGGCTGCAAGTGTCTTCTCTGGGCCAATGCTGCCAAGGCCCCCAGACTCTTCCTGTGTTGCCTAGTGTCTTTGGGGCTGATGCTACCAGAGCCCCCAGACTTTCTTTCCGGGCTGCAAGTGTCTTCTCGGGGTCAATGCTTTGTTGCCAAGTGTCCTCTTTGGGGCTGATACTACCAGAGCCCCCCCCCCCCCCCAGACGTTCTTGCCGGGCTGCGTCTTCTCTGGGCCAATGCTGCCAGGGCCCCCAGACTCCCTGTGTTGCCAAGTGTCTTCTTTGGGCCTGATACTACCAGAGCCTCCCAGACATTCTTTCCGTGCTGCAAGTGTCCTCTCAGGGCCAATGCTGCCAAGGCCCCCAGACTCCCTGTGTTGCCTAGTGTCTTCTTTGGGCCTGATACTACCAGAGCCTCCCCAGACGTTCTTTCCGGGCTGCAAGTGTCTTCTCAGGGCTAATGCTGCCAAGGCCCCCAGACTCTCTTCCTGTGTTGCCTAGTGTCTTTAGGGCTGATGCTACCAGAGCCCCCCCAGACTTTCTTTCCGGGCTGCAAGTGTCTTCTCGGGGTCAATGCTGCCAGGGCCCCCAGACTCTCTTCCTGTGTAGCCTAGTGTCTTCATTGGGGCTGATGCTGCCAGGACCCCCACTCTCTTCCTGTGTAGCCTAGTGTCTTCATTGGGGCTGATACTACCAAAGCCCGTCTTCTTCTACCAAAGACGTTCTTTCCGGGCTGCAAGTGTCTTCTCGGGGCCGATGCCCCCAGACTCCCTGTGTTGCCAAGTGTCTTCTTTCGGGCTGATGCTACCAGAGCCCCCCAGACATTCTCTCCGGGCTGCAAGTTTCTTCTCTGGGCCAATGCTGCCAAGGCCCCCAGACTCTTTTCCTGTGTTGCCAAGTGTCCTCTTTGGGGCTGATACTACCAGAGCCCTCCCAGACGTTCTTGCCGGGCTGCGTCTTCTTGGGGTCAATGCTGCCAAGGCCCCCCAGACTCCCTGTGTTGCCAAGTGTCTTCTTTCATTCTGATGCTACCAGAGCCCCTCGGACATTCTTTCCGGGCTGCAAGTGTCTTCTCTGGGCCAATGCTGCCAAGGCCCCAGACTCCCTGTGTTGCCAAGTGTCTTTTTGGCTGATGCTACCACAGCCCCCCAGGCATTCATTCCGGGCTGCAAGTGTCTTCTCTGGGCCAATGCTGCCAAGGCCCCCAGATTCCCTGTGTTGCCTAGTGTCTTCTTTGGGCCTGATACTGCCAGAGCCCCCCAGACATTCTTTCCGTACTGCAAGTGTCTTCTGTGGGCCAATGCTGCCAAGGCCCCAAGACTCTTCCTGTGTTGCCTAGTCTTTGGGGCTGATGCTACCAGAGCCCCCAGACTTTCTTTCCGGGCTGCAAGTGTCTTCTCTGGGCCAATGCTGCCAAGGCCCCCGAACTCCCTGTGTTGCCAAGTGTCTTCTTTGGGCCTGATACTGCCAGAGCCCCCCAGACATTCTTTCCGTGCTGCAAGTGTCTTCTGTGGGCCAATGCTGCCAAGGCCCCAAGACTCTCTTCCTGTGTTGCCTAGTGTCTTTGGGGCTGATGCTACCAGAGCCCCCCAGACTTTCTTTCCTGGCTGCAAGTGTCTTCTCGGGGTCAATGTTGCCAGGACCCCTAGGCTCTCTGTGTTGCCAAGTGTCTTTGGGGCTGATGCTACCAGAGCCCCCCCCCCCATATGTTCTTGCCGGGCTGCGTCTTCTCTGGGCCAATGCTGCCAAGGCCCCCAGACTCTCTTCCTGTGTAGCCTAGTGTCTTCATTAGGGCTGATACTACCAGAGGCCCCCAGACATTCTTTCCGGGCTGCAAGTGTCGTCCTGGGGCCAATGCTGCCAGGACCCCCAGACTCTCTGTGTTGCCAAGTGTCTTCTTTGTGCCTGATACTACCAGATCCCCCCAGACATTCTTTCCGGGCTGCAAGTGTCTTCTCTGGGCCAATGCTGCCAAGGCCCCCAGACTCCCTGTGTTGCCAAGCGTCTTCTTTCGGGCTACTAGAGCTCTCCAGACATTCTTTCCGGGCTGCAAGGGTCTTCTCTGGGCCAATGCTACCAGAGCCCCCAGACTTTCTTTCCGGGCTGCAAGTGTCTTCTCGGGGTCAATGCTTTGTTGCCAAGTGTCCTCTTTGGGGCTGATACTACCAGAGCCCCCCCCCCCCCCCCCCAGACGTTCTTGCCGGGCTGCGTCTTCTCTGGGCCAATGCTGCCAGGGCCCCCAGACTCCCTGTGTTGCCAAGTGTCTTCTTTGGGCCTGATACTACCAGAGCCTCCCAGACATTCTTTCCGTGCTGCAAGTGTCTTCTCAGGGCCAATGCTGCCAAGGCCCCCAGACTCCCTGTGTTGCCTAGTGTCTTCTTTCGGGCTGATGCTACCAGAGCCCCCCAGACATTCTTTCCTGGCTGCAAGTGTCTTCTCAGGGCCAATGCTGCCAAGGCCCCCAGACTCCCTGTGTTGCCTAGTTTCTTCTTTGGGCCTGATACTACCAGAGCCTCCCCAGATGTTCTTTCCGGGCTGCAAGTGTCTTCTCAGGGCTAATGCTGCCAAGGCCCCCAGACTCTCTTCCTGTGTAGCCTAGTGTCTTCATTGGGGCTGATACTACCAAAGCCCCCCAGACATTCTCTCCGGGCTGCAAGTGTCGTCCTGGGGCCAATGCTGCCAGGACCCCCACTCTCTTCCTGTGTAGCCTAGTGTCTTCATTGGGGCTGATACTACCAAAGCCCGTCTTCTTCTACCAAAGACGTTCTTTCCGGGCTGCAAGTGTCTTCTCGGGGCCAAAGCCCCCAGACTCCCTGTGTTGCCAAGTGTCTTCTTTCGGGCTGATGCTACCAGAGCCCCCCAGACATTCTCTCCGGGCTGCAAGTTTCTTCTCAGGGCCAATGCTGCCAAGGCCCCCAGACTCCCTGTGTTGCCTAGTGTCTTCTTTCGGGCTGATGCTACCAGAGCCCCCCAGACATTCTTTCCGTGCTGCAAGTCTTCTCTGGGCCAATGTTGCCAAGGCCCCCAGACTCCCTGTGTTGCCTAGTGTCTTTGGGCCTGATACTACCAGAGCCCCCCAGACAATCTTTCCGGGCTGCAAGTGTCTTCTCAGGGCTAATGCTGCCAACGCCCCCAGACTCTCTTCCTGTGTTGCCTAGTGTGTTTGGGGTTGATGCTACCAGAGCCCCCAGACGTTCTTTCCGGGCTGCAAGTGTCTTCTCGGGGCCAATGCTCCCAAGGCCCCCAGACTCCCTGTGTTGCCAAGTGTCTTCTTTCGGGCTGATGCTACCAAGATGCTGCAAGTGTCGTCCTGGGGCCAATACTGCCAGGACCCCCAGACTCTCTGTGTTGCCTAGTGTCTTCGTTCGGGCTGATGCTACCAGAGCCCCCCAGACATTCTTCCGGGCTGCAAGTGTCTTCTCAGGGCTAATGCTGCCAAGGCCCCCAGACTCTCTTCCTGTGTTGCCTAGTGTCTTTGGGGCTGATGCTACCAGAGCCCCCCAGACTTTCTTTCCGGGCTGCAAGTGTCTTCTAGAGGTCAATGCTGCCAGGGCCCCCAGACTCTCTTCCTGTGTTGCCTAGTGTCTTTAGGGCTGATGCTACCAGAGCCCCCCAGACTTTCTTTCCGGGCTGCAAGTGTCTTCTCGGGGTCAATGCTGCCAGGGCCCCCAGACTCTCTTCCTGTGTAGCCTAGTGTCTTCATTAGGGCTGATGCTGCCAGGACCCCCACTCTCTTCCTGTGTAGCCTAGTGTCTTCATTGGGGCTGATACTACCAAAGCCCATCTTCTTCTACCAAAGACGTTCTTTCCGGGCTGCAAGTGTCTTCTCGGGGCCGATGCCCCCAGACTCCCTGTGTTGCCAAGTGTCTTCTTTCGGGCTGATGCTACCAGAGCCCCCCAGACATTCTCTCCGGGCTGCAAGTTTCTTCTCTGGGCCAATGCTGCCAAGGCCCCCAGACTCTTTTCCTGTGTTGCCAAGTGTCCTCTTTGGGGCTGATACTACCAGAGCCCTCCCAGACGTTCTTGCCGGGCTGCGTCTTCTTGGGGTCAATGCTGCCAAGGCCCCCCAGACTCCCTGTGTTGCCAAGTGTCTTCTTTCATTCTGATGCTACCAGAGCCCCTCGGACATTCTTTCCGGGCTGCAAGTGTCTTCTCTGGGCCAATGCTGCCAAGGCCCCAGACTCCCTGTGTTGCCAAGTGTCTTCTTTCGGGCTGATGCTACCAGAGCCCCCAGACATACTTTCCGTGCTGTAAGTGTCTTCTCGGGGCCATTGCTGCCAAGGCCCCCAGACTCCCTGTGTCTTCATTAGGGCCTAGTGTCTTCATTAGGGCTGATGCTACCAGAGGCCCCCAGACATTCTTTCCTGGCTGCAAGTGTCGTCCTGGGGCCAATGCTGCCAGGACCCCCAGACTCTCTGTGTTGCCAAGTGTCTTCTTTGTGCCTGATACTACCAGATCCCCCCAGACATTCTTTCCGGGCTGCAAGTGTCTTCTCAGGGCTAATGCTGCCAAGGCCCCCAGACTCTCTTCCTGTGTTGCCTAGTGTCTTTGGGGCTGATGCTACCAGAGCCCCCCAGACTTTCTTTCCGGGCTGCAAGTGTCTTCTTGAGGTCAATGCTGCCAGGGCCCCCAGACTCTCTTTTTGTGTTGCCAAGTGTCCTCTTTGGGGCTGATACTACCAGAGCCCCCCAGACGTTCTTGCCGGGCTGCGTCTTCTCTGGGCCAATGCTGCCAAGGCCCCCAGACTCCCTGTGTTGCCAAGTGTCTTCTTTCGGGCTGATGCTACCAGAGCCCCCAGACATACTTTCCTGGCTGCAAGTGTCGTCCTGGGGCCAATGCTGCCAGGACCCCCAGACTCTCTGTGTTGCCAAGTGTCTTCTTTGTGCCTGATACTACCAGATCCCCCCAGACATTCTTTCCGGGCTGCAAGTGTCTTCTCTGGGCCAATGCTGCCAAGGCCCCCAGACTCTTCCTGTGTTGCCTAGTGTCTTTGGGGCTGATGCTACCAGAGCCCCCAGACTTTCTTTCCGGGCTGCAAGTGTCTTCTCGGGGTCAATGCTTTGTTGCCAAGTGTCCTCTTTGGGGCTGATACTACCAGAGCCCCCCCCCCCCCAGACGTTCTTGCCGGGCTGCGTCTTCTCTGGGCCAATGCTGCCAGGGCCCCCAGACTCCCTGTGTTGCCAAGTGTCTTCTTTGGGCCTGATACTACCAGAGCCTCCCAGACATTCTTTCCGTGCTGCAAGTGTCCTCTCAGGGCCAATGCTGCCAAGGCCCCCAGACTCCCTGTGTTGCCTAGTGTCTTCTTTGGGCCTGATACTACCAGAGCCTCCCCAGACGTTCTTTCCGGGCTGCAAGTGTCTTCTCAGGGCTAATGCTGCCAAGGCCCCCAGACTCTCTTCCTGTGTTGCCTAGTGTCTTTAGGGCTGATGCTACCAGAGCCCCCCCAGACTTTCTTTCCGGGCTGCAAGTGTCTTCTCGGGGTCAATGCTGCCAGGGCCCCCAGACTCTCTTCCTGTGTAGCCTAGTGTCTTCATTGGGGCTGATGCTGCCAGGACCCCCACTCTCTTCCTGTGTAGCCTAGTGTCTTCATTGGGGCTGATACTACCAAAGCCCGTCTTCTTCTACCAAAGACGTTCTTTCCGGGCTGCAAGTGTCTTCTCGGGGCCGATGCCCCCAGACTCCCTGTGTTGCCAAGTGTCTTCTTTCGGGCTGATGCTACCAGAGCCCCCCAGACATTCTCTCCGGGCTGCAAGTTTCTTCTCTGGGCCAATGCTGCCAAGGCCCCCAGACTCTTTTCCTGTGTTGCCAAGTGTCCTCTTTGGGGCTGATACTACCAGAGCCCTCCCAGACGTTCTTGCCGGGCTGCGTCTTCTTGGGGTCAATGCTGCCAAGGCCCCCCAGACTCCCTGTGTTGCCAAGTGTCTTCTTTCATTCTGATGCTACCAGAGCCCCTCGGACATTCTTTCCGGGCTGCAAGTGTCTTCTCTGGGCCAATGCTGCCAAGGCCCCAGACTCCCTGTGTTGCCAAGTGTCTTTTTGGCTGATGCTACCACAGCCCCCCAGGCATTCATTCCGGGCTGCAAGTGTCTTCTCTGGGCCAATGCTGCCAAGGCCCCCAGATTCCCTGTGTTGCCTAGTGTCTTCTTTGGGCCTGATACTGCCAGAGCCCCCCAGACATTCTTTCCGTACTGCAAGTGTCTTCTGTGGGCCAATGCTGCCAAGGCCCCAAGACTCTTCCTGTGTTGCCTAGTCTTTGGGGCTGATGCTACCAGAGCCCCCCAGACTTTCTTTCCGGGCTGCAAGTGTCTTCTCTGGGCCAATGCTGCCAAGGCCCCCGAACTCCCTGTGTTGCCAAGTGTCTTCTTTGGGCCTGATACTGCCAGAGCCCCCCAGACATTCTTTCCGTGCTGCAAGTGTCTTCTGTGGGCCAATGCTGCCAAGGCCCCAAGACTCTCTTCCTGTGTTGCCTAGTGTCTTTGGGGCTGATGCTACCAGAGCCCCCCAGACTTTCTTTCCTGGCTGCAAGTGTCTTCTCGGGGTCAATGTTGCCAGGACCCCTAGGCTCTCTGTGTTGCCAAGTGTCTTTGGGGCTGATGCTACCAGAGCCCCCCCCCCCATATGTTCTTGCCGGGCTGCGTCTTCTCTGGGCCAATGCTGCCAAGGCCCCCAGACTCTCTTCCTGTGTAGCCTAGTGTCTTCATTAGGGCTGATACTACCAGAGGCCCCCAGACATTCTTTCCGGGCTGCAAGTGTCGTCCTGGGGCCAATGCTGCCAGGACCCCCAGACTCTCTGTGTTGCCAAGTGTCTTCTTTGTGCCTGATACTACCAGATCCCCCCAGACATTCTTTCCGGGCTGCAAGTGTCTTCTCTGGGCCAATGCTGCCAAGGCCCCCAGACTCCCTGTGTTGCCAAGCGTCTTCTTTCGGGCTGATGCTACCAGAGCTCACCAGACATTCTTTCCGGGCTGCAAGGGTCTTCTCTGGGCCAATGCTGCCAAGGCCCCCAGACTCCCTGTGTAGCCTAGTGTCTTCATTGGGGCTGATACTACCAGAGCCCCCCCCAGACGTTCTTGCCGGGCTGCGTCTTCTTGGGGTCAATGCTGCCAAGACCCCCAGACTCCCTGTGTTGCCAAGTGTCTTCTTTCGGGCTGATCCTACCAGAGCCCCCCAGGCATTCATTCATTTTGGCTGCAAGTGTCTTTTCTGGGCCAATGCTGCCAAGGCCCCACGACTCTCTTCCTGTGTTGCCTAGTGTCTTTGGGGCTGATGCTACCAGAGCCCCCCAGACTTTCTTTCCGGGCTGCAAGTGTCTTCTCGGGGTCAATGCTGCCAAGTCCCCCAGACTATCTTTCTGTGTTGCCAAGTGTCTTCTTTGTGGCTGATGCTACCAGAGCCTCCCATACATTCTTTCCTGGCTGCAAGTGTCTTCTCAGGGCCAATGCTACCAAGGCCCCAGACTCCCTGTGTTGCCAAGTGTCTTCTTACGGGTTGATGCTGCCAGAGCCCCCCCAGACGTTCTTGCCGGGCTGCGTCTTCTTGGGGTCAATGCTGCCAAGGCCCCCAGACTCCCTGTGTAGCCAAGTGTCTTATTTCGGGCTGATCCTACCAGAGCCCCCCAGGCATTCATTCATTTTGGCTGCAAGTGTCTTCTCTGGGCCAATGCTGCCAAGGCCCCAAGACTCTCTTCCTGTGTTGCCTAGTGTCTTTGGGGCTGATGCTACCAGAGCCCCCCAGACATTGTTTCGGGGCTGCAAGGGTCTTCATAGAGCCAATGCTGCCAAGTCCCCTAGACTCTCTGTGTTGCCAAGTGTCTTCTTTGGGGCTGATGCTACCAGAGCCCCTCAGACGTTCTTTCAAGTCCACCAAGTGTTTTCCTGGGGTCAATGCTGCCAGGGCCCCCAGACTCCCTTTCTGTGTTGCCAAGTGTCTTCTTTTGGGTTGATGCTGCCAGAGCCCTCCCCCCCCAGAGGTTCTTTCCAGGCCGCCTATTGTGTGTGTGGTCGATGCTGCCAGAACTCCCCAGACTTTCTTTCCGGCCCACCGAGTGTCTTCCTGGGGCCAATGCTGCCTGGCCCCCCCAGACTCTTTTTGTTGCCTAGTGTCTTCCTTGGTTCTGATGCTACTAGAGCCCCCCAGACGTTCTTTACGGGCTGCCGGAAGTGTGCAGAAACTGTGATGGATTTATACGGGTGAATACCTCCTTTGCCTCCATAAAGACTTGTCCTCTGTATAAGAACCTTTCCTCTTAATTGTGATTTATACACAATTTAAAATGTGCTTTCCGTCCAGCAAGGATTAAAAAAAATGTTGGACGAAACTGATTGTGATGGATTCGATGCACGTGGATTATTCCTTGGCCTTTTTTCTCTTCATTGTAAAGTGTCTATCGCGAGTTTTTATATAGTAAATTTAATGAATATTATCATCTTCTGATCTACATAGAATGAAATTTTGTGCCTGGAATTCATATACCAATATTTACTTTCTTCAACTGTGAACCACAATATAAGTTCCATGAAGTGAAAAAACTTATATTGTATCTATACTATACAACATTAAGAGGTACGACCCAAGTACCTGTTGTACTACGTTATTCAAGCAATTGGCTTTTTTGAACAAGGACCCTGCATAGAGCTGGTGTGTCTGTAACTGAACTTTGTGGCAAGATAGTGAAATTGTGTTTTTTTTACTAAAATTTTGCGTGCAAATCAAAATTTTGCATGCTTATGAAAGCATATACCACTGCTCCTGCAAATGTGAAATGTCATATTTATGATTCTAGTTCAAAGTAGATTCAACATCCTTCCACTGGGGACAATTGTCTATAGGAAAGTGCATCTGATGAAAAAGCAAGTCAGAACTGAACATTTTAACCTCATGCTTGAAAAAACGAAAGTCGTATCTCCTACAATTTGCAATATAAAGCATCAACTGAGTATTTTCAGAAGAGCTACAGCATTCCTTTTGGGTCTTTGCCCTATACTCTTCAACTTGTGGAGACGGGAAGAATTTATCGTAATGATGACAGAGTTGGAGAAATCTAAAGGTAATTGGTTTTTTATTTAACCTGTGCAATATTTTAAAAAATTGTCGGATTAAAAAATTGCAGTTATAATTTTAAAGGATTTGTTTTATAGTTAAGAGGTATGCATAACTCATTCAATAACTATATTAGTCTTTAAGTAACCTTTACATATTCTATGGTACAAAATTTGGTATTCGTTAAATTGTACAGATGAATTAAAAAAAACTGTTGTGGTAAAAAGTTCTGTAATTTTACCATGCTTTCAATTTGAAAAATTTAACCTTAATTTACCCTACAAATACAAGCCAGGGTATAGTTTTACCAAGATAAATTAAGTTTTTCAGCTATTCAGTGACATTATTGACTACATTTCGATTTTTCAAATACTAAAATTTAATTGAATTTCATTCGCTCTTCAAATTTCTTTTTAGCGACGCGAGAAACAAAAAAAATTTAACTTAATGAGTAAAATTGCTACTTTTTGAACTTGTTTACAAATTCATTTATCGATTTCTGCTTTCTATATTTGAATTCCATGTATTGTTAATCTAAGGAGGTAATTTACTTCTTCTACATGTATTTGCTTGTATTTATGGGCATTATGACATAAATTTTGGTACCAAATTGGCTCCATGATTAAAAATTTTATTCGCACGGATATAATGGGTCCCCATCTCCAAGTGTTTAAACAAACGCATATTTCGAAGGAGTTTTCCCTACTAAAACTTAATGACCGAGTAAAATTAAATGACTTTAATTGTAAGGGTTGAAGTGAGGTTATATTTACAACAGTTTGTTGCTTGTTTATTAAAAATAATTTTATTTCAAGTGGCTCAAATCCAATTAATGCTAGATATAAATTTTATCCATCAGGAGTTATGCTTTTTGTACTTATTTGCATAATATCAATATTGGTTATCACAGTACTTTACATTCTTGCATCGATCATCTATCCATCCATCCATGCATGCATGGATGTATGGGGCATTATAATTCCAACTTTAGAACAACTTTTATTTCCTGCTTACTTTTCAAAGAATATAATCACAAACATCCAATGTGAACTCTCCCCCCCCTTTCCGCCAATTCTATCGTCTTACCTTAACGTTATTTAATTTTTTAAAAATTTCTTTAACTACGTATTTTGATATTTTTATCTATCGAATAGAATTTCACAAGTATTGTTCCTGCAAATTTATGAAAAATAATTATGTGATAGTATAATGCGACATAATTCAATATTAGAATTGTATTCCATTGCAGGTTTTGTACCACAATGAATTATCTTGAACTAGATGCTGGTGGAAAGACTGCGGAACTTGCATTGCTCTGTAGTTTTGGCCTAAAGAATTAAAAAAAAAACCTGGCCATTAACTGCATTACGATGAACTGCCCTTCATTGTACTTAGGACCAACATTGGTACACCTTTTCGTCCTGGATTAAAGTTCTCCAAAAGACTTCAGAATAGCACTTCAATTTGAAGATCTAAGGTATATTTCCTATTCTTTCTCAGATATATAACAAAGAAATGTATTAAAATATGGCAATAATTAACGCGAAAACGCCTACCCTAGAGTGTACAGGGTGGCACAAAAGTAGCCTAACAGTAAGTTAGGTATACAGTTATTTATACAGAAGCAGTTATTTTAATGCAGGTTAAGTGTTTAGTTTGGTTGAATTATCGTAGAACTAGAGCTATAGGAGAGTTATTGGCGACTGGCATCGGAATTAAGAACCATAGTCAAAAGTGGCAGCTTTATTTAGATATTTACATTCTTGATCCAGAAGATGCTCAAATTGTCTTTCTTTGACATTGATGCATTCCTGCCTGGTGCATAAACTGGTCAGTAAGGTCTAATAAATTGAAGAAATCTCGAAGCTAAGCCAATCAATGTTCGCCAATTGCTACTCTTTGGCTAAGATATGCTGTTGTTGGACTTTATTTTTGCCAATCAGCGAAACTAAGTCGAATACCTTTTCTAAATAACCCAAAGTTCTTACCAATGGTACAACAGTAACCGTTAGGCTACTTATGGACCACCCTGTACATAAACGTGCTCCAGAGTTTTCCAATACTTAGCGCCGCATACAATGTTGTCAGTACAAGGTTGTATTGTGTGCAGATTCAAGTGTCGGCTCTTCATTAAAAAATTGTAGCTTTTTAAAAATAGAATTGTTTAGTTGAGTGGAATATCCCAGATTAATAGAAAGAAGTTAAACTTGTCTTCAAACGATTAATCAAGACGCCAAAGAACTCTTTTTAGCCGTTGGTTTTAGCCCCTTAAAAATGTATCTCCAATGTATGCCGTCAAAAAAGACCAGTGTTGCTCGAAATTAAAATGAAAGTTAAAGATTAAATAAACAATTGAATTATTTATATAACAGTTAAAATCGTGAAATTTCATTCACCTGATGGTACTTTCAAGGTTCCGTAGGGGCTTGGAGGCAATCTAACTTTAATATTTCATGAAACTCTCTTCATTGAATAGTACAATAACTGATTTAAATTAAAGTTATATAAATCTGACAATTGAAAATTTCATATTTAAGTTAAGTGGGGGAGAGCGTGGCTATCCCGCCACCCCTTGTATCTCGCCAGCGGTGTGTTTGGGAGGGGGGTTGTGGCGCTGACCTGTAGCAGGAAACAAAGCAATTTGTAATAGAGCAGCTAATGGCAGTGCGGCGAGTTGGTGTAAAGTTTTTTTAAAAATACAGTTTTTAGTAATCTTCTAATTTTGGGCCTTCTGAAATTAAGAAAAGTGACTGTTTCTCCCAGTTAGATAAATCAGTTGCATATCATTGAAAAGAGTAATAATTTGGCTATGTTATCGCGCTGTTAGTTTGGACGCTAGGCTATTTACCTTCCCCTAAAATCCCCTGCTAATCTATCGAGCAAACTAATAGGCCAAATTACTATCTTTTTGTTAGAGAAAACTGAGGAAATAAGGGATAGAATTTCGTTAAAAATGTAGCTCATATTTTCCAATGAGTGAAATTGTGCCACTGTTGTCAAATAAAGCTTAGAATCGCCATAGGACCTCAAAAGCCTCTACTAAATTAGTAGCAGTACTACTTATTTGTTCTACGGAGACTTCCCCGGGAACCGTCAGTTTAATTGTCGCCTGTATATTCACGATGATCCAATGTGCCCACTATCGTTTAAGCATAATCACCCACTACTTCTAAAGCCAATTCTCTGGATTATATAATTCATTTTCAATTTCAACTTTTATGTTTTACTTTATATTTTGTCAATATAGATTCAAATTTTACTACAGTAGAACCTCGATTTTGCGACCCCACGATTTAGCGACCCCTTCGTTATAAAGACCGCTTCGGAAAGTCCCAATAATTTTACCATAGGAATAGTGTTAAAGAACCCTCTTTTTTGCGACCGAAAAACTAGCAGTTCCTCGATATTGCGACCGAATATTTGTTAGACATTTAAGAAAACAAATTGCTACCAGAAGCCATTTTCGTATTTGCTTCAAAATTTCAACTTGCGGAAGTGTATGAATGAGTGGAATCTGTGTTTGCTTTTGTTTGAGAACAGTGAAGAAACCCCTCCTCAAGCAAGGAAAGGGGTCGAACAACACTGAGCTAAGCTCGTCGTTTAGCTCAGTGTCGAACAATGGATGAATAGGTGAATAGGGCAGGGACGATTCCGGGAATTCGCCGGGGACCAGTGTTGCAAAACAAGCCAAGATCAGCTTAATTTTTCACACATTCTGTGATAATTGGTTGTTAAACATAACTGTAGAAAATACGGCACCACATTTGACCATTGGACTAACTGACCTCGTATAATTTGCATGTCTACAATATGGCTCTCATAAAAAAAAAAACTAAATTTCTATCAATGTGAAATGTTATGTGTTGTCGCTACTGTGAGAGAGAGCAATGCCTCGAATTTTCTACAAAAAATAACAGAAATAGAAAATGTCATAATTAAGAACTATGTTAGAACTTTAAAACAATCTTCAATTGCTTCATTTTTATCTGCACAATAAGTGTAGATGCAAATTAAACGTTTCTATAGGTATGTATAAGCTTTTTCTCAGTTTGTAAGATTTTTTATTAAAATTCTTTAAAACGTCCCTTCGATATAACAACCGTAAGTTGTTGGTCCCAAGAGCGGTCGCTGTATCGAGGTTCTACTGTAATTTTGTTACAAAGCAAAAACTTCATATGCGATTGTGACGTAAATATTAAAAAGGTCTTCTTTAATTGCAGGTTTTGCACTTCACTGAATTCTCCTTAATTTGCTGTTGATGTAAAGCTTTCATTGTTGTGTGGGGCTGGCCTTAAATAAAAAAAATAAAAACTTAGCCCAGAACTGCACAACCAGCGAATTGTAGTTATTCCTCTATTGACGGACTCAATCCCTTTTGTCCTGTGTTTACAAGTCTAGAAGATGACGTTAGGAATTAAGGCAACTGGAAGTTCTATGGTATGATTACGATTTGATTAAAGTTATATAACCAGGGCTAGGCCGTTACTTGTTTAAATGTAACTCGATAAATTACTTTTAATAAAATGTAACTAATTACCTGTAAATTTACTTATTTCCAAAGGTAACGAATTACAATTACTTTTAAGATGAGTTTTTACGACAATTTCTTATTTACTAATGTTTGAACTAATAAGGTATAAAATAAATGACTAACATAATACAGTCGTATGATCGTTACTTTGGAAATATGTCGGCAACTCTAAATCGGCTTCGGCGGAAGAATGTCTAGTTTTTACATTCTAAAAAAAATCATCACTGCTACATGAGTGTTCATTATCACTGCAATCAGTTAGGAACATTTTATTTGTTTGAATTGTATTTCTCATTTAAGCAAAGAGTATCTGAAAGTTTTTATTTCGGTTTTTAAAGAATTTTGTTTTTGACATGTTTCGGGTGTTAGTGATATTACTGAAAGTAGCTCGTTTCTGTAACAAAGATTACTTTTTAGAAAATTATGTAAATAATTACCAACTGATAAAGTTACTAGGTTCTCAAATTTTACAAATTACACAAAAGATTACTGTAAAAAGTAATTATTACAAGTAAAGTGTTACCGCCCAAGCCTGACGATGATCCAATGTGCCCACTATCGTTTAGACATAATCGCCCACTACTTCCAAAGCCAATCCTCTGAATTAGTTATTCATTTTCAATACCCAAGCTAAACTACCTTTATATTTTTGCCAATACAGATTAAAATTTTACTAATTTTGCTTTTTCAAATTCATGAAGCAAAAACTTCATATGCGGTTGTCACATAAATATTAAAAAGGTCTTCTATTGCAGGTTTTGCCATGCACGGAATTCTCCTAAATTTGCCGTTGATGTGAAGCTGTTATTGTTGCGTGGTTCTAGCCTTAAAAAAAAAAAAACTTGGGGGTAGAACTGCACAACCAGCGAATTCTACAGTTATTTCTTGGTTGACGGACTCGAACCCTTTTTGTCCTGTGATTACAAGTCTCAATGATGAACTTTGGAATCAAAGCAACTTTAAGTGCTATGGTACGATTTCCATTTGGTTAAAGCAATATAACTTTGACAATTGAAAATTTCATGCTTAAGTTAAGTGGGGGAGAGCGGGGCTGTATCTCGCCACCTGTATGTGTAGTAGGGGGCTGTGAGCGCTGACCTGTAGCAGGAAACAAAGCAATTTATAGTAGAGCAGCTAATGGCAGTGCGGCGAGTTGGTGTAAAGTTATTTAAAAACTACAGTTTTTAGTAATCTTCTAATTTTGGGCCTGCTGAAATTAAGAGAAGTGACTGTTTCTCCCAGTTAGATAAATCAGTTGCATATCATTGAAAATAGTAATAATTTGGCTATGTTATCGCGCTGTTAGTTTGGACGCTAGGCTATTTACCTTCTCCTAAAATCCTCTGCTAATCTATCGAGCAAACTAATAGGCCAAAATACTATCTCTTTGTTAGAGAAAACTGAGGAAATAAGGGATAGAATTTCGTTAAAAATTAAGCTCAAATTTTCCAATGAGTGAAATTGTGCCACTGTTGTCAAATAAAGCTTAGAATCGCCATAGGACCTCAAAAGCCTCTACTAAATTAGTAGCAGTACTCATTTGTTCTACGGAGACTTCCCCGGGAACCGTCAGTTTAATTGTCGCCTGTATATTCATGATGATCCAATGTGCCCACTATCGTTTAAGCATAATCACCCACTACTTCTGAAGCCAATTCTCTGGATTATATAATTCATTTTCAATTCCAACCTTTATGTTTTACTTTATATTTTTGTCAATATAGATTCAAATTTTACTAATTTTGTTATAAAGCAAAAACTTCATATGCGATTGTGACATAAATATTAAAAAGGTCTTCTTTAATTGCAGGTTTTGCACTTCACTGAATTCTCCTTAATTTGCTGTTGATGTAAAGCTTTCATTGTTGTGTGGGGCTGGCCTTAAATAAAAAAAAAACTTAGCCCAGAACTGCACAACCAGCGAATTGTAGTTATTCCTCTATTGACGGACTCGACCCCTTTTGTCCTGCGATTACAAGTCTAGAAGATGACGTTTGGAATTAAGGCAACTGGAAGTTCTATGGTATGATTACGATTTGATTAAAGTTATATAACCAGGGCTAGGCCGTTACTTGTTTAAATGTAACTCGATAAATTACTTTTAATAAAATGTAACTAATTACCTGTAAATTTACTTATTTCCAAAGGTAACGAATTACAATTACTTTTAAGATGAGTTTTTACGACAATTTCTTATTTACTAATGTTTGAACTAATAAGGTATAAAATAAATGACTAACAGAATAGAGTCGTATGATCGTTACTTTGGAAATATGTAGGCAACTCTAAATCGGCTTCGGCAGAAGAATGTCTAGTTTTTACATTCTAAAAAAAAATCATCATCACTGCTACATGAGTGTTCATTATCACTGCAATAAGTTAGGAACGTTTTATTTGTTTGAATTTGATTTCTCATTCAAGCAAAGAGTATCTAAAAGTTTTTTTATTTCGGTTTTTAAAGAATTTTGTTTTTGACATATTTAGGGTGTTAGTGATATTACTGAAAGTAGCTCGTTTCTGTAACAAAGATTACTTTTAAAAAATTATGTAAATAGTTACCAACTGATAAAGTTACTAGGTTCTCAAATATAAGAAATTACATAAAAGATTACTGTAAAAAGTAATTATTACAAGTAAAGTGTTACCGCCCAAGCATGACGATGATCCAATGTGCCCACTATCGTTTAGGCATAATCGCCCACTACTTCCAAAGCCAATTCTCTGAATTAGTTATTCATTTTCAATACCCGAGCTAAACTACCTTTATATTTTTGCCAATATAGATTAAAATTTTTCTAATTTTGCTTTTACAAATTTATGAAGCAAAAACTTCATATGCGGTTGTCACATAAATATTAAAAAGGTCTTCTATTGCAGGTTTTGCCATGCACGGAATTCTCCTAAATTTGCCGTTGATGTGAAGCTGTTATTGTTGCGTGGTTCTAGCCTTAAAAAAAAAAAAAAAAACTTGGCGTGGAACTGCACAACCAGCGAATTCTACAGTTATTTCTTGGTGACTGCCTCTAACCCTTTTTGTCCTGTGATTACAAGTCTCGATGATGAACTTTGGAATCAAAGCAACTTTAAGTGCTATGGTATGATTTCTATTTGATTAAAGTAATATGACAATTGAAAATTTCATACATTTAAGTTGAGTGGGGGAGAGCGGGGCAATTCCGCTACCCCTTGTATCTCGCCAATGGTGTGTGTGGGGGAGGGGGGCTGTGAGCGCTGACCTGTAGTACTGACAATTTGTGAATTTTTTACACATAGAACAACAAACTTTAAAACACTTTTTTTGCTAATGGTAAAAAGCACTTAACAAAACGTGGGAAAAAATCTGGAACTTACACTTATATTAAATGTTCAAAATGTCTGCCCCTTTCATCGAAGCAAAGCTGAAGGCGTTTGCGCACATTTTTAGAAATGCGTTTTAAGATGCCGGGAGTAGCTTCTTGTATCCTTTGCTTTTAATGGCATTTTTCCAGACCATCTATTGTTCGTGGATTATCTTCATAAAGTTTGTTCTTTAAATATCCCCATAGGAAAACATCGGATACTCAAATCAGGGAACGCAGTGGCCCAAGATTTCTGGAGCGAGTCGATCGCCAAAAAAATCTTGTCCATGGTTTCATTACTTGTATGGTGTTTTGTTTGTCTTGCATCGAACCTGTCTCAGGTAATATCTGAACGAGCTTATATAGAGTATCTTTACTTGGAATAGCATCTGGATATTTATGTATCCAAAATTCTTTACATCTTTCGTTTGATTTACATCCAAAATAAGCCTCAAACAGCGCAACTATCTGAATGCGTGAAAGTCGTGTTGCAATGAAGAACAAAATGACATGGAATTTTATTAAAGCACAACTCGAGCTCGAAAGAAACCAAAAGATTTGAAATAATAAGCAAACGATAAAATTTAATGTTTGAAAAGTTAAGCACAGATAATGATTTTTTTTAAGTTGGAGCACGGGAACTTTTAGGACACCCTGTATAATTTTGACAATTGAAAATTTCACATGTTTAAGTTAAGTAAATGTTTTGCTTTCTTAAGTGTTTGCTGTATTTTTATGAGATTGACTCTAATGATTCCAATTGTTTACCTTTCTTAGACAATACAGTCGAGCCCCGCTATAGTGAACCCTCTACGGAACCAACAATTGGTTCACTATATCCGAGGGTTCACTATATTCAATTTTTCTGGAACAAAGTATTATACGATATATTTATATATCGCTATATTTTTATACGCTTTCATAAGAATATTAAGGATTTTGCATACCTTGAATTAATTGAATAAATAATTAAATTATTTAATAAATTTTCAAAAAATTATTAATTAATTTTTGAAATTTTCTCAAAATAATTATTGGTACTAAAAGAATGTAAATACATATAATTAAGTAATAATGAATTTAATTTTTTACCTCTATAATCTATTTGCCTAAATTCTGTGCATGTGAATTGGACAATTGGACAGTTCCACTTATCCCCAGTTTTCAAGGGGTAGTTAAAAAGAAAAAATGTGTAGCTGGGGAGAAGAATGGCTTCATTCAACTCGGGAGGAGAAGTTGCAACACCAGTGCGTATTGTCGTACAAGCCGTGACAAATCGTCCAGGAAAGGGTATTGTCGTATTATGGAGGCAAGCCTTCCACGAAAGTGTGGATGGGTGGGATGTGGAATATGAATAATGGTTCGAAAAGAAAGGGTGGTTCCTGGAACACAGAAGGGGGGGGGGGGAGAGAAAAGGTATGTTTACTTTTAAACAGGTCCAGTTTGAGTACAATAAGAGGGGAAGGACAGGTTGAAATGACACATTGTTTACGATTGCTTTCTCGCTGCCACTTGCCATTTGCAGTGTATCTTAAAATATGGAGAACTGAACCAAAAAATAACAAAGAAAGGAAATTTAAGTTCACTATAACCGAACTCCCATTTTCTAAGTAGTTCACTATATCCAGATAAAATAACATTAGTTAAATAGGAGTTCGGAAGGGACCACTAAAAAGGTTCATTATAAGCGAGGGTTCACTATAGCGGGGTTCGACTGTACTACATTTTTCCTTAACTTGACTGGAGCCACAAATTCATCAATTTTTTATGCCAATTATTAGTGAAATGATGCAAATAATTGTGAAAGGTCTCTAGGTTAATTATATAAACTACACAAGTTATATCTTTGTACGTAATATAGTGAGAAATGATAATAAGAGTGAAAGTTGAGTTATCTCACTTTGTAGTTTGTTAATATACAGCCAATATAGCTGCGGTTCAGTTTGTTTTATAATGAATGCTCTAGTGTGACAATAATTCTAACTAAAACTAAACCTTGCAATATCGTGAGCATTGCCTGCAACAAAAAAGATTAGTTAACTGACTTTTGTAGTTATAATTCATTTCTTTTTCTGCCTGTACTGGAATTTCGGACCTCAAAATAAATATCTTGTATTTTTCTATATTACAGTAGACGCCGCTTAATGTGATCACGGTTAATGTTATCAAATCTCCCTGCTTTATATTTTTGTCATTATAGATTTAAATTTTACTAAGTTTGTTATAAAGCAAAAACTTTATGTGCGGTTGTGATATAAATATTAAAAAGATCTTCAATTGCAGGTTTTGAATTGCACTGAATTCTACTCAATTTGCTGTTGATGTGAATCTTTCATTGTGTAGTTCTGGCCGTAAATTAAAAAAAAAAAACTTGGTCCAGAACTGCACAACCAGCTAATTTTAGTTGTTCCTCTGTTGACGACGGACTTGACCCCTTGTGTCCTGTGATTACAAGTCTGGAAGATGGAACTTTGGAACTAAAGCAACTGCTATGGTATGATTTCGATTTGATTTAAGTAATATAGGGTGTCCTAAAAGTTCCCGTACTGACAATTTGTGAATTTTTTACACATAGAACAACAAACTTTAAAACGCTTTTTTTGCTAATGGTGAAAAGCACTTAACAAAACGTGGGAAAAAATTTGGAACTTACACTTATATTAAATATTCAAAATGTCTGCCCCTTTCATCGAAGCAAAACTGAAGGCGTTAAGATGCCGGGAGTAGCTTCTTGTATTTGCTTTCTTGTATCCTTTGCTTTTTATGGCATTTTTCCAGATCATCTATTGTTCGTGGATTATCTTCATAAAGTTTGTTCTTTAAATATCCCCATAGGAAAACGTCGGATACTCAAATCAGGGAACGCAGTGGCCCAAGATTTCTGGAGATGAGTCGATCGCCAAAAAAATCTTGTCCATGGTTTCATTACTTGTATGGTGTTGTGTTTGTCTTGCATCGAACCTGTCTCACGTAATCTCTGAACGAGCTTATATAGAGTATCTTTACTTGGAATAGCATCATCTGGATATTTATGTATCCAAAATTCTTTACATCTTTCGTATGATTTACATCCAAAATAAGCCTCAAACAGCGCAACTATCTGAATGCGTGAAAGTCGTGTTGCAATGAAGAACAAAATGATATGGAATTTTATTAAAGCACAACTCGAGCTCGAAAGAAACCAAAAGATTTGAAATAATAAGCTAACGATAAAATTTAATGTTTGAAAAGTTAAGCACAGATAATGATTTTTTTGAAGTTGAAGCACAGGAACTTTTAGGACACCCTGTATAATTTTGACAATTGAAAATTTCACATGTTTAAGTTAAGTAAATGTTTTGCTTTCTTAAGTGTTTGCTGTATTTTTATGAGATTGACTCTAATGATTCCAATTGTTTACTTTTCTTAGACAATACTACATTTTTCCTTAACTTGACTGGAGCCATAAATTCATCAATTTTTTATGCCAATTATTAGTGAAATGATGCAAATAATTGTGAAAGGTCTCTAGGTTAATTATATAAACTACACAAGTTATATCTTTGTACGTAATATAGTGAGAAATGATAATAAGAGTGAAAGTTGAGTTATCTCACTTTGTAGTTTGTTAATATACAGCCAATAGCTGCGGTTCAGTTTGTTTTATAATGAATGCTCTAGTGTGACAATAATTCCAACTAAAACTAAACCTTGCAATATCGTGAGCATTGCCTGCAACAAAAAACAGATTAGTTAACTGACTTTTGTAGTTATAATTAATTTCTTTTTCTGCCTGTACTGGAATTTCGGACCTCAAAATAAATATCTTGTATTTTTCTATATTACAGTAGACGCCGCTTAATGTGATCACGGTTAATGTTATCAAAATCGCTTTGTCCCGTCCTCTTATATTAAAATACATTGAAATAGCATCTTTTATTGTAATCAAATGTTTGTTTATTGTTATCGGTTTATGTAAATTTCCCGAAAAAATCCGATGTGACTGCTGAAGATTTTGAAGTCAAAGATCAAGCTTCGTCACAAGATTCTGATGACAATGATGAACCCAAAAGTGCTATCAAGGACAAAATTCCATAAGCGATTCTTAAATGACTTGCTTCGAAAGAATGCTAAACATTCGGCAATTGATGATTTATTGAGTGATGAGGCAATGATCAATTGAGGCAATTGATGATTTATTTTTCTGTTAATAATTAACCTTTTGCATTTTGTATTGTTTTCTGCAATTTATCATTAAATATGGAAGAAAACTCAACTCGCTAGTAATTCTTTTTCTTTAGTGTGCATTAATATCTATTAAATACTAAAGAGTTTTACAGCAACAACTCGTAATTTAAAATTTATTTATATTTTAATACATATGTAAAAAAATCATTTTTAGTTAACTTTTTTTTCGTATATTGTAATGAATCGGTTATTGTTATCAAATCACGTTCGTCCCGATGTGATCACATTAAGCGGCGTCTACTGTATTTAATGTCCAGATATCAAATGTGTTCATCTTATCGTATCTGCCTCATGCTTATTTTAAGGGAAGTAGGGTGTTTGATTTTCTTTATTTAGAGTATATGTTGAGGGTTAAATCCTTTTTTAAGAAAATATATAATTGGAACGAAATTGTTTTAACCATTCCGTTATTGCACATCTTATGTTAAAAAGGCATCACTATTTATTGAAATACAAACATGTAAAATTTAGTCTTTCATGTAGTATTCAGAAATATGACTGTTTCTATGAACTATGAACTTTATATTTAACAATTCATAAATAAAAAAAGTAAGGTGAAATATAAATTTAGAATAAAGCATCGAATTGATAACCATAATAAAATAAATAAAAACTTGAATGCAGTATGCTAAGTTATGCACAATCTAAAGTAACTTTTAATCGGGATTTTATTTAAATCCCTTTCTTCTAAGGTTAATAAACTAATATCAATTGCTTCTGATGAAATTATTTAGTATCTTACTTTAGGTTTTTTTTTTTTTGCAGGTACAATTTCTTTCAAAAATGCAATTTTTAGCTTCTCTTTCTGGTTCCAACCTGTGATTCTTTCTTCTGGTTACTGGAAGTGATGAAAGCTGTGGCTGAGCTTCATTGTTTTTAAGGTATGGAAAGAGTTTTATTTGTATTTTAGTATATAATGACCTATTTTCAAAGTGTTTTGGCTACAGTAAGTTAATGTATTGGTGAAGTTGATGGAGTTTTTACAAGAGAAATATTAACATTTAAAATTAATTCATCTAGTGATATTTATAATTCTCAAGTACATGTTTGCCCTTTCTTATGTTTTCAAATCACTATGTTCTTGTGTTAGCAACTATTTATATTTTCCCTTAAGTAATATATATCTTAACATCCGATAAAAAAAAATAGCTACACAGAATATTTAATCTATGAATGCTAAAACATTGCCAAAATATGACCTATGTATAAATTCTTTGATGTCCGAATATCTATTTATATATGCATGTAGCTCGGACATACTTGAAACTTAAAAGGGAAAGCTAGTTCAAATGAAAATCTTATGATAATATTTAAGTTTTATCATTTTTTGGAATCTAATTGACAATTTCAGGCTACCATTGTGTGTCATTTTGTACACATTTTAGGTATTTTAATTTTAAAATGTTTATTTTTTAAATTAGTTAGTTTTAATTGCCAACAGTTAAATTAGATATAAATTTAAAAATTCTAGCTTAATTTTTTTTTTCAAAATCAACTAGTTTAAAAATCAATTCATTACTGAATTTTTTAAACGAAGAATTGTTTTTCATAGGTTTTTGATGCATTAAAGTCTTCTCAAGTGGCTCTATAATATAACTACAAATTTCTAAGTATCTACGGTACTGATGAAGTCGGATATAGCTTGCGTCCAAAGGTCTTCTGACACCGTACCACCATTCCTGATGAGGTGTTTTCAATGTTGACCAACTACAGAAAATGAACTTGCAGCTGATTAAAGGACACATTTATGGTAAAATACTGAGACTTCCTCGCAGACCAAAACTGTGTTACTTACGAAATGTGTTAATCGTCTTCAATGTGTTGTTCACTGCTTCATGCCTCTTAAAATTCCTTTTTTCAAATAATCTTTGTGTAGTCCTTTTCAAACAATTATCTTTTAAAGTATTTTTGAAAAGGTTGGCGTATAATATAAGCTGAGGATCGCGTCAATTTAGTAGAATTGGAAGTTGTAAGCAGTAAAAAATGCACCTTTTTTGCTTTATGAATAAATAAGTTGGCATTTTTTATGCAAGCTGTCTTGGAAAGTTTCCGCTAAAAAAACTGATTACTGTTCCTGCATAATTTTTGTGTGCAGTTTGTAATCAAGCTGCTGCTTCATATTTTTAAAAAGCTAGAAATTCTTGTTTATAATACAAAAATTAGTAATAAAAGATCATGAAATGTTGTAAAAAGAATTCCACAATGGTCTGCTTGCTTGTACCTCTGTCATCATGAAAGTATAATTTTACAAAGACTTTTCTTTTGCAAATTAATTACTTGTGAAAAGACAAATAACCCCAGTCATCGATCATCAAACCAATATTTTCTCCCAGAGAATTATTAATTATTTTAAAGCATAAAGCTTTCTATTTCCCTAGATCTATATTTGAATTAAATGCTGTGAACTTTAGAATTAGCATTTTCAACTTTGAAATGAAACGGAATTTTCACAAAGTTGGTTACTTGCACCGATTTCAAACTTATAATGCCTCGGCAACATAAAATTGTGGTGGTCAAATCAAATAAACTATTTCACTTCAACAACATATAATTTTTTATTGCATTGCAGTTGTGACTTTGCAAAGGAAAAAGAATTATTTCTATCTTGATGTCCAAGGCCAATAATGTATATTTGATTAATTAACTATTTCTTCATGAAATAAATGAAATATAATAAAAGAACGAGAGAAAATACATGACTTTGGGAAATGTATTTAAAATTAACATAAAATTAACATCAGATTTGACCCTTTATTGAACTAAGTAAAACTATTTTTCTAATGTTAAATTTGGTTGCGTTGGGTGCCTATTCAAGTGTTGGCTCGTCACTTGACTGTGGTTCTAAAATACGACGCCCGTCGCCAATAGCCCTCGTGTAGCTCTAGTGCGGCCATAATTCAAACCTAATCTAATTTTAAATTTCTAAAATACGTCTCCTATTTGAAGTAATAAGACAAGTCAAGTTCTTGTGATGAGTTTGCTCCAGAACTAAAGTTGCACAGGAAAAGTGTGGATCGAGTTTGCATGTTGCTAGGACCATGGTCGTGGCATAATTAAGAGTTCTTTTTATTAAATCCCTTTCTTCTAAGGTTAATAAACTAATATCAATTGCTTCTGATGAAATTATTTAGTATCTTACTTTAGGTTTTTTTTTTTTGCAGGTACAATTTCTTTCAAAAATGCAATTTTTAGCTTCTCTTTCTGGTTCCAACCTGTGATTCTTTCTTCTGGTTACTGGAAGTGATGAAAGCTGTGGCTGAGCTTCATTGTTTTTAAGGTATGGAAAGAGTTTTATTTGTATTTTAGTATATAATGACCTATTTTCAAAGTGTTTTGGCTACAGTAAGTTAATGTATTGGTGAAGTTGATGGAGTTTTTACAAGAGAAATATTAACATTTAAAATTAATTCATCTAGTGATATTTATAATTCTCAAGTACATGTTTGCCCTTTCTTATGTTTTCAAATCACTATGTTCTTGTGTTAGCAACTATTTATATTTTCCCTTAAGTAATATATATCTTAACATCCGATAAAAAAAAATAGCTACACAGAATATTTAATCTATGAATGCTAAAACATTGCCAAAATATGACCTATGTATAAATTCTTTGATGTCCGAATATCTATTTATATATGCATGTAGCTCGGACATACTTGAAACTTAAAAGGGAAAGCTAGTTCAAATGAAAATCTTATGATAATATTTAAGTTTTATCATTTTTTGGAATCTAATTGACAATTTTAGGCTACCATTGTGTGTCATTTTGTACACATTTTAGGTATTTTAATTTTAAAATGTTTATTTTTTAAATTAGTTAGTTTTAATTGCCAACAGTTAAATTAGATATAAATTTAAAAATTCTAGCTTAATTTTTTTTTTCAAAATCAACTAGTTTAAAAATCAATTCATTACTGAATTTTTTAAACGAAGAATTGTTTTTCATAGGTTTTTGATGCATTAAAGTCTTCTCAAGTGGCTCTATAATATAACTACAAATTTCTAAGTATCTACGGTACTGATGAAGTCGGATATAGCTTGCGTCCAAAGGTCTTCTGACACCGTACCACCATTCCTGATGAGGTGTTTTCAATGTTGACCAACTACAGAAAATGAACTTGCAGCTGTTTAAAGGACACATTTATGGTAAAATACTGAGACTTCCTCGCAGACCAAAACTGTGTTACTTACGAAATGTGTTAATCGTCTTCAATGTGTTGTTCACTGCTTCATGCCTCTTAAAATTCCTTTTTTCAAATAATCTTTGTGTAGTCCTTTTCAAACAATTATCTTTTAAAGTATTTTTGAAAAGGTTGGCGTATAATGTAAGCTGAGGATCGCTTCAATTTAGTAGAATTGGAAGTTGTAAGCAGTAAAAAATGCACCTTTTTTGCTTTTATGAATAAATAAGTTGGCATTTTTTATGCAAGCTGTCTTGGAAAGTTTCCGCTAAAAAAACTGATTACTGTTCCTGCATAATTTTTGTGTGCAGTTTGTAATCAAGCTGCTGCTTCATATTTTTAAAAAGCTAGAAATTCTTGTTTATAATACAAAAATTAGTAATAAAAGATCATGAAATGTTGTAAAAAGAATTCCACAATGGTCTGCTTGCTTGTACCTCTGTCGCCATGAAAGTATAATTTTACAAAGACTTTTCTTTTGCAAATTAATTACTTATGAAAAGACAAGTAACCCCAGTCATCGATCATCAAACCAATATTTTCTCCCAAGGAACTAAAATTATTGGGAAGCTTATTTTAAAGCATAAAGCTTTCTATTTCCCTGGATCTATATTTGAATTAAATGCTGTGAACTTTAGAATAAGCATTTTCAACTTTGAAATGAAACGGAATTTTCACAAAGTTGGTTACTTGCACAGATTTCAAACGTATAATGCCTCGGCAACATAAAATTGTGGTGGTCAAATCAAATAAACTATTTCACTTCAACAACATATTTTTTTTTATTGCATTGCAGTTGTGACTTTGCAAAGGAAAAAGAATTATTTCTTTCTTGATGTCCAAGGCCAATAATGTATATTTGATTAATTAACTATTTCTTCATGAAATAAATGAAAGATAATAAAAGAACGAGAGAAAATACATGACTTTGGGAAATGTATTTAAAATTAACATCCAAAGATTTGCCCCTTTATTGAACTAAGTAAAACTATTTTTCAATGTTAAATTTGGTTGCGTTGGGTGCCTATTCAGGTGTTGGCTCGTCACTTGACTGTGGTTCTAAAATACGACGCCCGTCGCCAATAGCCCTCGTGTAGCTCTAGTGCGGCCATAATTCAAACCTAATCTAATTTTAAATTTCTAAAATATGTCTCCTATTTGAAGTAATAAGACAAGTCAAGTTCTTGTGATGAGTTTGCTTCAGAACTAAAGTTGCACAGGAAAAGTGTGGATCGAGTTTGCATGGTGCTAGGACCATGGTCGTGGCATAATTAAGAGTTCTTTTCAGTTTCGGCCGGTACCAAACAAATTCAGTGTGAAGATTGATTTTTTTTTAGTCTTTGCACGCCTCTTGAGTATGTTGTGATCTGGGAGCAGCTTCTTGCAAATTGATACATGGCTTTTCCATTACCCTCAAACTTGTATAAAATTGATTGACCTTTCACTGAATAATATGAAATTAATCTTAATCGTAAGACCTTTTTTTTTTGTGTGTGTGAAGTATGTTATATAAACTTCAATTACAAAATTCTAAACTCTTGTAGCTAAACTTTAACAAGTAAGCTTTATTTCGATGCAAAGTCGCAACTCGTGCAATAAACTATCCAATTTCAAATGTAATCATAACCTCATATTTTAATTCACTTGTGCGATAAGCGTTCGTTTGGCTTGTGCAATTAAAGGAAATAAGATTTGGAAATTTCGTCCGATTCAGTTTGAATTTGTGCAAGTGACTATCACAATCAATTGTTAGACACTATGTTTTTACTGACAGCTCTAATTGTTTCCAAAAAATGCCTATTATTTTTTTGCGAACTACTAAATGTTACAAACTGTTATTAACAAGATCATGGCTCTAAATATTTCTTCAGCTTTTATCGCAGGGATTTAATACTTTTGTTTCATAAAATGTACATCACCGTCAAAATTGCAACCATTTAATTTGTTGTGAAATCTTTAAAACTACCACCTGTAATTCAGAGGCTTAGAAGTAGTGAACAACTAATTTTACTTGTGCTGAGCTATACCACCAATGACTTGTTTATACTTTTTTGAAAAGTGTGTTAACAAATACAGTGTTGCCACGGTTCTTGAAAACCTTGAAAAAAAAACATTGATTTTCGAGGTCTTGAAAGTGTTTGAAATACATTATCCACCTTGAAAAGTCCTTCATTTTTTGGGCTGACTATTTATCTTGAAGTGTTGCAAAATGTTAATTTTGACTTCATTAAAAACACTTTCTCAGTGTGAATAGGTTCCTATTTATATTTTTTGATTTATTGTTTGTATAATCCAAGAAGGCAGATCAGGTGATTGTGGGTTTATTTTTTAATAACTAAATGGTTATTTTATAACACATTTAAGTTCATTTGTATGTTAGAGAGCTCTCGGTTGTTTTCTAAATGAATTTTGAAAAACTGTCGGGAAATTTAGGTGTTGCATGTTTGAATATACAGTCCTTGAAAATGGAGAAATATATCCTTGAAAAGTCCTTAAATAGTCCTTGATTTTTTAACCAAAAAGTGTGGCAACCCTGCAAATAAGTTTGTAATTAAACTTAATTTTGCCATTGATTGCATTATTAATATGAATGAATTGTTATTGTTATTAATATATTGTAATCCATCTATATATATATCAGATTGATTTGTGCAAACCAATTTTGGGATATTCTGTTGAAACTTGAGATTGTATTTCCTTGAAATTGTACTGCTACAAAGCCCTATTTCCAATTCATAAGCAATTGCTATGCAAATTACATGCTGGGGTTCTAGTAAATATGCTTCAAGTGCAAAGTTTCTAACTTTGTTGTGCCTACTTCATAAGGCAAAGTTGAAGATACTGTCACTTGGCTAGCTGATCAAATTTCAGAGGACAGCCTTCAATAGCCCGCATCTAGTTTTAAGATAGTTCGAATATATTGTGAAAATATTTGTTAATTGACTTGAGACTTTCCTAAAATATTGTGACATTAATTTTTTTCAACAAGATTTGTTCTAAAAATTAGCCAAATAACTAAATGAAAATGCATGACAAACTATGCTTCCCCCAACAGTTAAAGACAGGGATGAGTTTTTTCCGCTTTTAAGCGGAATTCCGCTTTTTAATATTTTGGGGAAAAAAGAAATTCGTTTTTTAAAAAAAGTTCCGTTTTTCTAATTTTGCCTGAAAATTCCGTTTTTCGCTTGTTCTAATCCCTCACACACGAAAAAAACCTTTCACAATGCAGGGGTCCATCCAGAGCTAATTTGTGGCCGTATAGCGGCCCCTACACAAAAATAGAGTGAAAAATGTGCCCCTCCGCATTTTTCACAAAATTGCGATCGTGGAAAACGACCCTCCCAATTCACAAAATTGACGAAACAACGGGTTGATGAGCAATTTAAGTGTGTCAAAACCTCTAAAAGTGGCTAGATGGTCATCTTGATCAATTGAAATCCTAATTTGTTTATGTTATTAACACATTTATAAACTAAATCACCGTTAAAATCGGTTATCAGCTTCCTGCGCCTGATGATGCGCCGCTACAACTGTGATGAATTTTTTTAAACGATTGTTTAATTTTTTCGCACCCTAATTCGGTAAAACTAAACTAAAATTTCATTAAACAACAAGTTCAAGTAACAGATTCTAATAACCGAAGATAAAAATTTTAATCAAAATAAGAAGATGAATTAAGATTAGATTACACTAAGATGTCTTCAAATCTCGGCCAGCCATTGCAATCTCCCATTTAGGAGTCCAATAATGCATCCTGATTCACTTATTCTACTGCCTAGTAATTTTATCGAAATCTACCGATGACGTGCCATTGCATCAGAATAATTGACAGTTCTCTAGTATTGCATGATCGGAAGAGGTAGCTCCAGTTCAGGCCAAGTCTGGCAACCAGAATGTTTTTTTGATCAAGTGCCCGATTCATGGTGTCCTTGAGTAGTGATCACAATAACAGCTTGAATGTTAAAATACTTTTTGTATACGTTTGAACCTTTGTTTTTCTACTATTGCCTGTATTGGGGTTTCTGATTTTTAGAATTTTTTTTTTTTTTAGTTTTTTTTTTTAAGTTAAGATATATAGGTCGCTAGAATTTTATGGGCTTAACATAAAAATAGTTTTTAGAACTAGGTATTCAAATATCTACTGGATGCAGAAGGAATTAAAAATGTTAAGATGTTGTAACAAGAAACTTTATAAAATTATTGCAGAAATTTTGAGGTTGGTTGCCATGTCTGCGATTTATCCCCTCTCCCTTAGAAAAAAGTAGGGATAGGCCGATGGCGAATTTCGGCCGATGCCGATTGTTCAAAAAGTTTCATCGGCCGACGGGCCGATGTTTCCCGCTTGCCATCGGCCGATGCCGATGGAAAAACCAAAATACAAAATTCGGTAAATCCATGTGTAATCCATACTCCGGGAATCCGAAAGTTGCGAAACTCCGGGGATCCGAAAATCGCGGAACTCCCGGGGATCCGAAAATCGAGGAACTCCCGGGGATCCGAAACTCGAGGAACTCCCGGGGATCCGAAAATCACGGAACTACCGGGGATCCGAAAGTTGAGAAAAATTAAGGAATCCGAAAGTCGCGGAACTTCCGGGGATCCGAAAATCACGGAACTCCCGGCGATCCGAAAGTCGCAAAACTCCGGGGTTCCGAAAGTCGCGGAACTCCGAAATGCAGGATTAAAAAACAAACATCGGCTCACATCGGTTGGCCGATGTTTTTTGAGGCTGATGGCCGATTTTTTTCACTAAACCATCGGCTGCCGATGGTAAAATTTTCAAACAATCGGCGAGAAAAAAGCTTTCGGCACTTGGGATTTTCCTACCTTTCACCCATGTTTGTTTTTTTAACTTGTAAAGTATAGCTAACATTTCAGATATTTTGAAGTTTTTTAAAGAAATTTAATAATTTAAGCTTTAATTCCCGAAAGCAACTCTGATTTTGACATTTGATGTTGTGAATACTTTGATCAGCATTTCTATTCATGCCTAAAGCTTAAAAATCATAAATATAAACATACATGTATAATGTAACAGCTTATTTCGCGAATTAAGTATACTGCTTAAAATGTTTTTTACGCGTACAATTACGTATTTTAGTTTCAGCTTTTTTTTATTTTGCCAAACTCATGCCTGTAAAGATGACAGTATTTAAGGAATCCCAGCCAACTTCTATTCTTCGACAATCCTCCCTTAAACATAATCTTTAATTTCAGTAGCTATTCATTGGGCTTTATGTTAATTAAAGAGGAATTTAGTGTCATTGATTCTACCCTTATATTAAGTTCAATAAACCAGTTTCTTGCATCGGCAATAAAATATCTACGCAATCACTTTGCTGCATGAGCTTGGTTAATGAATTATGAGTAAGCCGTTAACATTTCTTATTTCCTGGCATTTACCAGTGGTCCTATCAAACTGAACCATGGTGGGACATTTCATGCATAAAAGTTCTTGCTTGGTCAAACTGTGCTAATAATTGTAAATTTTCTTAGATTAATGTTTAACAAAACAAAATTTCTACGCAATCACATTGCTGCATCGGCTTGTTTAATGAATTATAAGCGAGCCGTTAATGTTTCTTATTTCCTGGCATTTGATTCTACCCTTAATTAAGTTGAATAAACCAGTTTCTTACATCGGCAACAAAATATCTATGCAATCCCATTGCTGCATCGGCTTGGTTAATGAATTATAACGAGCCGTTAACATTTCTGGCATTTACCAGTAGTCCCACCAAACTGAACCTTGGTGGGACATTTCGTGCATAAAAGTTCTTGCTTGGTCAAACAGTGCTAATGATTGTATTTTTTCTTAGATTAATGTTTCTTAATTTATTGTGATCATTTGCATAGCTATCCGAGTAGTGTATGCATGAAGTCTGTAATTATTTTTTTCCATGGTGCTTGCGCTAATGAAAGTTGGATTGCTATCCCATATTAGGAAAAAAATCTCCCTGCTGAAAACATTTTCCTTTACCTGCTTTACACTAGGCATGAGGCCCAAGGAAATTTTTCGGTATGTTATCATCCTTTTAGTCAAACAAAATGTGTCTTAAGTGTAAAACTCTTTAGGACTCAAAATCGCATCTCTAGCACGCTCACAATGCAAAAATCTTAAAATTGCGACAAATAACTGCAGTATTTTGTCAAAATTTTCAAGATTTATGCGAATAAGTTTCTTTCTGAAATGGGAAATTGCGCTTTCAACCCAAAAAGCTAGCATTTGTGTTGAAAGTGTAATGATCATTTCAAAATTGAAGCACTCTTTTGCATAGAAGTGGTACATCCCTTCTGCTCCAATGGCACAACTGCTCTTTAGGGACATTAGCCTCCCTCAAAAAACCTCTCCTATTCCTGGTCACTGACTGAATCTACATTTCCCATTTTTCATCTAGAAAATTATATATAGACTTGATAGATATGAAAGTCTTTATGTAGGCAATTTCATGCAACTTACTCATTCCACTTAACATGATTTGTTTCCTTCAGGAAAAAATCGATTGCACTCAATTGACCAAGCAAGTAATTTGTAGCCTATTTTTACTTTTTAGTCTGCATCTAAAGTCAAGTTTCGTTTGTAACAATCTCACTCAAAGCAAATTACAGAATTAATTAAAAGTTTAAAGAAACTTTCTTTATTAGACATGATTCTGACTTAGAGGCGTTCAGTCATAATGCTGCGTATAATAACTCTTTATACCACTAGTGTCTCAACCAAGCACATGAATCAAGTGCCCGGTTTCTCTCGTACTGAGCAGGATTACTATCGCAACGACAAGTCGTCAGTAGGTTAAAACTAACCTGTCCCGACTTTTGCATATGTAGACAGCTTATATCCGTGAAAACAACCTTTTGTGGATAATATTAAATTGCGGCATAGACTTCCTCAATTGGCATTGAAGCACAATTTCAGATTTGTGTTGGTCCCAAATTGTTTCGTCCCACGTGGCAGCTAACACTAATCCCATTTTTTAAACAATTTGACTGCTATTTAAAAAGGTCATAAATGCCAAACACAAAGGGAAAAAACATCCCCAACTTATTCTACTAGGTAAAATTTTAAACGTGCCTGTCGCAAATACCAAGAGGTCAATTTTTTTCCTCGAAAGAACTGCTCATAAATAAATTGGTTTTGGTAAATATTACTTTCAGCTTGGGTTTTCGGGCTTAAATAAGTTAACGATTCGACACAATGGTTTAAATCAAAACTAAGTATTACTTACGATGTATCTGATGCAATAAATCCAATTTGAAGATCCAGATTATCGACCCACAACTCACTGAAAGCGTTGACCTATCTCCGCGGCTATCCCTTCCTTTTTATAAACTTGTCAAATTGTGTATATTTGCATAATTTCTGTGAAACTAAGATTCTTTAAAAATTGGAACAGTTTCAAAGGGACCTTTCTTGGATCTTTAAAAAGCTATGATAAGCATACAATGGCTGAATAATCAGTTATTGCAATGCTATTGAATTGAGAAATTAATGCAAGTCTAGGCTATTTAGGCTTGCTAAAATTTCAAATTGATATGAAACTTTTTTTTTGTTGCATTAAAGATCCAATGCATTTTATTTTTATAAAGTGAAACCGATTTGTGCAAATAAAATTGTGAAGTGTCTTTTAACATTTTATTGTCATAGGTTTGACACTTGTTTTGTTCATACAAAGATGTTATGATTTGTGTTAATATTTCTTTCTGAAAATAAAAATTGTTTGCTTTTAATTCTAGTTTGTTAATTTATTGTCAATTGTTTCATGACTGCTTATAAAAGGCTGTTATCAATCGATGTGCAAGGTTGCCACTGTCCTTGAAAATCTCGAAAAGTGCTTGAAAAACATTATACACCTTGAAAAGTCCTTAATGTTTAGAACTGATGAATTTATTTTGAAGTGGCTGTTTTTTTTTTCTTGAGTAACATGTTACTTGCAAAAGTTTCTTGTTTTTTTTTTGTAACTCCTTTTAATGCTGTTAGATTTTTCAGAAAGTAAATGTAATTGTAACTGTTACTTTAATTGGTTACGAAAATTGTTACTTTTCCGTTTCTCCTCACGTCGTTTTCACAGATCTTTTTGGTAGGTAAGTGGTTATTTCATAACACGTATCTAAGTTCAAATAAAAGTTGGATATCTTATTCTTTCTACATTAATTTTTAAAAACTTGTGGAATTTAGGTGCGTTTTTGAATATGCAGTTCTTGAAAATGGGAAAATATATCCTTAAAGTCCTTAAATATTCCTTGATTTTTTTTACCAAATAGTGTGGCAACCCTGGATGTGACTACGAAAAGTGTAGTGTTTTAGCTTGTAGGGGGTGAAATAGAATTTTAACTTAGCGTTTGTGGGTTTTGCTGGCTCCGTTATTTAAGACATTTTTATTAATGTGCAAATTTTTCGACTTCCACCTAATACAATTAATAGGCATTGTTTTTACCTGCTGCTAAGGATTTCCAAACCTCTGCTTCCACTAAAATTGTTTTGTCAATTAAAATTTTCTTCTGAGCACCCACAAATCTAAAGTGCAAGTGGATCCTGTCTCCTGAAATGAGTTACTTGAAGATTTGTGTAGAAGTTTATTCTAAAGAATTCGAAGCAATGTTATTAAACAAAGTACTTCAAAGAGATGGGGTAAGTCAAAATTTATCAATTTTAATATACTATGTTTTTGATTTTGGCATCAATTTCTATTTAGTTATGTTTCTTTAAAAGAGAAAAATATAACAAATATTAGCTTAAATATGAACATTGATGTGGGCAATTTTTCATAATTTTTAATTTTATGTCAATTGGGCATAACTTAAAAAAAATTCTTTTCAATTTTTTCTTATTGTACTAATAGACTGGTCGTTTTATAATTGAAAAATGGAATTTTAAACCAAAGAAACTCCAAACATTTTTTTAGGACGCAGGAGTATGCAGAAAGTTCCTTTTGTCACATGTCCTGATTGTCAAATTTTAAGTTTAGTGCTCAAACTAACAATTTTTTTAGCAAAAAATTACATTCACTTGGATTTAAAATTTAACTAATACTATATCTTAACAAATTCCTTCCATAAAACTTGGGCTTTTAATATGCATGTGTATTTCACTTCTCCTAACTTTGTCCCTGGGTTTGGTACATTCACTGATCTCATTGCTAAAGCGGTGAATAGAGGCACTGGATGGAGCTACAGTGATTCTTCAATCATGAAAACTGTAACAGAAAACTAGCATTTCAGTTAGTAGCTGCATTTTTTTTTTTTTTTTTGCTATACTTCACTAATAGGCCCAAATAAACTCCAGTAAAATTAGCTGCGAGGCTTTATTGATTTCCTTACAATCCTCCAGGGTTAAGGTTAATTTTTGCTTGATATTATGATTGGAATTTTTTTTTTATGTTTAAGTGGAGTATAAGAAGTTAAAAATCAGTTTTATCAGAGTTGTGTTTGAAACATTTTGCTTAAAACAATTATGTTTTATAATTATTTATTGACGAAATACAGTTCACTTAAGGAAATGGGTTTTATTTTAGGATATATGACCATGCTGTATTACATTATAGATTAAGATTGTGATAAATAGTAGACCCTGATGGAACAGTAAACCTTGTAGTATCACATGTGATGGTCCATGAGCTCTTCCAAAATGGGACACTATTGACATTTGTTACTATTTATTATAGCCCCTATTTGTTAGATTTGTGGTACTTATCAATGTGGTACATAATAATTTTCGAATTAAAATAACAGCAAGCATAAACTATTGGTAAAATATTAGTTTAATAGAATAAAGACAATAGAAGAATTTATAGACACTGAATCGCCAGATAATCGAACGATTTCTTGTATTCTATGATTCTTCGACAAAGAAAGATGTAAGGCATATGCATAAAATTATGGGGGATGGAAGAAAATAAAGACCAAAACGCTAAAAGAACCGTTTTTTTAAACCTATACAACTTGTTCAATAACGAAAAATTTAATTGTTTTAAAAAAACATGTTTTCAACAAAAAAAAATGTTTTAAACAAAAAAACATGTTTTTTCCAACCCTGCTTTTTTCAAATAAGATTTACATGTTAGGTATACTAATATGTAATGAAGCCAAATTTTGTAGTTTTAAAAAACATTGAACCTATTCTTCTGTTTACATAGGCTATCAAAAACTTGAAATGCGTCCTTGATTGCTGTCTTTTTCTCAGACTATTTTGTATAGACCTAAAAATTTTATAGTAAAGTTGTTTCAGGGTGTTTTGCTTACTGAAATGAACATTTCTCAATATTTTGAGGAGAAAAAAATATGGAACATTTTGTGTTGTGAATGTTTTTTATAAACAAAATAACACCTTGCCTTCAAACAATAAAAAAACTATTTTATATATTGATGAAACCTCATTTCAGTGTATTGTTCAAAGGGCATATAATTGTTTTGGTTTTTGTATGTTAGTTTCAAAGAAAAAGGAACATGGAAAAAGGTCAATTTAACAGTAGCTGTATGGGGTACCGACCTGCCTTAACACGTTGGATGCCACTGACTCCTTAAGGAGTCGCTTGGTTCCGATTCACCGATAACAGCACATTCTGAGGAAATTCATTGTACCATTTCGCCAACCGTTCTTATAAGTTCAAGTTCGTTTGTAACTTTTGCAACCGATCCTTCTGTGCTTGGAATAATACTTGGTGACTTGAAAGAGGGCATTCTATTTAAAATAACGAGAAAATTAAATCCTTCGTCTCAAGTGTAGGGCGACCAGACACCTGACATACCGCATTTCTTACAGTGATTCAGTTTGTTATTCAACAATCCAGCTATAAAAAAATTGCAAATAGTCTGTTTTTTGTTTTGTATTTTTTTTTCAAACAAAACCTACCCAGAAAATATGAATTAGGAAAATTTAATGATGATTTCTTAATCGAAAAGTTAATCACTGTAGCAAATCTGGTAATTGGCTTTCAATTCAATTATTAGTGCCAGATGATATATCCGGTTGGAAAAGGCCAGGAACATTTCCTTGTATTTTTACGACTAGGTAGCTATCGTGTAGCTTTAGTTAGTGACGTTAATTCAACCTAACCTTGCTATTTTACGATCTCGAACTAAGATTTGTACTTGTCCAAAAATGAACAGTTAGTTTATTTCCATTGTAAGGAACAGGTTTAAAAAAAACAGGATGTTTTTCTACTTCATCAGCCTCTATCGATGAAGACTCTATCGATGATTTAGTGGCAGCGAATGTGTTAATCTATGCGGGAAAACGGAGCGTCCAGGTTCCAGGACCGTCCTTCAACAAAAGAGAACTATCGATCCCTTTGATTGACAAGGGGGTCCAAAAATTCAACGTATCAAAATGGTGACTTTCTGTTTTCTGCACGTTTTTGAGGGTGCTCACTGCTGATTCTAAGTGGTTTTTTAATATTTGTAGTCTGTCTGAAACCACTCTACGAACTAAAAGATCTATGCGTACTTCAAAATTGAGATAAGAGTTCTCAGTACTTATTATAATAGGATTTTCGAGAAAATGACTATCAGGGTTGCCACGGTTCTTGAAAACCTTGAAAAGTGTTTGGGAAAAAAGTGATTTTCATGTGCTTAAAAGTGCTTGAAAAACAGTAACAGAAACATTTGTTATGAGTTACTTGTGAAAGAGCGGGTTTTCTGAACTCTTGTTCATAAAAAATAAACATAGAAGCCGAATAAGAAGTATTTCATAAAAGTGCTGAATAGGACTTAAGGGGTCTAAGGAGTCTTAAAAATGTGCAAAGAAGGAACTACAAAGTATAGTTTGATCTGTCATGTAATTTTTTAACTACTCAATATACAAGTATAATTTTTTTATACGTAATTCTACAAGATTTATTTATTATAAAACAAATTTTAAAATTTATGAAACTTTAGCCAAAACTTTAAAAAATGATATTAAACAAAAAGCTATTAAAACACATTGTGATTAGGCTTGCGCGGCAAATTTTGAGGTCAAAATTGAAAAAATGACCAAGAAAATGACTTTATATTGTACAAATATGTACAAACTAGGACTTATACCTAAATTCTCAGCTCAATTTTAATTAGAAATTATTTAAAAATGAATTTAAAATCAAAATTTTAAAAAAATTATTAATTTTTTTAGAAAAAAAGTTCTTAAAATAATTTCTAATTAAAATTGAGCTGAGAATTTAGGTATAAGTCCTAGTTTGTACATATTTGTACAATATAAAGTCATTTTCTGGGTCATTTTTTCAATTTTGCCCTCAAAATTTGCCGCGCAAGCCTAATCACAATGTGTTAAAATAGCTTTATGTTTAATATCTTTTATTTTAGTTTTGGCTAAAGTTTCATAAATTTTAAAATTTGTTTTATAATAAATAAATCTTGTAGAATTACGTATAAAAAAATTATACTTGTATATTGAGTAGTTAAAAAATTACATGACAGATCAAACTATACTTTGTAGTTCCTTCTTTGCACATTTTTAAGACTCCTTAGACCCCTTAAGAGTGAAGATAAGTTCCATTACTTCTAATGATTATATTTTAATCACAGTTGGGCACTTTTAAAAGTACGAACACATTTTAAAAAGAAATCATTTGAAGACTGAATAATCTTATATAAAATTAACGCATTGAAATATTAAAGGTAAAAACTATTTTTTATTTTTCTCTTAGCATATTTCGTAACGAGATGACAGAGTCCATGACCTCCAGATACTTCTTAATGGCTTTGTGCCGACTGTTTTAATGGCCTTAACCAGCTGTCGCTGCTCCTCAAACATGGCTCAAAGAAGGCCTCGACAAGTAAAAGGCAACATCAGCTTGGATAGAGTTCTCGCTAAGCATGAACTGAATTGCAATTGGCCAATTTAACATTACCGATATACAACATACTGAACCCCCTTAAGCGTGACTGTTCTAAACCTACCTTGTTTGAGGTTAATCACAATTGCTTTCTAAACCCAAGTAGGGTGGGCGAAAAACGGAAACAGCAATACTTGCACCATTTTCTTGAGAACCACTTTAGGGGGGAACAAAATGCTTTCAAAGCTTGTGTTGTAACCAGAAGATCTATAGTTTTGGGGGGAAAACACTTGCCTCAGACACTTTAGTTCTTTTGTAATCAACAATAGTGATCGGCCATGTGTAGAACACTGAACAATAGTGATCGGCCATGTGTAATCTACTTTGAAATAACATGCGAATTCCATTTTAAGGAATCGCATGTATTTATTTTATTGATATTGAATGTAGCAAAAATTCCCCAATGGAGTGTGCATTATATATAGCTTGTTTTAGAATGATGAGTTAATATAATTTTTTTATTGGTGTCCATGAGCAATTAAATGACATTGTGTGTCTTTAAAACTGCATCTGCTAGCTCCAATACATCTGTGCTGCAGACAGTGGCACCTTCAGTGGTGGCACCATACCAAGTTGTAAAAAAATATATGGGGTAAGGGTTGAGGGTTTTCGGCTTTGGTTAAATGGGCAAAAAAATTTTTTTAGCTGAACAGGTTAAACCTGAAGAACCGGTTTGAATGAACGTTTTAACAGATTAAACTAAAGGTTATTGTTAGCTTTTATCATCCTCGCACTAGAGCTATACTACCGCAGTTGACGACGGGCGTCGTAATCAAGAGCCAAGTCAGGTGACCAGTCGACTCCCCCAAGCAGAAGGAAAAATTTAATGCAGTTTGATAAGTCATATTGATTGTGTTTTGATAAATCAATTGATAATGGCGTCAAAGAATATATCATACTTAATTTTGTATGATATAGGTTCACTATTAACACTCTGTCTGCCGAAAATGCCCTAAGGCATCAAGTGCTATGCTACCGGTAATGCTACTCCTATGATACATTACACGACAACAAAAATCTTTAGAAAGGGAACGGAAAGATGGTCATTCTGTGTCTGGCGACTCACGTCCAAACTTCCATTTCCTTACTACCAATGCGCGTGCGTATTAAAACCTGCAATATACATTATGCGCATGCGTATTTGTCCTTGATCTCCTGCGGTTAGGTTTGCCATCAGGGATGTACATCAATATCACAAAGCGTGATATTTCTGTGTTAAAGCTGTTCGAAGAAACTGAAAATGAGTAACTAAGTCTTTTTCTTTTAAAGAACACTTTTAATAATTTTGTTTCCCTCCAAGAACGACGAAACGAATGTTTATTTGAAACTTACTTAAATTTTTGTTTAACACTCCTTTGTAGAGCATATCGAGAACTTCTCTTGTACAGTGCAAGACAATAAAGCAAACCAAATTAGTAAGTTATTACTATATTATTTGCTAGAGATAATGCGAAAATGACGGTACAGATCGAATAGCGAGTACATTTTTTTGAGCTTGGTAAAATATTAAGATGTGTTTCTCCATGTAACAAAAACAATCGGATCTGTCCCTTTCTTCCACTAATTTTGTTCATTCTTAATAGTAATTGGGTTATTTAATTCATTAGATTCTAAGTGAGTTACAAAGTTATGTGAATAAAACAAAGTTTAATCTAACCAAATTGGATTTTTCTGGTTTCAATGTGGTAACTATCTAATGGGAATGTTTCAGTTGATGTTTTGTAACGTTATTTTCAAATTTTCGCTGACAACGATGTTATTACTTTATTATTTGCTAGAGATAATGCGAAAATGACGGTACAGATCGAATAGCGAATACTTTGTCTTCTGGTTGTTTCGGTTTCCCTCTTAAAATAACCGTCATGCATGAAAATAAACTTTTATTTCTATGCAAGCTGTCTTTGACAGGTAATTTGAAAAACTAACAGCACATCAATAAGTCGGCATTTAAAAAATGTAATAGTAAAATATTCTAAGAAAACTCATTTATGACTACCGGAACTAAAGCGATTCCAGACAAAAAATGAAAATGAGACTCCTGGAGCTGTTGCCATTCCCACAATCCCAGAAGGCATGTTTACATGAGCCATCCAATCCATGGAATGCCAAAATCCCCATTAGAATGAAAAGAGGTCAAGCAGGATTTTTAACCCAAATTATAGTTTGTGGCCGAATCCATGGTATGAAACATCAAACCCCTATTCATTGGAGGATTTGCGAAATCACCCTATGAACCCTGCAATTCCTGTTCTGTCTGGGAGAAAATCCCCAAGAGGGAAAATTTGCTGAGTTTGCTCTTCAATCCATGGATTCAATAGCTCATGTATACGCGCCTCTTCTCCAATTTAGAGAAAACTAGCTGTTATACCCGACGTTGCACGGGTAGAGGTGAAAAAGTAATTTTATAGTCAATTTAACTATTTTTTCTTTTATTTGAGTTACATAAGATATGAAGATTACCCAGTAATTTTTTCCATTTAATTACCCATCTTGGATATAGTAATAATTAATATTAATTTCAAAAATGCCTTTGATAAGAAGCTCAAATTAAAGAGAATACATATTTAAGTAAAAAAATAATCAGTAAGAATTAAAAATAAGCTACTCCAGCAAACAGCAAACGATTTGCATTTTTTATAAGTTTATTTGCTTTTTAATAGGCTTATGTTGCTGATACCGTTCGTTATTAAAGTACAAAATCCCGCTACTTATATTACATTAAAAAATTCAAAATTTAAAAAATGCTATAAAATTAACAGATAATGTCGTAGTAATTTTCCGAATAAAAACATTTTAGCTCATTTGGCGTGTTTGAAAAATTTGGCAAGGAAAATATATAGCTACCATTACACCCATTCAGCTCTAGTGCAAAGACCATCGCACAAACCAACCAGCTATTTAAAAAAATGCTCTTTTGCATGTTCTTTGTAATAATTTGGCGAGTTTGGCAAAGTAATTGGCGAAAGAAAGAAGACATGAAACCCTAATATGCATCTGTAGTGCAACGGTCTTCAAAAAACAACATAATTCAGTAAAAGCTTAACTATGCTTTTAAAAAAATCATAATTAAAATTATGTATACACAATAAAATAATAAAATGGAGACTGGTAGGATTACGTAACTTGAAACATATCCAACTATTTTTTCAAATTATTAATTTTGTTTCTGAAGGCAATGAACAAATATTAAATAAATTAAGCATTTTCAATTTCAATTGTTTTCTAAAAAAGTTTTATTTAAATTTTTCTGCCTGATGGCATCACGAAAGAGAAAAAATGATCGGATTTGAGCGAAAGTGGTGTATTTTTTCCCTTAAAACGTTCAAAAACGATAGAAGGAATGGTCCGATTCGAAAAATTCTTAGCCTATGTTTGTTCTGGAGATGAGATGAATTTTTGTGCCAAATTTCGTGACAATCTGTTGCGTGGTTCTTAAGTTTTTGCGTTCTATACAGACAAACAGAAGTCGCCTTTTATGTATATAGATAACTGTCAAGTCAAGACCAACATTTTACTGAGAACCACCTTCTAATAATCATTTAACCATAAATTGCATAGTTAAAACATTCCTTTCTCTTTATTTGGGGGCATGAAATTTGTTATTCTGATAGAAAATGATGCTTTTAATATGGCATTTGCTTATTGACCTCTTCAATTCATTTTTTGGCCAATACTTTGGCTTTTTGTTGAATTTTTTTCCAATCAAACTGATTTAAATTTTCATGCCTAGTGCCAAGAAGAACACATGAATACGATCTTTATTTCGATGATGAAAACAGGGAGTTTGAAGCAGTTACTTTTAAAGATGAAAATAGTTCTGATGAAGGTATTGTACCAATTCATTTAATATAAAGTCTCTTTTTATTTTTATTAAGTACCTTATCTTGAAGTGCATGGTTCGTACACTCCTTGAAAACCTTGAAAAGTGCTTGGAAAAAAAATCTTTTTCAAGTCCCGAAAAGTGCTTAAAAATGAATCTAGGGTGCTTGAAAAAAATCTGAAATATTTATTGCAAACTAACTAACAACTACTCAAACTATGAACTAACTAAATGTGAAGAAGATCTGAATGAACTGTATCTATCCATGAGAAGTGTTTAAAATAAATCAGTGTTATCAGTAGTTTGTTTTTAAAATGGCTCTGTAGTAATTTTTATGTTTTAATGATAATGAAATTTTATTTGATATTCAAACTTATCAATTTAAGATACTTTCTGTTTAAGAATTTGCAGAGAAATCGTATGATTTAATCGATATGGTGTTTTAAATCCTTTTAAAAAATTTAATACCTTAAATTTCCATGACTCTTTAATTTTTGAACTGACTAAAAGCCTTAGTAGTCTAAATGATATTGATTACCTGAAAAATAAATCGCTTTTTCAACCTTTTTAACCATATAAAAATTATTGTTAAAATCTGGCACCAACATCTAGTCCTTGAATTTTTCTGGAAAAGTCCTTGAAGAGTGCTTGAAAAGTGCTTGAATTTTTTTTCCAAACAAGTGTATGAACCATGAAGTGGCTAAGAGGTATTAAGTGTCCGCCTCATAAGACCAAGTTTGGGTTTGAACCCCAGGTGATTTAACAGATTTTCTGGATGGGAAAATCATGGGCCCTCATGTCATATGATTATGTGGCAGGTAAAAGATCCCCGAGTGCCCTTTTGGCTTGGGTTTTCTTGGCAAAATTAATTCTCGGAATACTTTAATATCCACAGACATCTCAGATTCATTGTAATTTGAGGGTCAAAATTAGATGGTGCCACAAAAAAGGCTCTCAGTTCTGAAGAATTGCCTAGTCTGCAAAGGCTTAGTCATCAATAATGCAGCCCCTTTGGAAAACAAAGTATCTAAAAAGAATTGAGCATGGTATTAAGTTCTGTTTGCATTTAAAAAGTAACGGTTGTTTTTAGAATAAAGTTTTTCCAAATTTATTAGCTGCTCTTACTACATTTTATAAAAGACATATACCATCTCCTAAAAAATTTGTTTTATGTTAGCATGTACAGTGTACACAATAATTAAAGTTTAATACTTGTAAAATTTTCTTGATAAACCATGTCACAATATTTTTTTGTTTCTTGCTTTGAGTTCGAACTATACTATAATAACTTGCCTTGATTATCAATCCTGTTTTTACAAGTAATATACTGTAATAACTAATTTTCCTTGTCTTTTCCCAAAAAATCCTGTAATTAATACTTTATATTACAAATTTTTAATTAGGTCTCTACTATATTGTAAACTTTGTAACTGTTTGTTACATTATAATATAATATCTTAATTTATTGTACTATATTTAAAATACTGTGGTTCTCTTGTAGATACCGAAGATGCTAGTGAAACTGACATGGTTAAACAAGAACAGGAAGTCGCTGATATTAAAAATCAGTAATGTTTTAAATTTATTAATTTAATCAAAGAAAAGAATAAAAAATGGCACACTTGTAGATGCTTAATGAAAGATTTCTATAAGCAATTTTGTTTTAAGGTTGTGTCGTGTTTGTTTTTCTTTTGGTTTAGACATGTAATATCATTAATACTTTAGTATTAAGGACATCCTTTGTGTTATCCTTAATAGCTTTCTTTGTAAAAAAAATCTTGTAAAGGAATCTTTTTAAACATTATTACCAAGATATTAATTTAAAATAAATAAGGTTATAGCCTCTTCAATACTGAAAAAAATCCTATGCATTTATATTTTATGTACACAGACAGTAAACTCCTGATTATCCGCGGAATTGGGTGGCACCGCTTCCGCGGATAAGCGAATTTGCGGATAATCCGCAAAAATTAATAAAATGCCTACTTAAAACAAAATTTCTTCTAGGTTTTATGAAAGTAAATTACAGTAATCGTATATAGCATGCACAAATTTACTTACTTCAAAATGTCTATTACTGTCGTTACTCCTATGCCATACTGCAAGCACATTTGATTTTCAGAGGATCCGTTTTCCATCTTTTTAATGAGTTGTAGATCGTCTTGAATTGTCAAGAAAACTTTTTTTTTAGTTTCTCACGCATTTCGCTAGTATCAAAATCACATTAAGCAATTCAATTAAAATAGTGGGCAGTTTATTTTACCAAAAAACTTTTTGACAAAAACCTGTTTGTGATGTGCACCTGGCAGAACACCAGGTTTCCTAAAGTCAATCTTATTCTAATGTATTCGTTGTTCCTGTTAAATGTATTCGTCGTTCTTTGAATGGGTTCGTCGTTCCAGAAAGGAATTCGTGGTTCTTTTAACTGCATTCTTCCAAAAAGTTTTGAAACAAATAAAATTCATTCATAGCATTTTTAAAAAAATTTTATATTTGAACTGAAAAAAGGGATGGGGACCCGCGGATAATCGGGAGTTTACTCTATTTTTCAAATTATTAATTATATATTTAGAACTATTCTTAAGCATAATCCATTCAAAATATTTACAGTATCTGAAACTTTAATTAAATGCCTGCTTATACTTGAAAATTCATTTGTATATGTTTTCACTTTCTTAGAATGATCACAGATGAAATTGCATCACTTCAGAAACAATTAAAACAGTTGGAAGATGGTGAACATCCGGATTACATTAAATGCTTGAAGGAACTTGAGGATCATTATCAAACTAGGCAACTGTTGATTAAAGCATGTGAAAAAGTAGAAGTAAGGATATTATTCCTATTTTTCTTCAAGTTCATTTTAATTGTATACTCATTGGTGTGCATAGGATTTCTTTAATAAATTGTTTTGAAATTTGACAATTTTAAGTTTGTTTGAGGTTTAAAATATATATATTACAGTTTAAATTTTTAAATTACATTTTTAGTTATACAATGAAAACTCCACGACCGACCACCTCCATTAAACGACCACCTCTACTTCCGACCAATTTTTCAAGGCACCGATTTTCTCCCCTATGTGTTCAATGTTAAAAACCACTCTGGGAGAGACCAGATTGAACTCCCACAACGACCAGTTTTAAATCCCATTTCATGAAAAAAATATCTTTCTAACATGACTTTTTCCGACTTAAAAAATAAATCAGAAAAAAAGGTAATTTGAGAAAAATCGAAAAAAATTAAACTGTCAGAAATTTCTTCTTCCTTTAAAAAGGTTTAATTAGTCCACACTAGTTTGTTAAAATAAGTTAGTATAGTATTTTTTTTACATAATACAGTTTATTCAAAAGTAATTTATTTATAATTTTGTGTACATTATTTGAGAATTAATAAATAAAGGTAATGATAAATATTTTTTGTAATTATGTAATGATTAATAATACATTGCAAAATGACATTTCAACTTTCTATCTAATTCAATTTTCGCACTCTTGGAGCGACCAACCTCCATTTACGACCGATTTGTTAGGGAACGGGCGGATGGTCGCTCTTGGAGGTTTCACTGTATAAAAATTAAATTTGCATGTCCTTTATTGCAGTTAGTTATTATGTATTCTGTTTAGAGAAATATATGGGCTTTATGTTCAGGGCTGGGATGCCCAGTTGCTGGAGCGCTTGGCTAGCGTGCGAATGGTCCCAGGTTTGGGTCCGGCATCCCCTAAATAACTGCTGACCTATAAACGGTCTGTGCAGCCAAAAATGTCGGACTAAAAGTATCCCATGTAGAGAGAGTGCAAGTTAAATATGCTCCAAATTCTTGAAGCTGTGTTCAATGTCGCCCTTAACGGTTTTGTTGGGTGCCTACTCAGGACACCAATAGCCCTCGTAAGCTCTAGTACGATGATAATTCAAAAATAAATTAAACAAGAGGGTGCTTATATTCAATATACAGTGATCAAAGAAACCTATTACAAATATTTTATTATTGTAGTTGTTCATAAAATTCTATATAGTATTAGCTCATTCATAAATACCTCTCTCTGACCATCATTAAGTCACAGATTAAAAGATTTTTGGTTTGGCTACTTATGTTGGTCTATTTTTGAATAAAAGAATTTAAAAAAAACATTATTAGAGGTGCTTATTCAGAGTTCTACACTTGATCTGAATAACTGGTATTTGCTGTAGTTTAATTGTGCATAGGAGCACACATTTGTTTAATAAATAACAGTTCACACTCGCTACTCTGAATGTCCATTTCAGTACACCAAAAATCTAACTTATATGTGAAGAGTACACGGGAAGAACCGATTGATTTATTAGGCGGACGCCCGCAATTGTCTGCTTGGCGAACATTGGCGGCAGAAAACCGGTTTCTCTCTTTCTTCTTTGCCTGGTCCAAGCGTCGGGATCGTCAATCGCTTGAATCTTGGTAGCTAGGAACCACAGAGATAGTAGTTAAAGAATTAGAGTGGAAGATCACGTGACCTACAACACTGGCTTCATTGGGGCTCTTCTGGGAGCTCCTTGCGGGTCCCGTCGTCAGCATTGAAGGTCACGTGATCTACCACTCTATTACTTTAACTATGATTTCTGCGGTAGGAACTGGTTTCCTTACACAAGTTTTGGCGATCACTCGCTATCATTGCCAAAGTGGCCTGCTAAGGAAACTTCTCTACAAAATCAATCGGTTCTTCCCGTGTACTCTTCATATTTTATCCACAAACTAGATTGTACAGGGTGAGGCAAACAAAAGTGGCCCCGATCTAGAAATAGGAATACGTTGAAATGCTTGGCGAGAAAAACTCTTGAAGCCGCCTGAAACCTGTTTTTGCATTGGTTGGATAGGATTAGCTTCACATTAGAGCTACTCATAGACTAGTGGCGAGTTCAGATCTTAGTTTGTATTGTATGAAGATGTCCCATAATGCAAATTTTGTGTCTTGCAATCAATTTAGAATTTTGTATTATCAAAAACAAAAAGGTCCGATTCTCTGGGATAAATAACGACCAAAACAATCAAATAATCACCAGTGGCAGTGGGAACTTTTCTTGATCAGCTCTACAAACCTTGTTTATATTTCATTTCAACTAGTTTCTAAAACCGTAGCATAGTTGCAGGCAAATAAGTCGCCAAGCGTTTGTTTGGGCTTAATGTTGAAGTGATCAATAGCTTCAGTTAGCAAACCTGTTTTTGTATTGGTTTTAGACGTGGCAACATTTCTGTGGTATTCTTATCTCTAGACCGGGGTCACTTTTGTTTGCCTCACCCTGTATGATATAAGTGGTATTAATGATTTGAGGTTGGTTGTCTTTTGTGGGAGGATTTTTGGAGGTTAAGGCATCTCTGCTTTAGAAGCATTTTTGTACCAACCCCCAAATCCCTGAATTTATGCATAAGTAAGAGTCAACTTTTAGAGGGAATGGGCGCGCTGTCCCGGGGGGTCTCCAAACTCAAGTGCCTCAATGTTAATCCAATGTGAAAAAAACTATTTTCGCTGCCACATTTCTCCGGCTGTATTGAATATTTTCACTAGCGGGTTTTTTATGTGATAAATGTAGCTGACTTACAAGTCCCGACAATCCCACTTTTTGAAATTAGTACGAATATTTTTTTTTGATATTCAATAAATTGTTTTACACAAAGCATTCGAAGCAATTTTAAAAAGTGGGATTATAGAGACCTGTAAGTCAGCTACATTTATCACATAAAAAAATCCGCTTGTAAAAATATTCAGTACAGCCGGAGAAATGTGGCAGCGAAAATAATTTTTTCCCATTGGATTAATATTGAGACACCTGAGTTTGTTGAGAGACTTGAGACACCGTTCAAACGCGCCCATTCCCCCTTAACCCCAAGCCAAAAAGTCCATTGCTTCCTCATGCGACACAAAAGAAGGCAACACCACTACCATGCTCTTCTCATTCAAGGGGGCTGGGGAGCCCAGTCGGTTAGGCACTCGCCTAGCATGCGAAAAGTCCCAGGTCCGGGCATCTCCAAGATAACTTCCGACCTATAAACGGCCTGTGCAGCCAAAAATGTCCGATGAATAATACCCTGTGTAAGGGAGTGCACGTTAAATAACCTTCAAAGTAATAATGCTGCATACGATGTCGCCCTTAACGGTTGTGTTGGGTGCCTATTCAGGTGTCGGCTCGTCACGTGACTGTGGTTCTAAAATACGATGCCCGTCTCCAATAGCCCTCGTGTAGCTCTAGTGTGACGATAATTCAAATCAAACCAAACTACTATGCAAGTTCATCGTCAGAGATCACTACACATGTTCCTTGTGTGAAAGCAACCCAAATAGCTTCGGTACTACTACGCATGTTCTTTGTTCAAAAGCAACGTTATAGAGAGCAGCACTACTACCACGCTTTCCAATTTTGGGTCTACTACCTAGGTTTCCTTGTTTAAAAGCAACGCTACAAAGTGCAGCACTACTTCCACGTTTTCTACTTGGGTCTACTACCTAGGTTTCCTTGTTTAAAAGCAACGCTATAGAGAGCAGCACTACTAACACGTTTTCTACTTGGGTCTACTACCTAGGTTTCCTCGTTTAAAAGCAACACTATAGAGAGCAGCACTACTGCCACGCTGTCTCTGTTGGGTCTACTACTCAGTTTCCTTTGTTTGAAAGCAACGCAACAGATTGCAGCACTACTGACAGTAAATGGCTCCTTCTAATTTTTTAGAAACAAAGGCAAACCAGAGGATCCCCCGAATCGGTTTGTCACCCCCAAATTTTATGATTTGGCATTGGAACATGGAGAACTTTGTGATCATGACGGACTTTGACAACCTGCACCAGTATCCTATCACCATTAGCATATACATGGGTCTTCGTCCGACAGGGCTGGAGCATGCAACCTAAGGGATGCCAATCCAACACTCTACCAACCAGGCTATCCCGGCCCATGATTTGGGGTTAACTGCAAGGGAAAGGGTATGAGTCAGTAAAAGGTGTGAAATAAGTTACCACTCCTTCACTTCACTATTATTCCCCATTTGCTTTCATGCATGATTATGATTTTATCATAAAAGTCTTTTTAACAATATGAATCCTTTTAAACTTCTTCGTATTCAATCTGTGCTAATTTGGTTATGCTTCACAAGTATATTCTTGTGTTAAGAGGACTCTCTTTGGAATTCCACATCTTGAAAATGGTAATGTTATTCCTATGTAAAACATTCGCAAGTCAATTACCGCCACAATTTTATTAAAAGGTTACTAGTTTCTTGTATCATTGTAAAGAACGAAAGGAACTAAAAGGATAAAACTAATTTGTTTTGTGAAAATCGCACATTTAGTATTTTTCATAATTTTTTGAAGTTAGTAAAAAATGGAGCAAGCATTAAGTTCTAACTTCAAAAATTATTAAAAATACTAAATATGTGATTTTTATAAAACAAATTAGTTTTATCCTTTTAGTTCCTTTCGTTCTTTACAATGATACAGGAAACTAGCAACCTTTTAATAAAATTGTGGCGGTAACTGACTTGCGAATGTTTTCCATAGGAATAACATTACGATTTTCAAGATGTGGAATCCAAAGAGAGTCCTCAAGCACATTTTGCATGGCCTCACAGACCACAAATAACCCTTTTGAATTTTGCCTATTGCTTTAACTATTTTTTATATTGTGGCAACTAATTTGTTAAAACAACCAAAACTTTGTTTAATGAAATGACAGTTGCCTAATTATGTTTCCTTCATATGGCAGATTGAAAGAATTGAGCGAGACTACATTCTAGAAAAGGAAGCTGCCCACAAAGAGTTTGAGGACAAGAAAATTGAGCTCCGTGAAAACCTTATTTCTGACTTGGAAGAGAAGAAACGCATGATTGAAGCTGAGCGCAGTAGCATGGAACTGACAAGTGGTAAATAAACTTTTAATTATTGTTAGAATATTAAATAGATTCTAAATTATGACAAAAACTCTACCTGCAGATTATATCATTGCAAAAGTCACCTATATCTTATTTTTTTAGTAATCCCTTTCTCATATAATTCTAGCCCCTTTGATTGGAAACTATTTTACCCAATTGTTTTTTAATCTCTTCTTATATTCATTACTGACCTCCAGAATTTAGTGAGTTTTCAATGTTGGTGTCTTATTTAATGGTATAATCTTTTTACCCTAATTTAAAAGAAATACAAATTTTTTCACCATAGATATAAGCAATATCAAGTTTTTAATGAAGTGTTCTGTAGCTGTCTTCTTAAGATCTAAATATGCGAAATTCACAATCCCATTGAAAGTGTAACTGAAATGTAAGATCCATGGGAGTAGAAATTTGTTTTATTAAAATTTATTTTCATAACACCATGTGCATAAATTAATTATCATATGAATTATCATAAATTTACAGAAACAAACTAAAGATTTTTTAAATGAGCCTTTCTCATACATACAAAATTCAATATAAAGTAAATTTTTTTTATAAAAAAATTGCTTTTCAATATAGAATAAATTGCTTATGTATATGTTCAAGATTTACTTTATGGATTTATTATGGTCCATTTAATAATTATGATTGTTTATTAATAAGTTTTGAAAGGCAGATGTAGTGGAAATACATAAAAGTTTTATTTGCTCTATATTAACTTGTGCTGTTTCCTGTTTTTATACATTTTATTTTACCATTATATTCTATATTATATTTAACATTATTTTAACTTCTGTATTTTATATTTATTAACATTGAATTGTACATTTTCACCTGTCACTGCATAGATATTACTATTTTTCAATTTAATTTACCCTAAAGTTTAAATGTTCCTTTTTGGTTTAGTTAAAAGTTGGAATTTGCTTGCTTACATAAATTAAATGCTTATAATTATGCAGGGATCGGAGTAACGCGTTACTTGTAACGCCGTTACTTGTAACGCCGTTACTTGTAACGCCGTTACTTGTAACAGTTACTTTTTTTTGGTAACGATGAGTAACGCAGTTAGATTTTTCAGAAAGTAACTGTAACTGTAACTTAGTTACTTTTAGCGGTAACAAAGTAACGGAAAATGTCGTTACTTTTCCGTTACTTTCTGAAGGCTGTCTGATGCCAATTTTGAAACTCCACTCCTAAGAAGGGGAAATTTCGTATTCCCGGACAGAAGGAAGGTCGGGGGAGAAATTACCCCCCTTCAATCTCGAACGGGACGATGGTGAAGGGTGCCGAACTCTTTTCCCCGAACCTGGTGTCGAATTACCCGTTCCGAGGTTTGCTACTATATACATATCTGGGGAAGAGGAACTTATGACCCATAAGATAAGAAAAACTGGTTACTTTTATCTCTAAGGGTTTGGGTATTGTAGGAAGTAAATATCAGCCGAGACAGTGATTTTTGAATGTCCATTATCTTACCACTAAAAGTTTGCATTTCACGATCGAGAAATCAGTAGAGTATCGAGGATCAGTACTATCAGCAGCCACATTTTCTTCGCCACGCTGCTCGGGAGGTTACGTAGAATGAAAATGTACTAAAATTACGCTTTTTTTAGATGTTTTTATATCAGAGTTAATGGCTAGTAGCTATTGAATTTATTTATTTTTAGCTAAGAACATAGTACTTTTATGGCATCTATTTCGTCTGCATACTAAATGATTGATTAAATATTAAATAAAAATATTTTTTATTGATTAATATAAAAAAAATACCGTCCAATTGAGCTTATCGAATAAAAAAATACTTATTATATGCTTATTGAATATAAAAATTCAATGTTACGGTAATTTAATTATGTTATTACATTATTTTACCGACATACTAATATTTAAACACGGGTCCTTTATAAGCGTTTATTGAAAACAATTGAGTTTGAAATAAAAATTGTGTTAAAGAGAAATAAACCAAAAAAGGATACTACTTTTTTAATTACAAAAATATAAACAAAGTCCAAAAAAAAAAAAAAAAACCAAAAAACTACAAGATATAACAGCTTCTAAAAAAACACCTTTTTATTAACCACACTGCTTCCATTTTATTTTTTACCTTTGGAGATGTGAATATAATAAGAATAAAACTGAAAAACTGAACTTATAAAACTTATTTTCTGTAATATACTACTTTTGATTTGTCAAATGGGTATTGTGTATAGTGTATACACCAAACATTAGTGCTCTAAAAATAGTAATTTTTTATACAATAAATCAATAAATCTCATTAAAGGATGTCCGGTTATCACATTTTAGTTGACTCGTAAAATGAATGAAAACCTTTACTTAAAAAAAATCTGTGGGCAGACAAGAATTTTTGCCGAGCAAGGGAGACCAAGAAGAGAGATTTTGTTTCATTTCCGGTGTCGTCTAGAGGAATGTATCCGCTGATCTTGATGGACCCCTCGGCTCCTTATCTATCCCTTGACCCCCCCCCCCCTTCTGTGGGGGGGTCAAGGGATGACAACTTCAGTGGCTGTTGACAACTTCATTTACAAGTAAGTCCACGTGCAGCACAGTGCGTGGTCCGTGGCTTTTTCACGAAAGGAAACATAAATCACTATACAATAATACAGTCATTCTTTCTCGCACTTGATGCTTAAAACCCCTGCCCTGTATTTGTAATTTAATTTCCTTATTTTTTTTGTATCAAATCCATGATATTTTGATTCAGAAATAAATTTTGGTTTCTCTAATAACCAAATTACTAAATTTTGCAAAACAGAATTACGTACCTTGAATTACGAAAGTCTTCAAGAAATAAAATGTAAGTGATGATTTGTCATCTTTTATGTTATTATATTTTTTTTCGTTTTATGTTATTAATTTATTTTGTTTATAGTTATCCATTTTGTAATGTTATTTGCAGTGACTAATATAATGTTAGGCTAATATTTATTAATTTACATTTATTTAAATTGGTCTCCTTAGATTTCCCCAAGACTCGCAAAATTTGTGTTCGCTAATATAATAAATTAAATTTAATTAAACGGAGTTTAATTGTTTATTAATAGTTACGTTTAAGTTAATAATTTTAAATCATTAGGAGGAATTAAATTTGAATTTTTTTAATGAATGAATTAATCTATTTTAAAAATAAATTTTAATTAATAATAATTAATGTGTACTTTCATATAATTAATGATCAATTTTAGTTAATTAATAAGCCCTTGATTCTTTTATTTATCATAACTAATTTTTAGTATTGATTAACCATGTCGCTCCCCCCCCCCCCCTGATTTTAGGACAATTGATAAATTTCATTTTTGTCTTATAACTTGGAATTTTAAAAAGTAACTGTGATTCGTTACTTTTTGTAAAAGTAACTGTAACGCGTTACTTTTCATATTAAGTAACTGTAACGGTAACAGAGTTACTTTTTAAAAGTAACTTTCCAATCCCTGTAATTATGTTTAAATAAGGGAGATCGTTGTACCTTGGGACACTGGCAATTTCTAAGAATCTATTGGCAATATTCATACATTGTTTATTTCTAATAGTAGCCTTAACCAACAGACGTCATCATAATAAAATTTAACACGAGCATCATTGAATTGATGAATTGGGGACAAAAAATAATATTTCATTACCCCAAAGTAAATATTTTTCTCATTCTAATATAATTTTTTACCTTTGTACTTTTACAAAAAGTCAACTGTATTTTATTTTCTTCATAAAAGAGAAGATTTTAAAATATTTTGGTTATGTGAAAATAGTGATAATGCATTTAGATTGGCCACTATCTTGCTCTTATTTAAAACATGTAGTGTATTGTACCTTGGGACAGGTCCCAAGGTACAACATATTCATGATTCTTAATAATTTGGATAAATTAAATATCTTTATTATTTATTTTAAGAGCAATTCCACAAAACATGTAAAATACAATTCAGCTTTGGATATATATTTTATAATTATTGAAGTTTGAAAATATAATTCTGGCAACACCTGATAAATCTTTTTCCTTCCATGAAGTTTTATTTGGGTATTTCCTTGAAAAAAGTAAAGTTTGTTTCCTGACATAAATTAGTTCAAGTGTATGACTATTGACTAAATTATAAAGTATGTCCCAAGGTACAACATCATATTGTACCTTGGGACAGTTTATCCTCTCTACTTTAAATGAGTGGCAATTTTTTTTATTTCAAGCTGCTAGAATTAAAAAAAAATGTATTATAGAGGAATATATTGGTGTGTTGAAATGCTTCTTTTAAATTTGTATTTTGACTACAATTATCGAAGAAAAAAAATTTAAATGTAAAATTGTCCCAAGGTACAACACTCTCTCCCCTAAAGCATGTTTCACAATGAACCCTAGACTGTGTTATTATTTCAAAGAAGTTTATTTGAGAAAAATACCTTTTCCCTAATTGGCCTTAAGAGGACTCCCTTGGAATTCCACATCTTGAAAATCGTAATGTTATTCCTATGGAAAACATTTGCAGGTCAATTACAGCCACAATTTTAATAAAAGGTTACTAGTTTCTTGTATCATTGTAAAGAAAAAAAAGGAGTAGATTTTGTAAAATTAATTTATTTTGTGAGAATCACATATTTAGTATTTTTAGTAATTTTTTGAAGTCGGAACTTAATGTGTACTCCATTTTTTACTGACTTCAAAAAATTATTAAAAATACTAAATATTTGATTTTCACAAAATAAATTAATTTTACAAAATCTACTCCTTTCGTTCTTTACAATGATACAAGAAACTAGTCATCTTTTATTAAAATTGTGGCTGTAATTGACCTGCAAATGTTTTCCATAGGAATAACATTACTATTTTCAAGATGTGGAATTCCAAGGGAGTCCTCTTAAATACATGTATCTCTAATGATGATTCCCCTCTCCATTTTTCCCTTTCTTTAAATTGACATTTCAATGTTATTCATGTTTTATACAGATAAGACTACCCTTCAAGTAGCTGATCATGCAATTGCAAGGAGACTTATTTTAGAAGGTACATTGATAATGCATGACTGTTTTTTAATCAGTTTTCAAACTGGTTTAAGTTATTGCATGATATAAAATTATTTATTTGTAGTAGTCTTACATAAATTAAAGCTTAATGCTTTTTTTAATTACCAATTTAGCATTGTAGTTTCAATATATTTTATTTTATTTTGAATAATGGTATCTTTTAAGCAAATACAGCACCACAACTTATAATTTATAAAGTATTGTTTTATTAATTTATTATTTTGGACTGTCCTAACTTAATTAATACTTTTGATTTTTTTTTTTAATTTTGTTTTTCATAATATCTTTTTCTAACATTTATAGTTTGCAACATCCTATAATTATTTAAAAGGTATACAAGTTAGTTAACAAGAAGTTGAGTTAAATCAATAGAAACATGATTCTCAACCTAATTACCCTTGCTGCATTAAAATATTTTATCCATTGGATTAACACGTTGGATGCCACTGACTCCTTAAGGAGTCGCGTGGTTCCGATTCACCGATAACAGCATATTCTGATGAAATTCATAGTACCATTTCGCCAACCGTTCTTATGTGTTCAAGTTCGTTTGTAAACTTGATGAGCATGATGGTCTAGGGGTTACACAAACTATGCAATCTAGCTCTTTCATCTACCCTTTTGTGTGATATTTAATTGACACCTAGTAATGCGGTTCTCTGAACAAGCACACAAACCTGAAAATATATATGTCTGCCAACCAACCGCCTAGTAATCTTAGATGTGACTGATGAATTTCCATACATAGATTTTAAAGCTTATGCAGTTTTTGCGTTATTGAGAAGTGTATCTTTCGCCTTATTACGACAAATATAATACCTTATTGGAAAAGCCATATTGGAAATGGCCAGGAACATTTCCTCGTATTTTTTCGACTAGCTGTCGTGTAGCTTTAGTGAGAGACGTTGATTCAACCTAACCTTGTAATTTTACGACCTTGAACTAAGATTTGTATTTGTTCGAAAATGAAGAATAGTTAGTTCATTTCCATTGTAACGAACAGGTTTTTAAAAACAGGATGTCCTTCTACTTTAACAGCCTCTATCGATGATGTAGTGGCAGCGAATGTGTTAAACAAGAAGACATTGGTTTGGACACTCATCTGTCACTCCCATTTCCCTTTAAGGGCCAAGATGGTTGCTCTGTTAATCTATAATAATAAAAGAAAGAGTCTGTTTGTCTGTGTGTGTGCAAATAATTAAGCTTCTATTTAGATGTTTCTTCATTAATAAAAAGCCAATTGTTTTATTTCTTGGTAAAATAAATGTTGCATCGTAACATTTTCAGTGTTTAGCACAAGATTATGCAGAAAGTAATTAATATGTTTTGTGTGACTTAAATTATATCATTCAGATTCCATGGAAGTGAAGCCAGTTATTACAAGGAAGCTGCGTCGTAGACCTAATGATCCGTTGCCTGTACCCGAGAAAAGAAGAAAAACTCTGCCAAATATCCTTTCCATTTGCTAACTATTTATTACTATCATTGATTAATCATCGCACTGATAAACTAATTGCAAAAATTGTAAACTTGTTTTCATTGCATTAAGTTAAAATTTTCAGTTCATTCATTCAAATTCTTATATTTTTTAATTTTTATTTCTGTAATTTGATGCTTAAAAGTACTCCTCGATATGTACTTTATAAGATTTGAAATGGCATTGATGTATAAATATTTATAAATATATGTGTTATATATGGGAAACCCCTGACAGTCAGTTGGTTTATATGTCTGTATACTTAAGATAATTGAGCACATAAAAAGTCCAATGTTTTATTTCTATACAAATGTTTCAAGTAAGTGTAGCTGTCACATTACATGTATAATGTTAAAATTAACAGTATTATAATACTTTCTTCATCTGTTTGATAATCATTTACAGGGTTCATGCGCATATGAAAAGTCATGAATTTGGACATAGGGTAAATTATGTCATGAAAAGTCATGAATTTGAGCAAAAAAACGACCAAAAGTCATGAAAATCTATGTGTATGGGTTTTGTTCAAAATGATCAGTTTAATTATTTTTCCTCTTATGCAAATAAAAATTCTTAATAGCGTTAACGGCATCGGGCTGTTGCGTACCGGTGACGGCAATCACGTTTGTTATTGTTTACGTCTTTTTCACCGGAGCTTCTATTAACACGACACTTGTACGCATATGCAATACTGGTTTATGATCACCGCTGCTGGGCTATTTCTTTCATTAATATTTGATATTCGGCTTTGAAATGTCATGATCATTGATCACTCTTTTTTTTAAGCTTTAAATCTGGTATTGATTTGATACAAAGTGCCAATGTGAACCTTAAAAACATGGCAGTAACCCCCACCATTGAGAAATCTTTCTTTTTGAAAAATCTTTCTTTTTTTTAAACTTTAATTGTGAATTTCTTATTGTTTCTTTTTATTAAATTTTTTTTATATCAAGTTCGTTTCTTTGCTTCTTCAATTCGTGTCACATTTTATTCTTTCAACAGGTTTTTATTTGTTTTAATTTTTCTTGTTTTTGGTCCGATTCCTGGAGTCATGAAATTTTTTAATTTCAATCATGAATAGTCATGAATTTGAGACCTGTCATTTTAGCATGAACCCTGCATTTACTTTCACAGCCCATACCACAAATTTCACATATAAGTGTGATGTATCAAATTGTAGTTTAGGACTAGGCTAATTAATTTAAGTTCACATTAAATTTCTTTTTAAATTTAAGAGAAGTTTCCATATGAAATTAATTAAAAAATAACTTAGTTTCATTTAATTATTGTCATTAATTGCCATTTTTATAACCTTTATTTTTCACGATATGCATTATTTCAAATATATAGAATGCATAAATAATGGTTGCATTCTAAAATGCATATTCAAAAAGTAATTTTTAATTATAAAAATATGATTTTGTAATTTTATTTACTTTAAAAAGTTTAATTTTTTAAGAGATTTTTTTTATTCTTCTAATTATAAATAAATTTACTTGCACTTTTTATTGATGAAAGCATAAACTGAAATAACTAATTAAGGGTGTAAGTATTAAGTAGAATTGAATTAGCTAATTTTGCTTTTGAGACATTAAATTGTTGTTTGCAAGCATATCTAAGTATTATTTCAAAAATTATTATTAGTTTTTCTTAATACATATTCACCTCAACTTAACTTTCTTTTGGATGATGAGGATATCATGGATGATCTTATTGCAATTAGTAAAGTAAGTGAAATACATTATTGCTTGTCAAGAGTTTATAATCAAAGTCAATGCTTGGAATTATCTCATTTATTAATTATCATTTGTAAATTAATTACAAACATATAGGAATAATTTCAAATAGATATAACTTCATCTGAAATTAACTGCCTCTTGTTATCTAGATTTTACCTACCCTACCGTAACTCCCATACTATTGTATTTTCTTTTTAAATGTTTTTGGTTTAGCTTTTAAGATTCAGTTTATCATGCATGATAATCTTGTGTGGATATATGTTGTTGAGTAAATAATTGGCTAATATCGAAGGTTATAGTATAGGACTTTTGCTCTTGTTCAACTAATGTACAGAATTTTCACAAAAAAGAATCATTCTCCAAACTTTTTAAATTTTTAATAAATTGTTTATCTTCTTTGAAAGATAATTGAGGCATTAATGCTGGTCCGAATTTCGTTTGAAAGACATTAAAAAAATTTACTAAAGAAAATAGTTTAAATAAATTATATTGGATAGCACTAACTAGCTGACTACATGCAAAAAAAAAATTCATACTTTGACTTTTCATTAGAGGACTTTTATGATGTGCTAAATTTTACTAACAGAAAAGTCAATTTTATATAACTTATAATAGCAATCAATTTTGCTGAACGTTTTGGGTGGGAACCCTTAGCAACCATGGGACTCCAAGTATGGCCAACTGTAATAATCGGGTGTGACACAAGACTTAAATTTAACAATTGTTTGCTACTATTTCTGTGTATTTTTTATGTATAAATCTGGGCTATAAATAACTCTCATTTTCTTTGTTTGCAGCATAAGACTTCGTCACCCAGGAAAAGACGTGACAGTACGTAAAAATTTTATTCTTTTTTCACACTTTTATAATTGAGCTCCTAAATGTGAAGCATGATTTTTTTAAAAATTTTAACCTTTTAAAAGGATATGCATTTTCGCATTTTACTTCAGATGCTTTTTAATTTCATTCATTCCTGATTTTATTCATTTATTTTTGTGCTAGGTTATATGGGCTCATCCAGCGATCATGGTGGAACTTCAACCGAAGTAAAAGTTGAAGATGGAAAACTTTATTATGATAAAAAATGGTATTAAAAAATATGTCTCATTAGTTCTTCATATAATTATTGAAAAGTTTTGCAATTTCATATAATATCTATGATAAAAAAACACTCTAATGTGTCTATTTCATGTATTCTAAAAAAAAACTATTATATTCTTTATGATTAATATTTTGAAAAAAAAAATGAAAAATACAGATAGATTGTTTCAGTGGCTAGGTATATATATTTTTTAAAAAACCAATGCAATAATAGATATTTATGCAACTAGTGTGAAAAGTAATGCTTTTTAAAACTAGTGGATTTTATTTCACGAGCGAGGTACGAGCGAGTGAAATAAAGACACGTGTTTTAAAAAGTTTACTTTTCGCATGTGTTTCATACACTATTTTTTATAATTGCGTGAAAAAAATCAAATCTCTTTGGTTCAAAAATAATTCACGTGCTAATTAGACTAAAATGAGTGGAGCTTCCAGGAGTGATGTCAAAGAAAACAACCAATGAACTCGCAGTTCGGAGAGCGTGACGCTATAAAAAACCAATAAGCGTGTTTCAACATTTTGTCAAATAAAGCAACCAATGAACTCGCAGTTCGAAGGGCGTAACTTAAGAAATATTCCCATCGCGAGAAAAAAAATTCATTGATTCAAAAATAATTCACGCGCATAATATTTTTAAATACAGCAGATCGATAAATCTTTGGATTTTATGAGTATTATCAAATCGAAATTTTTACTTGAAATGTTGGCATCTTATAAAAAGAGTGCGACAAAGTCTTTTTTTCACTGCTTTTGGGTGAAAAAAAGTACTTTTTTTTTCACTGTTTCAAAAAGTAAAGCTTTGTGCACGCGTCTGATATTGAAATTATAATGTAAAAGACGGCTTTTTTTCACGCAATTATAAAAAAACTATTATTGCACTGCATATGGTATGTTGTATGAAAATAGGACAGATTACCTTTCTTAGTTAAAATATATATCTTTAATGTATTTTATCTGCAATAATTACTTTCCTTAATTGAATATCTTTACAGGTATCACAGAGGTCAGCAAGTATATTATGAAGGGAAGGAAGTTGGTTCGAAAAATAGTGGGTTGATTTGTACAATCAGCTCATCTGAGGTTAGTTTTTAATCGGTCTATTGATTACTGAAATTTCATTTTAAAATAAAATAATTGTGTTCTTTGTGTTTTAACTAAAAAAATGCATTTGTAGGTATCACTTCTGGCGTTTGTAAACAAAAAGCAGTGTATTTTTCGAGAAAAAATGCTTGGTACAGGGTGTCTACCGGCCAAGAAAAAGTCATGATATAAAAAAATGTCAAGAAAGTCCCCAAAAGTTCTGAAATTAGAGCAAAGGTCACAAAAATTTAAAAAATCGTCACATTCGATGAATTTTCTCCAAAATGACCCCCAAATATTTATGAACAAAAAAAGTTAATTTTCTCAAATCCTTAAAATTTGTATTTAAACTTTCGTTCTATTTATTACAATATTGTATCATATATATAAAAAAATTCTCAACATGACTGTTGAAGCAAGTGATCCTAAAAAAGTTTCTGAAAAAGGTCAAGAAATTAGATTTGACAGATCTGGTAGACACCCTGTAGGAAATCAATTATATTTGTCTTGTGTGTTTAATGATCACTGACTCTAATATTAATAATAACTTTAGTACATAATATCAAGCAAGTAAAAACATGAATAGAACAAATCATTAAGTCTATGTTTTATTTGATTTACAAATGCATTTCACTAAATTCAATGGCCCTCTTTCAAGTGAGTGGCAGCAATATAGCAGTATAGTTTTCATGTTTGGTCTTCTGGAATTGCATGTGTTTGGGGGAAATGCGATCAAATTATTTCAATTCAACATTAAAAAAATATCATAATTGCTAAAAAATTTTGGCCAAAGTATGTTTTCCTATCAATTTCTTATGATTTTCTTTTCTTTTATGTTTGTTTCTTCATCTGTATTCTCTTATTGTTTGTTTCTTCATCTTTGTTCCTATAGCCCTTTCCGACCAAGCTATCACAATTGTGCGGGTAAAAACGAGAATGTTCCAGTTCTTCAAAAATATCAATACCCAAGTAGCTGACTTGTACCATTCGTTATTTGTATAAAAAATGACTTTGTGTTTATGAAATTGCTAGCACTGATGCTGTTTAGCACATTTTTTTTATAAAACTCGAAATTTAGTCTCATAATTTTGAGTCAGCGCCATCTGACCGACAGTCTTAAAGGGTTATTGTTCTCTTTACTTTGTGTAATTTATTGTACTGTAATCTTTCAAATAGTTTTTTTTCAATATATTAAAAAAAAATACAACCAAATATAAAATGTTCAAAATTGGAGCCTGGAAACCTACGCCACTTAAAATAATAATTTTCATAATCACCATTATTATTCTTTATTTATTATCTTCCTTTCAGATCTGGATCAAGCGTACATCGGACAGTATCAAAATCAGAATTTATATTTCCCAGTTACAAAAGGGGAAAATCACAATCCGAAGATCTGCCTAGAATGGTTATCAAAATCATTGTTATGAAAGTGCATTTAATAGTTAGATGACTTTGTGTATATAGTGGTCATTTGAGTCATCTCATGTTTTAGATCACCGACTCTAATATTAATAATTACTTAAGTAATACCAAGCAAGAAAAAACATGAACAAATACAAAATGTCTGTTTTATTTGATTTACAAATATATTTCGCTAAATTCAATGGTCATCTTTCACGTCATGAGTCAGAAAACTATTTATTCAAACTTTTAGTTTAGTTAATATTTATATTTCATGTTCTGTGGAAACAAAAAATAGCTATACAAATTTTTAAGAAAGTTTTTTTAAAAGAAATTTCATTTGCCGGTGGAAATTTGTGATGGAGTTCAATATTTATTATAATTTTTTAAAATTTTAAATTGACTTTTTTTTCAAAATGTATTATTACATTTGATACCTGTCATAATTTAAAATATGTTTATGTATTCAAATGCATGCATACTTTTTGTATTTTTAACTTTTCTAAGACGATAGAAAAATTCTTAGCTTATATACCCGGTGTAAAAAAACTCATATTTTTATATTCACTCTGTATCACTCAAGAAAATATACCATATGTAAATTTGTTATACTGTATGTTGATAAATGTTACCTTGTATTAAAGATGCTTTTGGATCTAGATTTTTTTATACTATAACACATTTGTTACAAAACTAATTTTTATACACTTGACTTCTATGACTTTTTATAATAATATATATAATGTATTGTACATGATTCAAATTAAGGTATATAGAAGTACTTTCTCTAAGAAAATATATACGTGACTTATTCATTTCATTGTTTTAGTCTATTAGACCTTTTTAATTTTAAGTAGATGAAAATATTTTTAAATAGCCAAAAATAATTTTTTTTCTTAAATTTAGAGCATGGAAATATCTTTTGCACTATGTAGACAATACTGAAATTAAGTTTTAATGATTTCACCCTTCTGATTAAAATGACAATTTTCATTTTTCATAATACTTGTTATCTCTTCCAATAAAAAAACGTAAAATCTTCAAATCATTACACTAATATAGGTTTTTCAAAGAATGCATATCTTATCTGCATCATTTCAAAAAGGAAAAAGTTATTCGACATCTTCTAAATATAGAGCTACAATAAGAAAACATAATGGAAGTTATCCAAACATTCTTATTATTATTTTGATTGACTTTTTTTTATTTTATGAATTCTACTTTACTATAAGAATTTTTAATTTCTTGCAATTTACAATCAAGTCAAGTGCTGTGTCAATCAATAAAAATACTGAAACACATAATATTCTGTTTTCAGTATTTTTGCTAATGATGGAAAATAGTCATAAAAAGGACAATGTTTATTCTCCTGGGTACAATTTTTTTCTCTATTTCTATTTGAATTTTGAAAAAAACTTAAAAGCTCGGTAAGTGGATTGTGCATGCAATGAATAAGTCTCTGCATCTTTTGATCTAGGAAAAAGTTACTTATTCATAATTTCAAAATGTTAGGAGATTAGAGAGAAAATGCATCTAGTTGATATTAATCAATGTTTTAGTAGTACGCGAGAAAATTTCAGGTGGTACGCAGTGACAATTGATAGCCTCATGTGAGCAACATGATGCTATTAATAGCTTCTATAAGTATTAACAGTGAACACTCAAACATATTACTCACTGTTTTAAACATGTTATTGTATGTTTTAAGCATAAACATTATTACTTTAAAAAGAAATTTGGAATTAACTTCTGGATCGGATGGAAAACCAAATACCCTTTGATATTCTGGCAAGATATGCTATTTTTTATGCAATTTGTTATGAGTTACTTGTGTAAGAGCGGGTTTTCTGAACTCTTGTTCATAAAAAATAAACATACAAGCCGAATAAGAAGTATTTCATAAAAGTGCTGAATAGGACTCAAGAGTGAAGATAAGTTCCATTACTTCTAATGATTATATTTTAATCACAGTTGAACACTTTTAAAAGTACGAACCCATTTTAAAAAGAAATCAATTTGAAGACTGAATAATCTTATATAAAACGCATTGAAATATTAAAGGTAAACTATTTTTTATTTTTCTCTTAGCATATTTCGTAACGAGATGACAGAGTCCATGACCTCCAGATACTTCTTAAGGCTTTGCGGTGTGCCGACTGTTTTAATGGCCTTAAGGGGGAATGGGCGTGCAGGACCGGGGGTCTCCAAACTCAAGTGCCTCAATGTTAATCCAATGGGGAAAAAACTATTTTCTTTGCCACATTTCTCCGGCTGTATTGAATATTTTTACAAGCGGGCTTTTTTATGTGATTAATGTAGCTGACTTACAGGTCTCTATTTTTCCACTTTTTGAAATTGCTTCGAATATTTTGTGTAAAATAATTTATTGAATATTAAAAAAAAAATATTCGTACTAATTTCAAAAAGTGGGAAGATAGAGACCTGTAAGTCAGCTACATTTATCACATAAAAAATCCGCTTGTAAAAATATTCAATACAGCCGGAGAAATGTGGCAAAAAAATATTTTTTCCCATTGGATTAACATTGAGGCACTTGAGTTTGGAGACCCCCCGGTCCTGCGCGCCCATTCCCCCTTGGAGTTGATGGCATGGCTCAAAGAAGACCTCGACAAGTAAAAGGCAGCATCAGCTTGGATAGAGTACTCGCTAAGCAGAACTGACACTGGAGGAAATCTGTTGGCGGTGTCTTCCGTTATCGCAGAACCACTCCACAAGCTGCTTAAAAATGTCTTCAACGTTGAAAGGTGTCTTATTGGCCAACTGTCCAACGCGATCCTTGAATTCTTCAAAATCCAACCAGCCTTCTTCCTTTACAAGCAGCTCCCTCACATCTTTGTCTTGATCTCCTTCTAATTTTACTTTCTTGAACCACTGCTGGCGGCTCCGCGAGTTATCTTTGTTCCATCTTCAGTACCTAAAAATTTGCAGCAAGCAAAAAAAAATTGCTTTTAAACGTCTTTCATCATAAGCCATTTTACTTTTTTGTTATATTCTAAATCTATGTTCTAGCAGCGTGTATATATCCATAGCCTCCTACATTAACATGCCGTCCAGCATTGGTGAAATAACATAGATTCACAGGCTATCCTCAAAAAAAAGTCAGGTCGCGCCATCTGTTGGTAGTCTTCGCATATTTATATTTTGGTAAGAATGTATTCGCAATGAATGAAGTATTTTTTTTATTTTGATTCTGCAAGCAGAACAAAATCCCCGGATAATAATCTAAAGATAAGAATCTAATAAGACTAAAAGGCAAGTAATGAGAACCTTGTTCAGACGTTACATTTAAAAAAAATAGTTTTGGCTTCTTAAAGAAAAATTAATAAATACTTATATAACACTTATTAAAAATGCTTCTGTTGAGAATAACAGTCCATCAATAATAATACTATACTTTCGAACAAAAACAGAATTTTAAAAGGGGATAGATCATTTAATTCTCAACTATAAATTGCATATAAATTATTAGACTTTACGTGAAAATATATTTAAAAAATTTTGTAAAACTTATTACTTCGATAACACATATATTAGAAAACAGAATGCCCGAACCAAATAAAAATAAATCTAGATAGAACAAAAGTAAATATAAGTTTAAACTATATATTAGGAGGGAAAAAACAAATAATAATAATTAATAATGAATGCAAAACGAAAAGTTTCAAGAATAAAAATATTTAGAATAGACGATACATTTTCACCAAAAAAGAATAATTTAAAAAACTCTTTACCAAATATCTTCCATTTCGTAGGAATTTCTATATGAAATTATTGAAACACCGTGTTCTTCGTTCTTCCTTTTACTTTTAAGATGGTCTGATGCAAAAAACTAGCCATTATTCGTTGAATTTGCAAAAGTTTACAAATTTCGAATTCTAGTAACTAAAATTTCTTATCACAATCGCAGCGAACTGGTGTAAGCAAAGGCAGGCTATGTTATACACTGCGGCAATAAAAACTGACACGAAATGCGCGCGCATTCATATATGATTTCAATCATTCTAGGTAAGTGCGCGCGCATGCTTGTACATGTCATCTTATATTGTTAGTGTGTGGACATAGTTAAACAACCGCTAAATAGCGCCATCTATTGACAGCTTTCTCACGATAGCCAATTTTGATCGTTTTAACACGGCATGATAATGTAGGAGGCTATGATATATCAATTTTATCGTCATGGTAACCGAAACCGAAATTTACCCTCTGTTGCCAGACGTCTTTTTTATATATTCGAAATTTTTGGGACGTGAAATTCCGAATATACCAAGCAACAAAAAAATGATTGGCGCTGAATTAATTCGTTCAAAAATAAACTTGTTATTATTTATGCTATTTATAAAACTTTATCGGTTTAAATTTTATTAAATAAATATATTTAGTTTCGCAGGTCCTCCGCTCTTTCTGAGCCAGTTATATTTTTCAATTCCAAAGAATGAAATCTGGCAACATTTTTTCGTTGTTATGGTATGATGCAATAATAATAAAATGCGAAAATAGTTTCTCTTTTAGCTCACCGGCTAGTGATCAGTGGACATAATTTAATTTTTTTTTTCGATAAAATAATTATATCTATATAAGATGAAGCAAATTCAGCTTTTGTATATGTGTTCAAAATATATTCCTCGTTTTTCATTCCAGGAATATTGTTTTCGAAAGCAAATAAGTCCCAACTCGTATTTTAAATATTTGATAGGAAACTATATTTGTTTACAATCTAAACGGATCCAATCTTGCCGTAAATATATACAAACTACCAAATTTTCAATTATAAAGCAAGCTACATATTTATCTATAGTGTGTGTTTACTGCTCCGCGAAATCATTAGGTGAGTTTTAATATTGAATTTCTCATGACTGTATTTATGTACTTTATGTATGTACTTTAGATTTGTTTCAAGCCGTAAAGTTTCATCTGTATTGTTAAATTATTTTTAGCTCTAGTAACTGATATCAGAACATTCATTCCTAATAGACTGCTTTTTTTTCAGGTGACGAACTTTTAAAAGCATCGAAATTGGGAAATGATAAAGAAGTGAAAAGGTATTTCAATAAACACAAGGAAAACTCCAAATTGATTTATATTTTGTCAGGGCACTTTTTGTTTTTATTGGGAAAACTTTTGAACTTTTTGTGATAATTGACCAAATACAGAAAAGTTTTCACTACATTTACGTTTTTATTTCCGCAATTTATTTTGGATTCCTGTAACTTAACTTGGAATGCGCCCTCTAGAAGGGAGGAGCATAGGCTTTATAGCCCGTTATACCACTCGCCAGAAGCGATAAAGGCACAAGAGACATACATAGAGACGACGCAATCACATAGACAAATAACAACATTTATTGACAAACACAAACATCCATGCTTTTACGGGATTCGAACCCAGAAGCTCCAAAGGCTAGCTCCCTAACCGTTGTGCTGCCGGGTCGGCTTGGATTCCTGTAAATTTTTAAACTAAATTTCGTCAGAAACTGTTTTTTAAGTAGTTGCTGATAATACATTCGAGATAAATAATCTTTAATTGAAAACTAGGACGTAATGTAAAATAAAAAGCATCTAGGGTAGACTAACCAGTGAATAAACGTTTAAGACGTCACGTTCGCCAGTGAATGAACACCAGGATATAATGACCAGGACAACCACCCATATGTCAGATAGCTTCCTACTACATTTGAGAAAGTCAGTGTTGCCGATCCATATAGTGGAATGATTTTCAATCCTTATTTTTTTAATTATATTTACCTAATGTTCATTCACTGGGGCCTGTTCACTCACTGGTCAGTCTACCCTAGGATTATTTACATAGTGTTTAACAATTACAGAATATGCTTTATATCATTACGATCCAAACATAGAAACTTGACACTGCCCTAAGTATTGTAAACAGTGCACATTGCTTTGCTATCCTTTTTATTCTGGCTTTACAACATAGCTTTTCATTAAAATATTTATTGCATAGTACTTAATGCACAAAAATATCAAATGAAAACACAAGTTTTGAATTATTTTAAACAAAAATTGTTCTTACAACAAGAAGAATTCATGTTTCATCTACCACCTCTTCGGAAATTAATTAAGGCACAAAAAAATATTCTAAATCTCACTTTGAGGTGAGATGAAAAAGTTGGGGTAAGTGGAGTCCAAGCAGGTATAAATAATTGAACTAGTGAAAATTACAAAAAAAAAAAAAAAAAAAAAATCAACCTCAAAAGTTTAAAGAATAGATAATCAACTTAATTCAAGTATAGCAACTAAATTTTGCATTTTTATTTCTAAATTGTAATTCTTTTTTTATATAATTGCTTTAAAAACACCATTTTACACAGAATTTACAAGATTTTTCAACACTTGGGTTCAATTTCATATGAAACAGGCAATATAGCCATTTTAACTCTTTTACCGTGGAATTATTCTGCTATAATGAAATCTGGCAAAAGTGTTTAGCTAGATATTCTAAAATAAAAGAAATTGTTATAGGGATAAAATAACCTCATGTATTTTTTGTTTTTTAACCCTTTCAGTCCCAGTGATGCCATTTGGCATCATAATGATTCTGATCATAATTTTTTTAAAAAATAAAATAATAATAGTGACATCTATTGGGATTAATAAAAAATATTTTTTAATAGTAAGAAGTTTAAAGAATCGAAATATTAGCTTTTTAATATCATAAATGCGTGGTTATAGACTATCAAAAAAATATATATATAATGATATGCCAAATATTGTCAATGGGACTAAAATTGTTAAATTGTACCCACTCATAGTACTTTGGACTAGATGCATATTAACTTTATTATCTGTTTAAACTTTATTCACTTATGCACACTTATAGAATTGACTCTAATACTACTATAACAATAATTTTTTTAGGCTACTTAAAAGTGGGGCTGATGTAAACCAAAGGCATCATTATGGATGGACTGCTTTGCATGTGGCAGCTATGAATGGAAACATAAAGTATGTTTTTCTGAATTTTGTTTCGATTACAAACTTACTACACTCCTTGCCAACCTAAGTTGGTTAAATAGAAATATGCTATGGCTATGGAGAAGATCCTTCCGCGCATGTAAAGAGTTCCATAAATGATTTGTGAATCCATCCAGAAAACACGTTTGACACATTCATTTTGTTTAAGGTCTTAGAGATTGGAATATTATATGAGAAAATTTGGCAATTTTTTATCAAAATGAAAAGTGTATTTTTGTTAAAATGTATTCAGATCATTTTGTATGTAAATATTACCTTAAAAGAGTTTCCAACTAACGGACAAATCACGCAGGGCTGCCAGTGGCGACTTAAAAGGCTACTAAAGCTACTATTTTGGAGTCTAGGTGACTATGGCTACTATTTAAGTCCAAAAAGGGCCCAAAACGACTATTTTAGGCAAAACTTCAACTATTTGCAGTCCCGGGCGACTTTTTTTAAAGATTTTTTTAGTTATATGATTTTCACATAGATGGCGCCACGATAATACTACCGATGCACAAAATTTGAAGTGCAGATAAAGCCTTTAGCTTACGTTTGATTCTCAAATCCTACAGCACAAAACAAAAACGAAACCATGTGTTTTTGACATTTGCATTTGACTTATGATTTTTTTTAGCAGCTTATGTAAAGTTCATGGAAACTAAAACCTTGATTTTGTATGCTTTGTTGAAGATTTTTTTAAAACTGCATTTGGATAGGATTTACTATCTGTGTGTTATTAATTTGCTTTGTTTTTTAAATTTTTATTTTTCATTCTGTAAGTTGGCAATAAGTCATAATACTGCATGCTAAACAAAACATACCATAACTTGATTAAAAAATTTAACTGCTATCAAATTAATCCAGAAATAAATGCTAATTGAAAATTTTAAATTACTAAAGTAATAGGGAGAAACGTATGTTGTTTCCAACACACTGTCTAGTTTTAAGTAACTTTTTTTACTGAAAAAATATATTGTTGTCAAATTAAGTTTTTGTTTTAAGTTTTATTTAATTAAAATATGTACCTAAAAAAAAGAAGTAATATTTTCTTTTGAATTTCGATGATTCTGGATCGTCGTAAATAAGAATACTTATATTTACGTTACGCATTTAATTAGTTTTAATTTAGCCCTCCTTACTTGATATTAAAAGCTGCGAGTTATTTCAGTGAAACATATTTACATGGATTAGTATTGATCCTTATGTTTCTTGAATAACTGATAACTATTTGAACATTTGTTTTATTTTATAATATATTTTAAAATGAATTTATTTTCAAGTAAATTTAATTTTACTGGCATCATCAATCCTTTCATAAATGATAGTTGGTGTTGCAATTTGTAAATTTCAGTTTTGGTTTTAAATTTTTGGCACAATCTAGCATTTAACTTCTTTCTACTCGCTTCTGTGAAATGACAGGCTTTTTCTAGATGAATGTTGGTTTTTCCCAACTTTTTTAAAGTCAAGCTAAAAGCAAATGAAAAATTAAAATATATTGGTCGTACACACATATAATATATATTTTTGAAGGATTAAAAAGGCACTTTTATGACTTTCTCCAAAATTATCCAATCGTTAACGAAATGTTTTTTTTTTAAATGTTATGTAATTTGTCAGTTAAATTCCAATACAAATAAGTAGATTTAAAATATTTTCCCTAATTTATATTCTCTAACAATTATGGATAAATTGGTTTAATAATTTAACATGAAATTTTCTGTTGCAATACATCCGAAAAACTAGTGTCAGCTTTATCAGTCCTTTCAACTGAGTGGCTACAATTCTAAGATTTGCATTAATACAAGTTATAATTTTTAGTTTTTAAATTTTTGCATCGAAGCATATTAAACTAACCTATCATTTTTTTGGAAAATTTATGCAATTGCAGATTGCAGATAACATTCAATGCAAATATTTTTTAAAAAATTACATATATATTATCTAACAATTAAAAGTTGTTTATTTAGTTAGGTAAAAGAGGATACTATTTTGGCTACTATTTTTTAACATATGAGGCTACTAAAGCAACTATTTTCAAAGCTTTCTGGCACTGGCAGCCCTGATCACGCTTTTCCCTCTGTCTTTTGACTCTTTGTTTAGGTTGGCATGGAGTGTAGCCAAAATGAAAACTTTTATTATGTAATATTTATTCTTTTCTTTTCTTAATTATCACAATGAAAATGCATGCCATTTAATTTACTTTTAAACATTTCATATTTTTCTAATTTTCATAGTTGAACAAAATTTAGTTCATAACTGTTCTTTGACTTTTCTTGACAAATTTGTTAGTTAACACTTTACCTACGGGCGTGGACTGACCCATAGACTAAGAACACTCTAAGTTTCAAACTCTCATTGGAGAATTTCTACATTGAAATTGACATAGAAACTAGGGCGCCCCCTTTGTGTCTAAGGGAACTAATGTAATGGTTTCTGGCTGCCTATTTGCAGTCACCTTTAGGAGATTTAACAGAACCAATGACATCTCGTAATTTGGAACCCTTATCAAGTGACGATAGGGATCTATTTTTTACTACAACTTATTTTCGACTTTATTTTTGAATATATACAGCTACTTATTGACTTTTATATCCCTCGTAGGCCCATCCTCAAGATATTTGACCTTGTGCTTCTTTTTCTCCATTAATAAACCTACAGACTGACTACGCTTGTCATTTTAGACATGGTCCCCCAAAGATCCACAAGTGATTCGATTGAATAACTCGTCAAATATTCATCCAAATGTAACAAAAACTTAGATTTAGGGGTTTTCAAGGGTTTTTCACATTTCTAAGTAATTAAAATTGGGTGTTGCTATTGAAAATTTTAAAGTTCGTAACATTTTTAATATTAAGACAGACCCTTATGCAAATTTTGTGTCATGCAATTAACTCAAAATGTTATTCGTTCACATAGTCAAAAAGGTCCGATGTAAAAGGATGACTAACGGTTGAAATAATCACTAGTGGGTAACTTTTTTTAGCAGAGAACATTCCGAAGAAACAGTTGCCCTACAATTGAAAGTACAATTATGCCAATCAACAAATCAACCTTTAATAGTGTTTTAGTTGCTTTCGACACGTTAGAAGAGCTAGGCATTAGATTAAGTTGCTGGTCTAGAAGATTTTTAGTCTACGGGTCAGTCGACGCCCGTAGGTAAAGTGTTAAAAGAAATGATAATATTGTAGTCGTATTTGTTTAATCTTTGCATTTTCAACATACAATAGTTATTTAGTATATAAAACTTAACTTCATAAATCTTGTTGGTGATTGAAACAGTATCCTTAATAAAATGCATCCATTCTACAAGTAATATTAACCAAAGGTAATTTTCACTTGCATTTTTCTAAGGAAATAATAGTTTTTATCTGCTCTTACTTATTGCAACAGTCGTACTTTCTTCGACATCTAGCATACTATTGATAAGTAGTAATTTATTTCATTGCTTCCTTCTTTTAAATATGTTTAAGTTGCAAGATTGTACAAAGTTTGTTTTTTTATTTCCAATCAGCGATTTTTGACAACAATCGAAACAACATATTTTAAATACTATATTGCATTTCCTGCCTTTGTACAACATCTATATTTTCCATTTTAAGTCATTTTTCTAAAGCTTGATGATATTTCTGTAATAATTAAAATAATGCAATTTTGTTTGATTAAAAATAACTTTCTTTGAACAGGGCTGTTGAAGAATTGCTGAATTCAGGAGCAGACCCTGATTTAGGAGATAATTTTTCAAATGTGTATCAAGTAGCGAAAGATAAGCATGTTCATAGTTTAGAAGGTATATATATATTTTTTGGAATACTTAAGTAGTTACTCTTAATTTTAATATGTTGTTAATTTTAAATTTCTGATCGTTGATATAAGTATTTAATTGTTAATATATATATATATATATATATATATATATATATATATATATATATATATATATATATATATATATATATATATATATATATATATATAGTTGTATGAAGCCATACTAAATGATAGGTTATGTGCATCTCTGTGGGGCTTTGATTTTACTTCATGCAAAACAACAAAATCATTAAAACAAAATTAAGTTGTTGCAGCTGTCGCCTTGGCGACAAATACTTGGGGCTTTGGCGACATGCCACACGACTGACAATCCTCTTGGCGCTCCGAGGCAGACGCTTTTGCAAGAACTCACTAACTAAGACAAGTTACACCCTTTGGAATGTATTCTCTGATTACCGGCGTTTTGATGCGCTCTCCGGTCAATGTTAATCTAAATTCTAACCTGTAATCCTAATTATGCTTAATTCTGTAATACTTTTACTTGTAATTACTCTGTAATACTTTCGCTTGACCACATTTATTAAATATGGTCAAGCGTTCTTAAGCTGGTATTATTCTCACTTAAACCTCTTAATGGTATGGTACATCAACATGTGCACTTCATTGTTATTGATTTACTAATAATATTGTCAATATTGCCCTTGACAGTGGGTGGTCAGTTGCAACATATACATATTAATTATTCTTAGTACTTTTGTCCTTTATCTCTTTTTTTATGGAGCTAATGCTTAACGTTTTGAACTGTTTTGTATTATTATGCTACTGTTGGTATGGTTAAATTGGTTTATGTATTTTTGATACAAATATTACATATTTTTGCACTACAAACTGAACATAACTGTTTTACCATACTGTTAAAGGCAATCAACAGCTTACTGCTCTTTTGCAATAATCTTCAATGAATATAAGCAGTTACTGTTTCATACCATTCTTTGTAAGAAATTAAAAATGTTTCTTCATTTAACAAATGCTTTTTATGTAGATTGTTTTGGGTGTATATGTTTTATCAGTACACTTAACATAAATCTGAGGTAGTATTTTTTAAAAAAAATATATGGCACTGGTTATAATTAAAATGTGTTCATAATTTACCCAAATGCTTATTATAATACTAAATTAACTCTATACCCTTACTATGCGAGCCTCGAAATGACTTTCTTCCCCCATACCTTCGCTTGGTTTTCTAGGAAACGGGGAGAGCATCGCTTTTATAAACCTAATGTGTTTGAGATTCTGTTGTGGGGTTAAAAATCCAGACAGTTCAAACACAAGCAGGGTGGGGAAAAAACACTCTCACACAGTTTCAAAGAAAACCACATGCAGGGATAGGGGAGGAAAATTCTTTCGAGGCTCGCATTCTGGATAGACAAGGTATAAGTGAAACATTACTGCATTTCTCATACTCTTCTGATTTTTGTTTATAGTTTGGTCTGCCAGAGAGGAAGAGTTTAGTGATAGATTGAACTTAAGGGCAACTTTTCGTAACTGTACAGCTTTACATTATGCAGTGCTCAATAATGATATTCAAGTTGCAGAAATGCTTCTTAAGCATGGTAAGTAATAGGATAGTTGAAGGGTGTGTGTAGTTTCAAAACTCTCATCCTCTAAATTTTAACAAAAAAAATAATACAAATATAAACTTTAAAATAAGTTTACCCAACCATCTGTTTCTGTAGGACTTGATAATAGCTCTCGTGCAGCTCTAGTGCGACAATAATTAACCTAACCTGTAGGAATTAATTGCTTTCTTCAAATTTTTTGTTGTCTGTTTTTTGTTTTACATTCATGGCTCAAAACCCTCCACTTAACGTATATTTATTGTTTAATAAAGCATGAATAAAACATGCTGAAATTATATATATGCCGGAATTTTTTGCTGAAAAAGTTTAATTACATTCTGTTTGCGTCAATTTGGACAGTTTGTATAGAATTGCTCTTATTTGTGTCCAACAATTCTTACAATTAATTAAAAAAGTGTTGTATGATTTCAAAATTCTAGGCTAAAATGACAAATTTAACTTAATTCTTTATTGAAAAACTATTGAAACATAATAAACAATATTTGAATGTTTCAGGTGCCAACCCTAAAAAACGAAATGACATCAATCATACACCACTGAATTATGCACCTGAAAATTCTAAGATGGAAAAATTGATTTTGGAATATACAGAAAAGGTACATTTTAAAATCAAAAATTGAATCGAATTTTTTTTTATGCCAATAACCATGCCTAAACGTTTTTTTTTTTTTTAGAAACATTTTAAATATTACTTATTATAAAAAGTAATGCATGAAATATTTTGTATTTTTTTAAAAAGTAATTAAATTTCATTTGTGCCTATCATTTAAAACTCTAGTTTGTATATGATTAAAAAATCATAAATTAAATGTAACCTAATCATTATATATGGGTTTCGCTGAATAGACGGTTGGTAAATTTTTTTTTTAAAAATTTTTAGTTAATCCTAATTAATATATAAATAGTGAAACCAGTGTCCAATTTCCCCAATAGAGTTGTTTCACGGAGGATCTGGCAATAGCTCTGTGATCTTGTTTTCCTTTCTCTTGAATTACTTTTGTTTCGGTTAAGTTAATTGGTAGACCGGAATTCAGATTAGTGTGCTTGGTCAGCATACAAACCTGATTATCTCTACCAACCAACCAAAACAAAAGTAATTTGAGAGAAAAGGAAACAAGATCGCAGAGTTATTGCCAGATCCTCCGTGAAACAACCCTGTAGCTCTAGTGCAATGTTAACTCAACCAAACAAAGAATCCAGTTGCATATGTGTTATGAAATAAACCATTAACTGCAATATCGTAATAAAATGTTTCTATTTATTAACAAAATAGTATGAGGAAAAAAAGCGTGAAATTGAAGCTGAAGAAAGAAGGCGATTCCCCCTGGAACAACGCTTAAAAAAGTTCATTGTTGGACAAGAGGGAGCTATTACTAATGTAGCATCAGGTAAATAGTATATAAAATATTAACAAACTTATCGTCACTTAAGTTCCCACATGTGCTATCTCATTGTTGTGCAAAGATCAGATTTACTGTACGGTAACCCTTTGTGCAACTTTTTTGGCTTTGGCAAATAATTTTTGGTGGCAACTGTGTCTGACTTTGACTGATGATACGAATTCTTTGACTTCGCAGCAATGACGTTTTCAGCAATGACGAACTTAAGTGATGATATATTAGGAGTGGATATTTTTTAAAGTTTTTTATAAAATATAAAAATAACATGAATTCATTTTAATAGAGCAGTTTAATCTTGATTAAATCTTGAAATAAATTACAGTTGAAGGGCATCAATTCATTTTCTAATAATTTTACGTTTAGTCCTCAATAAGTTTTATCCCTTCTTCTATTACTAATGTAGCATCAGGTAAATGGTATATAAAATATTAATAAACATATATTGGGAGTCAATATTTTACTAAGTTTTCTTAAATATAAAACAACAAGCATTAATTTTAATATAACAGTTGAAGAGGGACTGTCAGTCCCATAGAGCTAATGCATTGGTTTTGGAATCACAGCTTCCACAGAAGTATTGCTTTTCTTTGCCATGTTAGCCCTTTTTCCCCAAGTCTGGGAATCAACATAACATTGAAATGAAACACATTTGAAACAAAAGTGTTATCTAGTTATTTAATTATATATTTTTAAAGTTTTAAAATGCCAAAAATATGCAGCAGGGGGCGACACAATTTTAAACTTAATCAATTAATAATTAAATGTTATTTTCTTTTCAATTTTGTTTTAAATTGATGTTATGATGATTAGTACCATACCTGGTGAAAATGGGTTAACATGGCAAAGCAATTCTTTTGCAAAAGTTGTGATTTCAAAACTAATGCATTAGCTCTATGGAACTAACAGTCTCTCTTAATCTTAATTAAATCTTGAAATAAATTACAGGGGCTCCAAGGCATTTCCTAATAATTTTGGGTTTAGTCCTCAATAAGTTTTATCCCTTCTTTTTCTCGAGAAGCATTATCAAAACAACTATTTCTCTCTCGCAATTGACCCTCTGAAGGATAAGCAAATTGCTTAGGTGTTGTCACTGCATCATATTAAGATTGTGTAGCATTCATTAGGATTTTTTAAAACCTGTTTCCAGAAAGATGAAATTTTTTAACATAACAAAAGAGCTGGATTCGCTTATCCCATCATTGATAAATATGATTTAGAAATGAAGAAATATATTGGCAAGAAAGTGTTATTGTGTTACTTTTAGTCTATCCCTCAGATTGTTAAAAAAATATAAAAAATTTCAGCAATTCGAAGAAAAGAAAACGGCTGGTACGATGAAGATCACCCTCTAGTATTCCTTTTCATGGGATCATCGGGCATAGGTTTGTTTGTTACCATCTATTTGAGTTGCATTTTATATTTGTTGCTATTTTTAATAAATAAATTTAACCATTAACTGGATTTCTCTATTTTCTTTTCTCAGGTAAAACAGAGCTTGCAAAACAGGTGGCGAAGTACTTGCATAAAAACAAAAAGAATGTTAGTAAATAATTTGCTTTATTATAGGTTATTTTAGAAGGCTTAAATTATTTGTAAGTGACAAATTATGTATTTCACAAAAAGTTGTTTTACTTTTGGTCCTGTATAAAGTACTAAACTAATTTCTTGGTGGACCAACAACGTTCAATACTTTTTTCTTCTTTCTTTATTACAAAAAATTAATATACAGCAATTAGTTTGCAGTTAAATAAGGGAAGTTATAGTTATATAGTTAGTTAATAATGCCAAGTTTAAATTGTCCTATAAAATTTTAAATAAAGTGAAATTCTTAACTAATCAAACAAATTTCATTTTCAGGCATTCATTCGATTAGACATGTCTGAATATCAAGAAAAGCATGAGGTAACATTTTGTTTGATTAGTTTGTATATTGAAGTTTTTTCAAATATAGTTAAAACCCTATTAAATACAGTTAAGATTTTAAGCTTGTTTTCAATTATACAACTACAAATTTACACTGCCAAGTTTTTCTTTAATTTTATGTGGAGGGTCAAACCAAATCTCCCTCAATTTTATATGTAGGTCAGGTTGTGTCTCATTAAATATCATGTAATCCATGCCGAGTTTTTATGTACCATATTTTACAGTACTTTTTTTATTGGTTATTTGTTTGTTTTGTTTTTGTAGTAATAAAGATTATTATTATCTTTAAAAGGAAATAAGGAACTGCAAAATTGCATGAAAAAATAATTAAATTCAAGTAAAATATGTTTCTTGACTTAAATGTGACAAAATATAGCAGTTTAATTTTTATTGTGGCTATTTTTACTATATAGGGCAGTTAAGAGTAGAAAGGGAAATCTCATTTGAACCTCGTGTGAAAAAACTGTACTAATTGTGCGTATTTTTCTTAAATTCTAAAAGTTTGTGGATGCTCCCTTTGATACAAGGGTCTTGATTTCTCATATAAAATATCCTTGTTAGACCTTGAATTTTACTTTCAAGATAATATTTGTTCCTTGTTCATCTCAAGGTTGCCAAGTTGATTGGTTCTCCTCCTGGGTATATCGGCCATGATGATGGGGGACAGTTGACAAAGCAACTAAAAGACTCTCCTGATGCTGTGGTACTCTTTGACGAAGTGGATAAAGCACACCCTGATGTGTTGACAGTACTTTTGCAACTTTTTGATGAGGTAATGGATATTTTCTGATACAGTAGAGTCCCGATTATCCGAATCTCGTTTATCCAAAATTCAGTTTAACCGAAAAACTCCGGATTTTTCTGTGCTAAAATATGAAGTGTACGCTTAAATGCATAAATAAATGCACAAAAAATAAATATGTACTTACAAAGTAGGATTTGTTTATCAAAATATATAATAATCTTATTTTTTACTGCTCAATTTTGGTTCGTTTTAAAGCAGCTCTATCCCCCTTCTTTTAGAATAAAGTTGTCTAAAGTAAAACTAAACGTCTGAAGTACTGGCATTATTTTGCGCTTCTATGTATCTAAGGGCCTGGTCCAAGATTTTTGTAACAGGCAACTACACAAGGAAGTCAAATTTTCTCTTGCCAGCTTTTTTCCAGGTGTGAAGGGGATGATTCTCGATTATCCGAAAATTCCTATGAAATCTTGATTAACCGAATGCTGGTCTCATGCCTTTCGGATAAGCGGGACTCTACCGCACTATTTTTTGTACTGTATTGTGATTCAATAATACAGAGCATGGAAAGTCTGTCAGTCAAAGTCTTGATGCCACATTGTTGTGTTTGGGGCAGGCTCAGTTGTCAAAATCTCACTTGACTAAAGTTTGAGGGCCTTTTGCCAATAACCCTTATGCATCTCTTGTTCAATTTTAATTTTAGCAAAAAAATTAACCAAGTTTCATCAAATCAGAATTAGGCCTAAGTGATGCTGTTATGTGCCATGGCCAGTTTATTTTTGACTGCATTTTGACATACATTAATTTTTTTAGCAATTCATAATGCTCATTTAATTATTTGCACTGCTGTGAAATAAAATTTATTAACATATGCTTACCACTGTGTTACTGTGTGAGTATACTACAAATTTGTTTATAATTTTTCTTGTGAGCTGTGTAAATTTTTTATGAAAGTAAAATAAATGAATTGCTATTCAGAATTTTAAAAATGCATGTGTAAGTGTTTATTGGATTACTCTTATCACCTGGTTATTTGACATCATCCAATCACGTATCCTACTTTGTAATTAAAATTAATCTTTGTATTTTGCAACTTGAAAGCAAAAATGTGTTGCCTTCTCAAGCTATTTATTTCCCTCTTAGTAAATATGAGTAAAAATTATTTTCAGGGCCGACTTACTGATGGAAAGGGCAAAACTATTGAGTGCAAAAATGCTATCTTCATTATGACTACGAATTTGGCAAGTGAAGAAATTGCCAGGCATGCTTTACAACTGAGGGCAGAAGCAGCTGATATAGCTAGTCAAAGATACAACAACAATATTGGTAATTTTATTTAAATGGTTTTTTACTATACCTTGTCTATTTACTATGCAAGCTTTGAAAACACTTCCTTCCCACATCCCTTCGTTTGCTTTTCTAGGAAAAAGAGGGGGGAGAGCGTCGTTGCTAAACCACGCGTTTGAGGTTCTGTTGTGACTTAGACAATTCAAACTTAAGTAGGGTGGGAGAAAAACAAGCTCACGCCATTACGAAGAAAACCACATGCGGGGTGGGGGAGGAAAATGCTTTCGAAGCTTACATTCACGATAGACCGGGTATAATGTCTACATCCATGTAAAATTATTCTTTCTGTATTGTAGTCACACTTGTAAAAAGTGATTTGTGGGTATAATGTCTACTAATGTGGGTAGAAGTGAAAAGTGGGTATAATGTCTACATCCATGTAAAATTATTCTTTCTGTATTGTAGTCACACTTGTAAAAAGTGATTCGTGGGTATAATGTCTACTAATGTGGGTAGAAGTGAAAAGTGGGTATAATGTCTACATCCATGTAAAATTATTCTTTCTGTATTGTAGTCACATTTGTAAAAAGTGATTATCACTACAACTTTTGACATTAAATTGAAAGAAACTAGTGGTTTAGTTTTAATAGTGTAGATCAGTTGCACTATTAAAACTAAATAATGTAACATGCTTTATTTAATTTGATTTATTTTTCAAATTTAAAAAGCTTTTAATTTCCTCTTAAATTGTTACTTACACTATAGTTACATGGAATTAACCTAACGCATATGTTTTAAAAGTTATTTATGTTTCTAAGTTTACTAAATCCTATACAATATTTTTAATTAGGAGATGTTGAAATGATTGAAAAAGTTACAATCTCAAAGTCATTTAAAGAAAATGTTGTGCAACCAATTCTTAAGGTATGTAAAAAACTTTTTGGTTTTATAATTTTTTTTGCCTAGATATTCTGTATATGTCATAAGTTGATTTTTTAATGTTTCATCAAAACTATTGCTATCATTTGATTAAGAAGGTAATTAATAATGTTTCCTTTTAAGGAAGTTGATTGAAAAGAAGTGGTTTTGGACACTACTGATTCTATAGAGCTGTTGCACCCCTCTTCCTCACCTCTTTTTCTCTGCACCCCTGACGATCGCTGATTGGATGAAATTGGTTGCACGGGTGTGGCCAATTTTTCTTAAGACATACAAACGCACATGCTTCTGCAAAATACTGTGAAAAAGTGTACATAGGTTGCTAGTTTTCTCTTTTAAATATCAAGAATGCCATCGTAAATTGTACTAGAAATAGAGGAGATCGAAAATGTCTTTCTAATGATTGAATGTTATCCCAAAGATTATTTAGAGTAACTAAAAGAAAGATCCAGTACAAACACAATAGAAGAATAGATTTGTATGCCTTAACGATCCGGTTGCAGGGGTTGGCAGACGCAATAACTGTGATCCAGTTAAGAGCAGGTCACGTGGTTGCAACAGCTCTATAAATACAGTAGTGGCCAAAAGTGTGGACATTTTTTCAAAGTTTCGAGTCTTTCAACTGTGTCTGCTTGTAGAATTTATTAATATTTAATATATATTTTTTATTTTTATACTATTTTGTTAATATATTTTATATTTTTATTATTAGAATATATTATTTTAAATTTTTATTGTATTATTTTTTTTATTGTAGATTATTTTAAAATGTCCACACTTTTGTCCACCACTGTATATTGCATTGTTAAAAACCCGACAAAAATATTTCCATGTAGAGGGTGCAGGTGATTAAAATTTACTGAATTCCCTATATAATATTCCTCAACTGTATGCTACTACAAAGTCCAATCTATTGTGCAAAGTGATTAAGTGATTTTTTTTTTAACATATAGGGTTTCGAATATATAATTGTTTTGTTTAAAAATTGTAGTTGTGTCAAATTCTGAAGATAAAATATAACTTTTGGTATTTTTTAAATTTTTGCAATATCTTTTTTTTTTTAATTTTTTTGTTTTATAAATTGTAGTTGCCAAATTCTGAAGATTAAAATATAACTTTTGGAACTTTTTTTTTAATTTATGCAATATTTTTTTAATTGTTTCGTTTTAAAAATTGTAGTTGTGTCGAATTCTGAAAATTAAAATATAACTTTTGGTAATTTTTTTTATAGATGCACTTTCGAAGAGATGAATTCTTAGGAAGAATTAATGAAATAATCTATTTTTTACCTTTCACAAAATCTGAACTTTTGAAGCTAGTTGAAAAAGAACTTAAACACTGGTCTGAAATTGTAAGTCATGGTGTTGTTAAATTTCTTTAAATTCAATACTTTTTCATTTAAATTTTGCTTGCTTGATTATAACTATAATGTATGACTTACAGGCCAAAGAAAGACATAATATTGAACTGACTTGGGATAAAATGCTTTTGGAAACTATTTGTGAAGGATATGATATTCATTATGGTGCTCGTTCTATAAAGCATGAGGTACTTAAATTATAAATAATGATTTTATTTTTTTTAAATAAAAATATACACTTGACAATATTTTATTTTTCTTTCTATCCTTTTAATCCTAAAATGGAAGTGAAATAGGTTTAAGCCTTGTATCAATTAATGGTATTTTTAAAAAAAATTCTCCGTTTAGTACACCTGTAACACAAAATATGAACTTGAGCGTCACTTTTTTAAAATTTACATGAATTACGTATTGTAAAATTATTATTTGTATAGCAATAATAATAATCTTGTTTATAGTTATTATATGTTAATACTTGAACAAAAATTTAAAAGATGTTTTTCATAAATACGTGAGACGATTTTGACAAGTGTTTAATACCCCAATCCCAGTGTTAAGATTTATCTAGACTGCTTCCCACTTCATGAGTCTCACTTAAGATTTTTTTTAATTCTTATGTTTACTTGAAGTGCTTTAGATTTATAAAAGAAAACACATTAATGAATTTAACTAGTTTCTGTTAATTTATTTGGAGTTTTAATAATCTATAATTATCATTTCAAATTTCCCTAAAATTTGTGTTTATTTCAGTTTTACTATTCAAAAACAATTGTTTTAAAAATAGAATCCATTTTTTTTTATTTTCCAAAATTGCATTAACGTTTAATAAATCTATTTTAGGTGGAAAGGAGGGTTATAAACCCACTTGCAGCAGCTCACGAAAAACAACTATTCAACAAAGGTTCCACCGTTCACATAACTGTAGAATATACAGAGGCTCTTATGGATTCACTTCAAGATAAGAATAAAGCTGCTACCGGAAATGTCAAGTTGCAAGTCAAACATAAAGGGCCTGGAAAAGAACATTTGATTTAGATTGAATTATAAAATTTATGTATTGTAAATAAAAGTATTTTTAACTTATAATGAGTACTTGTGGTTTTTTTTTTTTTTTTTTGGCATTTTGGTTTATTTATTACTATTAGTTTTTTAATAATGCATTCATGTTCTTAATTTAAATTTAAAGTAGATTTATAAAGACTCAAAAAAGTGCTGAAATCTTATTGTTCAAGATTCTAACTCTAAATTCGTAAAATGCTTCATTTTCTTCACATGTTAATGTTAAATTCGTTAGATAGCATGAAAATAAGTTTTCTTTTTAAATATTGCCAAGAGTTTGAAACCCTGATTTTAAAAAAAAAGTGTCATGCCGGCAGAATTTAAATTTTATATGATGACTTTTAATTTCATTCCAAAATTAAAATTAGTGTTTCTAAGACTTCAAATAAAATATAAAAATTGGAAGACTAATGAGACAACCATATGTGAAAATAAAAAACAAATGAACAGATGGTAATATCTTTTTCTCCTCAAGCTTTAGGGTACTGAGGCATCATGTCCTTGCCTTTGAGAACAGTCACATACTATGAGAAATGCAATTTTTGTTAAATTTTGGCTCATTCCTCATCATAAAATGTTTCGATTTGTGTATAGTTCATTGACTAAGAAAATGAAAATATGTTTGTAAATATTAAAATTATATCAGCTTACAGCATTGTTTCAAATAGGTTATTTATTCTTATTTTAAATTACAAGATGGCCAGTATCTTGAAACTTTTCGGGTACAATAAATGGAAGCAAGTAAAGGTTCCCTGGTGCAGTTTAAATGTACTTGTGGTGCAATGTCAGTTTCAGATGATGAAAGTTCTTGTTTTCACTTTTCCATGTCCTGCAAGTTCATTGGCTGTTTCAGTTTCACTCTCAAAATTACCGTCATGGATGAAAATAAACTTTTATTTCTTTGCAAAGCATTCTTTAACAAATTATTAAAACAACTAAGAGCACAGAAAGAAGTTATCATTTAAAAAAGTTAAAATTCTGAGGATTTTTACAGGATTTTCTCTCTAGATGAACCCCGAACAACCCGATTCGTATTCAATAGAGCTCAGTGAAATCGGTCAAACAAACCAAAACTAAAAAGAATATAAACGTTGAAAGTGACTTAAAATAGTTAAAAATTGAAATAAGAACTTAAAGAATCTCTTTTAAAATGTCACACGATTTATTGGTTGATGAAAAACAAAATTATTATGCTTTAAAAAACGACAGAAATTAGTTTCGGTTTCGTTATCCTTTTCTGCAGACAGCATTTCGCCCTTCTTTCTACACAACTACCATATCAGTAAATATAAATTATTCGAATCCATATCTTAAAATTTCTTATCACCAAAATGTTGGTAGATTAAATAGAGCGAAACCAGATGCAACAATAAAGCACCCGCATGTTATCACTTCCTGAAGGTTAGATTTGTAACCTGTCTGATATTTCGGATATTTCTTCTTTTAAAGCTGGCACTGCAGTGAAGTAACATTGACGTCACTTCTCCGCCCCATGTGAAGGGAAAGTTGGTGTCAAAGTGAGAAAGTGAAAAATGATAATTAAGGAATTGTAAGTTATTTATTTTCTTTCATTCAAATAATTTGTTCAGAATTAAGATTTGTAGGTAATATATTTTGCGAATTACTTTTTGATTTGATCATTAAAAATATGTTTCGATAAAACTACTAACTTATATCCATAGCATATTTAAAATATCAACAGTTTTAATATGTCAATAATTTTGTCCTTGTTTTGTTTAAATTTATTCTTGATTTCATATTATTTTTCTTTCCGTCATTGTTTTGTCAAATTAACTATTTAAATTTTTAGTTCATTAATTGATACAAGATATTTTCGCGGAAAACTATATGATGGTGACAATCTTAAAATCTTATAAAACAGGTATATTTATTAAATGTAATCAGAATTCTTAACATAATAAGTGTGTATTAAACCATAATTTTGGCAAAATGTGTTAACATTTTATTAATTTTACCTCGTGTTTATCTTTTGACAAGATAATTGTCATGGCAGTAATTTTTTTTCACTGATATATGACATCTGAAATTATATTTAGATGTAAATAAAAGTACAATTATTAATTTATGTATTTTTTACTGGTTAAAAAAACTATTTATTATCTATAAATTTATGGCAGATGTTTTGTTATTATGTATGAATATCTTGACCTAATTTTAGATAAGCTAATTAAACCTTGAACTATATTTTGGTATTTTACAGTTTAGCTAAAATGTGCACTTTTCTGTAATTCTCAAAATATAACCTTGAAAAAAAGTTTTATGATGAAACCTTATATTAACTGTATTGCATATTAAGGCAATTAATAAAGTTTTATATTTGTATTTTAGTCTAATTAAAAAAATAAACTACAATTAGAGGTAGGTAAATAAGAGTTTTTATTAGGGTTGTTAAAAGTATGGTTAAATGTTGCAAAATTATGTTCTTAATGTTATGTTCAATTAATTTACCCTTTTATTTTAGCCGGGTTATTCTTCCCATCACAGTGGAAGAGGTAAGAAAAATGTTTTATACAGAAAAATTGTGTATTTGGGTCATTCCATGAGACGTAGATAAGCATGCAAATAAGCAAAATTTGGTGGTTAATTTTTAATTGTCAATAAATAAAATATACATTTTGCTGGAAAGTAATTTGTTTAAAATTTCTAAAGGAAATACTGAAATAAATAATTAAACATCTTTAAATTTATGCATATATAACTTAAGTTACAATAACTTTGCAATCTGTTAACAACCGGTAACCTGAGTTCCTTTAACTTTGTAAACTGCAAGTTACCTGTATCCAAGTAAATTTAAATTCTTTATATTTTTTATATCTATTCTTTATTCTTCTTTAATCTCCTATATTCTTTAAAAAACATTTTTATGAAAATGTAAAATTTAGTGTAAGATTGAATAACCTTTAGATTCATATTAGACTTATTATTAATTAAACTCTTAAGAGCAGAGATTGAAGTTATTAACACCCCAAGTGGTATTTAACGTCAATTTTTTGTAAGCAGAGTTACCAAGATATTTTTTTTTTGTTTGTTCAACAACTTTTATACTTGATAACTTGAAAACATATTTTGAAATTTCTAAATTAAATTTATTCATGTCGAAGCTTGAAAAAATTGTCTCTTTGCTTCAAAAAATATGTTTAAGGTTGAATAAGTGTAAAACTCAACAACATATGTCTAAAATGTAACCCAAGTTACCATGGAATGACCTATTTAATGTCAGGAGTGTTATTTTATGCATTTAGTATATTGAAAATATTGTATGGCTTACTCATGTTTATATTATCAGTTTGCCTGGAAACAGAATAAAATGTTTGCTAAGATTTGCTAAATTGTAATAATTGTGTATATGTATTTTATTTTAAAAACTACACCCCATCATTCTATGATATGCACTTGCTAAGCTAAAATGATTTGTAAATATTAACCTAATTGGAACAACTATGATACAATGGCCAACTATTATTCAGTATTTAAAATATAACCTAAATGGAGCAACTATGATACGATTTGGCAATTTGCATTATGTTAGACAACAAAACTGCCCAAATGTTGCTATATTCATTGAGTTTTACGAAATATAAAGTGGGAAACATTCCACTTCATATTTTGTAAAACTCGATGAATATATCAACAATGTATTAAATTTTCATCTCGCCTTCAAAAACTGGGCATTAAACAGACAGTTGTATCATAGCTGTTACCACCTAATTTTGTATTTATATAATCCAGTCTTTTTTACTTTTAGTATCAAGTTGGGCAGCTATATTCCGTAGCAGAAGCAAGTAAGAATGAAACAGGTGGCGGGGAAGGAATCGAGGTGCTCAAAAATGAACCCTTTGAAGGTGTCCCTCTATTAGGTGGTAAATTTAACAAAGGCCAATATACCTACAAGATATATCACCTAGCCAGGTATGTTATGTAACAAAATTATGTACACTGCTCAAAACAATTAGGAGAGCACTTGGCGTACTTTTGTTTACCCGTCCAGTTCCAACTTATTTTTTTATTTTAAAAATTTAAAATTTGTGAAATAGATTCCTTATGCATCCAGATTAAAATGGTAAAAAACAAGGAAACAAATCTTAATTTTTAAACTAAAATTTAAATGGCAAAAAATTGGAATCATAATTTTTGAATAAATTATAAAAAAAAATTTCAAAATTTTAATTGTAAAAAAATGTAAAATCATATTTTAGGCTTCTAAGAATGCAAGCGTGAAGAATTTAGGGTAAATTTATTTCATAAAAGTTTTTGGTAGTGAATTTTATATTACCATGTTTTTCATATTTTCATTCAATTAAACCAAATATTATTTAATTCTTCAAAAGACATGATTCTTCCATCTAACTATAAATAAGTACAAGTTCAACTTAGTGAGCAAAAAAATCAGAAGCTGATGATACCAAATGGAATCATTTCGGACAAAATGCTTTAAACCATGCATTCCCCTAATTGTTTTGAGCAGTGTACATTCTGATTTAGCTTGACAATGGCTTTGTTCGACTTATTACTGTGTGTTCCATTCATTACATATTAGCACACTAATACAGAGAAACACTACTTTTTCAAACAATGCTTGCTTAAGAGAAAAGTTTCAATAATCTTAGTTATTAAATCTTTATTAATTTTTTAATGTCATTAACCAGGTTCAAATGACACTGTTGGAGAAATATATTGAAACAGTTTTGTTACCTTTTTATAAAATGCTATTTATTCTATCAAAATAGTATATTTTACTTTTGACTTATGTATATCTCGATCCCATTTTCGAGGAGAATTTTTTTTAAATAAATTATTAACTCCAGATTAAGATAAATTTGATTTTTGTGTGACTTGTCAAGAGTTATTGTTGAAATAATTATATTCAAATTTCTGTTCTTAGTAAAGTCCCTGCTTTCATTCGACTTTTGGCACCGAAGGGATCACTGGAAATTCACGAAGAAGCCTGGAATGCTTATCCATATTGTAAAACAGGTATTGCTTTTCAGAAATATTTATAGCCCTTTCCCTTTTATTATTTTCCGTTTTTTTAATAAAAAAAATAGTAATTAAAAAATTAGCGTGAGGTTTTGTCATGTCAAATATTTCCAGTCTGTCTGGAATTTATCTGTTAATATAAATTATATTCTATAAAAAATAATGTTTGAAAGATCTTACATCTGTGCATTATCTTCTTTACTTTTTGTCTGTCCTATAACAATTTCTATGAATGTTAAAAGTAACAGGAAAGTAGGAAGGCTATTTATGTTCTTTCCTAAATATGTGTTGCAAATTGAAACCAAATTATTGTGTTAGTATGTCACTTCTGTCAAACTTGGTGATAAGCCATTTTAATGTTAACAGATAACAAAGATAACTTGCTATTTTTATAAAATAAAAACACTGATTTGTTTGATCTTTTGGTATGCTATTAAATGAAGAATGTCACTTGCATTTAGGATATTCATTACTTATTGTAGCATATATTTATATGGCTATTTATTACACAAAATTCCGATTTTTTTTAAGCCTTGTAAAGTTGTGCATAAATGTAGTTTAAATACTTGCCAAGCAATGCTAAAAATATGTTTTGTACTTAAAACAATATGCCTTTCAAAATTAGAATTTCCTCAGTGGTGTTTAAAATAAAAGCCACACTTCTAATATAATAAGTATCTAATAAATGCTTTAAACCATTTTATATTATTAAGAGTGTGGGTTTATTTTCATAACACCATAGCATTATTGTAACATAAAAATTACATTTAATAGTTTGTCATTGGTTGCTCTTGTCAAACTATTCTGCCTAGTAATCTCTATTGAAATGAGTGGTTACATTGTGTGTCATGCTTTATAACATCAAAAAATTATATTGAGCAACATTGTACAGTATTTTACATGTTGTTTAATATTATTATTTCTTTTTTTTCATGTGTAATTTTCCTCCAGTTATAACGGTAAGTTGCTATAATTATTAATTAAAAATAATTATATAATTTAATTTAACTTTTTTTCTGATAGCCAAAATGATTCATGAAGTATTTTCATATATTAACTGAGTGTTACATAGTAATAGAGTACCCCTTGTAGAATTTTGTAATTCTTATTAATTATTTAATCATATTTTCCATCATATTTTGTTTTATTTTTATAGATGTTTTTTATGCCTACACTACTAGATGTATATATTATAGTTTTGAAGCAAGTGCATAATTTTTTTAAAAAAAGTTAATCAAATGGACACATAAAATTCTACATTTATTATCCCTTTAAGACCTCATCAGATGGCGCTGATTTAAGTACAGAAGACTAAATTTTAAGAGTTTATCGAACTATTTGCCTTAAACAGCATGAATGCCATCCAACTCCTTAAATCTACATAATTTTTTTATACAAATGACAAATGGTAAAAGTTAGCTGCTTTGGTATTGTTATTTTTGAAAAGCTTGAACATTCTGTTTTATGCCTGAATGATCGTGATAACTTGGTCGGGAAGGGTTATAGTTCTTGATTTTATTAAAATTAACAGAATGCTTTTGTAAATAGCTTACTTTTGTTCTCCAAATATTGAATACAATGCTTTTTATTTCAGAATCCTGATTATATGAAAAATAATTTTTTTATTAGCATTGAAACAATGCACTGTTCAGATGCTGGTGATCAAGCTAACGTAAGTTTTAATAATGCATAATTTCTTGTATTTTATCCGTTTGCATTGCTAAAGGCGAAACAGATAACCAGTTCATTGTTTGCATGGTTTAAAATTCTTACATATGAAGTTATTCATTCCAACAAATATTTACACTTGCATATTTCTGTAGAATATAACAAATACGTTATTTTAAGAAATTGTAATCATAAAATCTCCATGTGAGAGCATTATAATTGATTACAACTTTTTAAAGAAAATATGTTAAACATTGTAATGATTTACAAGTGAAGAGTACAGGGGAAAAACCGTTTTATTTTGTAGAAGGCTTTCCTCAATAGGCCTCTTTTGCCGCTTTTGCCGAAAATTATTAGCTTAACATTACAATGTCCTAAGAGTTCTTTTACTAGGATCATAAATTAATACTTTGTTTATCCTAATATTCTTCAACTTGCTTTTTAATAGGCCCATGAGCTACCCCCAGAAAAATTGAAACAACGAGATGTAGTTTTTCTAGATATTGCAAATGATGCTGTTGAAAGCAGGGTAAGTCTAGCTCTACTATACCATTTCTATCCAGAATGTAAGCTTCAAAAAGACTCTCTTCCCCCATCCCTTCACTGGGTTTTCTAGGAAAAGGGGGAAACATCGCTTATCTAATCCTAGCGTGCTTAAGGTTTACAATCAAAACAGTTAGTATTTCCCCATGTAGGGTGGGGGGAAAACCAAAACAGCTATAAATCACTGCGTTTCCAAGAAAACCGCACTCGTGGATGGGGGCAGAAATGCTTTCCAAGCTTACATTCTAAATAGAACTACTATAATGCATTAAAATCTCATTAGTAGTGAGGCTGGGGAGCCCAGTCAGTTAGTCATTCACCTACCATGCAGAAGGCCCCAGGTTCGGATCCAGCATTGCCAAAATTACTGCTGACCTATAAACGACCTGTGCAGCCAAAAATGTCCGAATAATACCCTGTGTAAGGGAGTGCACATCAAATATCCTTCCAAGTCCTAACGCTGCGTACAACGTCGTCCTTAACGGTTGTATTAGGTGCTTACTCAGGTGCCGGTTTGCCACTTGAGTGTGATTCTAAAATATATACGACGTCCGTCGCCAATAGCCCTCGTGTAGCTCTGGTGTAGCGATAATTTAGACTAAACTCATTAATAGTTATTAATTAACTTTTCTGAACATGAAATTCTGTTTAAGATGAACAGAAAGTCGCTCGAACAGCAAAGAAAAGTTACTTTCTTTATCTAGATAATAAAGCCTTAAACTACTGCTTAAAATGTGCTTAAAGTGGAATATATCTCACCATCATTGGCGCTACAGGCCCTGAAGGTCCCTGACCCCCTTTAGTATATTTGTCCTTAAGAGTATATCTGTTTACATCAAATAAATTTTTTATAATAATAATGCTGCTTTTAACATAAACTATGTCCCTGACCCCCTTTAGTATATTTGTAATTAAGAATATATCTGTTTACATAAAATAAATTGTTTATAATAATGCTGCTTTTAACATAAACTATATCTTTTGTAACTAGTATTTTATTTAAAAATAAAACAAAGTTGGTGATGAATGTTTTAAAAAAATGCTCTTACTTTTAATCATTTGCATTGTTTTCATTTGTTGTTTCTCTAAGTAAACACTACAAAAGGTATTTACATTAGTATTAAATACATTTAACTTAGATAGCATTATTTTTGAAATATTTTAAGCATTCACTAGTTAAATGTCAAAAGTTCCCCGTAATTAAAATGAACTATTTCAGCACTAACTTTGTGTTCATGTTAACTAGATTTTAATGGATGGGTTATAAGCAAATCAAAATGTGATTGTTAGTTTAATGCTTAAAATAGTAGTTAATGTATTATTATGATTATTTACCCATTGTTCATATGGGCAAATAAATGAGCTTGCATTACTCTGTCTGTTTGAATGTTGGTGGGCTTACATGTAAAGCTTTAAGCTTCTACTAAATATAAAAATTTAGTTTAAGATAGTTTTATTGTTTATCCTGTCTTGTTTAATCATTTCAATGTCCCCATTATGAGATTTTTAATTATTTTCTTTGCATTGAAAATCTATTGAAGAATAAAAGTAATTTTTTTAAGGATTACAAAGAAAGTGAAGATCCTACTAAATTTAAGTCTGAAAAAACTGGAAGAGGTCCATTAGTAGGCAATTGGCAGGTAAGATTGCATTCAACAATTCCTTATATTCACACCACAGCTCTTCTGCATTGATTTTCATGCCACAAAATTAAAATGGATGGTTTTGTGATTTCTATAAACTGAAATATTTTCTTTTTTAGAAAACGAGTAATCCTATTATGTGTGCCTATAAACTAGTGACTGTAGAATTCAAGTGGTTTGGATTACAAAATCGTGTGGAATCTTTTATTCAAAAGGTAATTAGGAAATAGTTATTAAATTATTTTTCTGCTTTTTAAGTGTTAAAAAATAGTATTTAGCGTAGTAAAATAGTATTTGATGACATATTTAAGTATAAAATAATAAAATTACGGTTAGGGTAAGATAATTGTTCTTAAAATTAATTGGTTCAACTAACCATTTTCTTTTTAAAATATATGTTGTAATTTTAACTAAGAGTGTGGCCAAGATCGGGGGTTCGAGCCCCAGCTGAGTCGTCGAATTTTCTGGATGGGACAATCTTGGGCACGCATGGCATATGATTATGTGGCATGTAAAAGATCTCTGGCACATCCATTTGGCTTTGGTTCTCTCAGGAAAATTAAATCTCTCCATACTTTAACATCCACAGAGAGCTCAGATAGGAATCTGAGCTCTCCGTGGATGTTAAAGTAATCTGGGTGTCAAATTTGTTCTGTTTCTTGTAATCTGGTGTCAAATTTGGTAGCGAGTCACCTAGAAGGTCCCTAAAAAAAAAAAAAATGGCTCTCAGTTCTGGGGAATAAGCCAAGTCTGCAAAGGCCTGCCTGCAAATATTGCTGCCCCATTAGAGAAAAAATTAACGAAAAGATTGCGTAGTACTTTAAATGAAAACATATATGAGATGTTAAAGTTTCGGTTATTTGTTATTTAGACAGAAAGAAGGATTTTCCTAAACTTCCATCGCCAAGTATTTTGTTGGCTTGATCGATGGCACGGGTTGACAATGAAAGACATTAGGGATCTGGAGGATAAAACTAAAAGGGAGTTGGACGAAGTGAGTATTTTAGCAACAATCATTCTTTTTTCCCAGTTCTATATTTATATGAAAAGCTGTTTGAATTTTAAATTATAAGGTATAAAATTATGCTAAATTTGTGACAAGCTTTTTAAAAAGATAACTTTTTTATATCAGTCTTTAACCACTAGATAAAACTAAAAAAATTGATTTTTTTATTTGCAATTAAAATATCAAGTTACTAACTAAGAAAAGTGAATCTACCTTAATTTTGTCTCGTATTAATTTAATTTTTTCATGCTACTTAAACTATTTAAGCCAATCCAGCATATCATAAAAATATTTTTATGTTAATTTTGTGTTGGGTACCCGTTTATTACTTCATTCTTCTTCCCGTTGATGAACCATTGGTTTTTGGACCACTATTGATTTAACATGCACCAGTCCCAATACCCAGCAAATATTTTTAACCAACACAATCCATGTGATATTTTTTTTATACAGATATTTTTCTCTTTCAGCAACGCAACAAGGGGCATGTCCGGGGAACTCAAGGTGAGGAATAACTTCACGGGCTAGAGTAAATGAAGCATATCCGTTGCAAAAAACCACCTTGTACAATTGTCCACACACTGTCCAGAAAAAACAACAGCAATCGACTACCATTGATAATGAAGATTTAATTTTGTACCACAGTCGAACCTCTTTAACGAGAACTCGCTTAACATGGAAATTTTACTTAGGATGAACTGAAAGCTAAAAAATCTCTTAATGTAAAATCGCTTTAGACGAAATCCCGCTAAAGCCAAACAAAAAAATTGAGAATTTGGCTTTTTTTCTTAGATATTCAAGATTTGAAAAAAAATGAGACAAAACATTAAGCAGAATTTGAACTATAATAACATAAGCAGAATTTGAACTATATAAAAGTAATAAAAAAAATTCTTTAGTTTTCTGTTTCATGTACTTGTGCAAATGAACTTTATTATTTGAATTACTGATTCTGTAGTGTATTACATTGTATAAAACTAGAATAATTTTCAGTTATTTTTTAAATACTATTCTCTGGTTCAATGTAAAAAAATAATTCCGGACAGTTAACATGAAATACGGTTAACACGAAATGTTTCGGTATTCCCTACGAATTCGCGTTAACGGGGTTCGACTGTAGTTTTCTTTTTTAGTGAAGTAATTACAATGAGCACCAGATTTTTAATTGTTATCTTTAGGTCATTAAACAAGGAATAGTTACCATTAATAAGTGTGTGCTAGAAAAAGGCTGTTTGCCATTGATGCAAACAACTTATCCGTTAATTGTACGTAGAAAATTTTTCAAATATGCATGATTGTGGTGCCGTGGTGCACCTTATTAAAGATTCAGATTTATATAATTTGCCATTATATGTAAAGTAACAAAATATATAATCATTACACTTTCAAAGGCCCCTTTATTTAGAATACTGTAATTAAATTCTTCTTTAGTGGATGAGGATTTTATTTTGATTTATCTCTTTTGAATATAGTAAACGAATTATGACTACATTTATTTTATTTAGATTTCTTTTTAATTTATTAAAAATGTAGGTTTTATTTCAGACCTTTGACAACTGAACAACAGTAGTGCATGTCTCCTTTTCATTTGTAAGTTAATTTCCAGCTACCATATTTACCCATAAAAAGTGGGAATTATTAAAATTTGTTAAAATAGTTATATTTATTTTTATATTATATTAAGGAAAGTCAGTTATTATAAATACAGGCTATCTTTTTTCTTTTGCTATGTTAATGTTTGTGCCATTATTTATTTAAAGATTTCTTGAACTAGTGCTATTTTAGAACATTTTTTAAAAAATTATGTTGGTTTTTATTAATTGTTTAAATTGCTTATTTATGATAATCATTATATTAGCTTTTTATTTTGTATTTTTGATTGTTAATTATATTTATTTCATTTTGCATTTTTAAAATCCTGTTTATTTCATTTTATCTTGTTTTTTTTTTTTTTTTTTTTTTGTCTGACTTCTTAGATTAGGCTGTCGTATAGGCCCCAAAGCAGCACTGCCAGTGTCGTGTAGCAACTATAAGAAGTCGTTGTAATTTGAGTTGGGTAAATATGGTACCTGATTTAGATTGTCAGTCTCCAAGAATTTTTAGTCGAATGCTGAATTCCCATCACAGAACCTGAATTCTTGTCGGGTTTTTGAAATCGTAGGGTTTTACAAGACTTTAATCAAAGAAGTTTATTTTTTTATATAGTAATATATTTCAATAAGCTCTGTCCGAGTAATTGTCAATGTACATATATTTTCATGCTTTGCGTTAGACAGGGTTCCTTCTGCCTTTCAAAGGCCCCTAATTTTGGTCTTGTAAGGTTCCCACTTCCATAAACAGCCCCTATATTGCCTATTTAACAAAAACTAAATTTTTACTTTAATACCCTAAAATTGAAAGTCAATTTTTACATTAATTTACACTCAGATAAAACACACCAGTATATTATTTACTACATTAGTCACTCCTTAAACTGAAGTTAATGTTATAGCTAATACTTGAAAGTTGTAATCCTAATCATAAATCGAGATATTCAAATTTTGTCATTTGAATGAACCTCATACATAGCCCTAAAACTTTTTTGTAGTCCTGAATTTATTGAGTGGGAACTCTGAATCATGAAGAAAAACCTTCCTATTTTGATGAATCATTTAATTATTTATTTGAATTTTTGGTAAAATTATTTCAATTATAAAACTACCATAAGTTAATATAAAATTAATGCATTTACAAAACTGGTTACAATCGTTTTATTATTATAACTAGCAAATGTCTAAATGATTTTAAGTGGGAGCCCTGTTCTGGTGTTATGTGTTTTCTGTGTATTTGTGAATAAGCTTCATTCCAAATTAATCGGTCCATTTTTTTGCAGCATAGTTTTGCATACTAATAATATGCTTTGTGTTTCGTGTTAATTTTATTTATTTTTATTAACTTTTATTTAGCAGTTCCTTGGCAATGTAGATTTTTGCTATTTTAACTTTAAAATAAATTTACAATAAAATGAAAGTTCAAAACTTGGCACAACTTGGGGCAAAAATAGTTAGGATTTTGCAGATTTCAGGTTGTAAAGACACACACTAATTTAAAAAAAATAGTTTATGTGAAAGTATAAATGGCATTTTTTAATAACATTCTGCTAAAAATAATTCTAAAACTTTGTTCAGCTGATTTCTGTCTTAAATGAATATTCAAAATGCAACTTTTTAAATCAAAAGTATTTTTATAGATAGGAATAAGTTTCTTAAAAATCTAAAAGCATTAACCCTGTCACTCTTATGTTTTAAGCTTCTCTTTAAAAGTTTTTAAATTTGTTGTTAAAAATATTTGAAACATTGTAATTGTTTAAGCAAAAAAAATTACTAATTTTAAAATAGAAATGCTTTTTTTTTATACAATTTTTAATTTTAAAAATCTCTATTTGGAAATTACTTCATTTTCTGAGGGTTATTTAAGATTGTTTGGAATGTTGCTAAATTTAATTTTTTCTGCTCAAATCTGCAAAAAATATGTTATCCTTATTTAACAGTGATGCCTATTAAAGTGTAAATAAGCAATCCTTATGTAAATACATAGAATCTTTTTGTGCAGTAAAAACTGAAATATATTCCATTAGTCTAGTCATTTTTGAGGGAGTTATTTCAACTAGTTAATTAACTAAATGTGACACAAACCAATAGCTTACCAAAGACTTGTTATTGTTTGCAGATAAATTATAAAGTGAGCTAATTTTGTGTTTTAGATCATTGCTTTATTGTCATTCATACTTTAGATGTGTAAATGCTTATAACGCCTTTCAATTTGTAGTCAGTTGAATTTTAGATCTAATTGAGTATTGTGTAGGTCTGAGTCAATGTGATAAAAGTTTAGACGTTTTCTTGGAGTTGAATTCTCTGGTCTACATCAAATCGTCAGTCCAAAGGCAAAATGTGAACTGCAGATACAAATTGATGGAAAACCGGAAACTTTTAAGGTTGGCTTCATAAAGATAACAGGATTATAGATAACCTTGGTTAACCGGTAATTAAAGTTGTTTTTTCATAGCTGAAACTGTTTAATGTGGAGAACTGCTAAATAATCAAATTGTGACTGGTTTTCCTAATAATGTTTTTAAGGAGCTAACTTTTAGTGATGTTTAAACTTGTACCAGTTAGAACTGGAAATGAAAGAAACGGTTAAACTGAAGCACATTCCTAGAATCTAGAAAATTGCAAACTTTAAAGCAGGGTTTTATCTTTAGCTAAACAGGCAAAAAATGATTATTTGGCTGAAACAGTTAAACCTAGAAAGCTGTTTATCATAGTTGGGACTGGTTTTTCAAATCGTGTTTTTGAAGAGCTAAGTTTTACTGATGGTTTAACTGGTACCAGTTAAAATTGGAAATGAAAGACCTGGTTTAACTGAGTCACATTCCTAGAATAAGGCACATTCAGGGTTTTGCCTTTGAACTGACGAAATGAATTATACTATTTTTGAGTGTAGCATAAAAAAGGAATCTGCATCTTGGTGGGATGAACGCTGATGTTGTTAACATTTAGCCCATTTTCTCCAAGGATGCAGAAATAGAATTATATTTTATTTATTTCGGTTCCGTGTGTTATATTTATTGTTATTGCTTTTTTTGTACAAATCTGAATTTTTCTTAGCTTGTATGTTATTGTCCTATTTTTGTTTTGAATATAAATATTTTAAATTTTTCAGAAAATTATTTAATTAGTTATGCAACTAACTTTTTGAAGTTATGAGATTCATTGTTATGGGGAAGCATGTGATAATGACATGCCCCTCTTATTAAAAAAAATATTGAAATGCTTGTTAATCGCTGAATTGTAATTATACAATTAAGTCCATCTCGACAAACAAAAGAAACATTTGATTGGAATTTTAAGTTATAATTTATGCATTAATAAAAAATCTTTAGTTATAAATGTGAAATCAAGTAAAAATCGATAGATCTTCCAGTGTCCTTTTTGTAATTGAATTACTAAATGTAAAAAGGGTTGTTATGTTAACAAGATTTTTTTCTGGACATCTTTCACTAAAAATTTGAAGGAGTGGGACGTTTTTGACCGATATCTCAAGAACAAGCCTTCTCATAGAATTCTAGGAGCAAGATGTTTAGGCTGATGCGATATCAATATTATCGAAAATTGAGCCATATTCTGGGAAATGAAACCGTCTAGCTCTAGTGCGACGTTAATTCAAGCTAAACTAAACTAGGCAATGTAACAATTTGAAGGGGAAAGTGAACAGGTCTCCAAACCAACGTGACTGTGTTTATCCGATGGAAAAAAATAATTGTCTAAACCACATTATTCCGGCTGTATTGAATGTTTTTACAATTTTTTTTATATGATAAATGTAGCTGGCTTACAGGGCTCTTTAATCCTGCCTTTTGAAATTGATTTTAATATTTTGCTGTAAAATAATTTATTGAAAATGTAAAAAAAATATCCGAGTCAATTTCGAAAAGTGGGATTATCCCTTTAAGACCGAGCTATCACGATCCTACAGGTAAAAAAGAGAATGTTCAAGCTTCTCAAAATATCGATACAGAAGCAGCTGACTCGTACCATTCGTTATCTGTTATAAAAATGACTTTGTTTTTAAGGAGTTGCTGGCATTGATGTTGTTTAAGGCATTTTTTTCTATAAAACGCTAAAATTTAGTCTCGTAAACTTAAATTAGCGCCATCTGATCGTGATATCTTAAGGGGGAATGGGCGTGCAGGACTGGGGGTCTCCAAACTCAAGTGCCTCAATGTTAATCCAATGGGGAAAAATTATTTTCTTTGCCACATTTCTCAGGCTGTATTGAATATTTTTACAAGCGGATTTTCTTGCGTGATAAATGTAGCTGACTTACAGGTCTCTATCTTCCCACTTTTTGAAATTAGTACGAATATTTTTTTTAATATTCAATAAATTATTTTACACAAAATATTCGAAGCAATTTTAAAAAGTGGGAGGATAGAGACCTTTAAGTCAGCTACATTTATCACATAAAAAATCCGCTTGTAAAAATGTTCTATACAGCCGGAGAAATGTGGCAAAGAAAATAATTTTTTCCCATTGGATTAACATTGAGGCACTTGAGTTTGGAGACCCCCCGGTCCTGCACGCCCATTCCCCCTTAAAGGGTTTAAGAGCCCTATAAGGCAGCTACATTTTTCATATAAAAAACATGTTTGTAAAAATATTCAATACAGCCCGAATAATATGCCCTAGAAAATAAATTCTATTGGATTAACTTGCATACTTTTGTTGGCGACCTGCTACACTCTTAAAACAAATGAGTGAAATCCACTCCAGTAGGAGAAGTGCATTTTCGACACTGGAAAGGAGTGTATATTAAATCAGACTGAGTTAAAATCACTCGTTTGGAGTGATCCTGTCAGAGGTTTAACACACAACGGATCCACTCCAAGAGAAGTGCATTTTCCAGACTGGAGGAGTGAAAATTACTCAGACTGAGTTAAAATCGCTCGTTCGTTTTAAGAGTGTACCTTTTCCCTTTAATTGTAGTGAGGGACTGTTGTTAGGCGCCACTTTTGGTATACCTATTTAAAAAAAACCGTTTGTGTTGTGTGAGGCTTGTTTTGCTCTATCAGGTATTGGCCCCTTTTTACAATTAGCGATTCTATTTTAAGCATTAGTAATGAATTATCAGTTATTTGATAGACTGCATATTTTGAGCACACGATTTTCATCCTATAAAGAAAATAAAGCAGCTACTTGTTCACTGTCATAGGACATTAGGTATTGTAAATTCAAAGAAAAAAAAATGTGTGTTGCTAGCGTGATTCGATTAGACTAAAGTGTTTCACTGTTTACATGAGTTTAGAAAATGCTGGTTAAATATTTTATAATGAAAGCAGCTGTGGTTTATAGTGATCAAAAACCATTAAATTAAAATTCGAAATTAGTTAACTAAATCGTTTCATCTGCATCGTTGTGAGGGATGCAAGGGATAATTATAATGTATATTTGGCTAGAATTGTTGAAGTTTTGAAAGTCTGTATTTATTGCTGCAGATGACAATGTACTTGTGATTTTTTTTGTTTGTTATGCTTTTGTGATACTAAGTTATTCCGTTTGGATTTTTATGCAGTAACCCCTTACAATAGAGTTCATTCGTATGATCACAGCTTTTAACATCTATCCCATATTTTCTTGTTTCCCATTTTTATTTAATTTTTAATGGCCATTTGATGACTGATAGTTCTTTAATGTCTGGAGAACAATCAAGGCAGTAAAATTATTGTTTTTTTTTTATTGAAAGTAATTGTCAATTTGTGTTGCTGTAATGTAAGTGATATATATTAAAATTTATCTTTTATAATTGAATTGGTTAATGTAAAGTGGGAAAAGATCAACAGAAAAGTTTCCATTTCTTTCACAATAAAATATTGAAAGGAAGAAAACTAGAAAATTTTCCAGTGGATATTGCCCCCATGTTACATTTAACTATTCATTTTTTATCTGTTTATCATTATACTACTTTAAAATTATGTAATTATACTATATTTCATTATTTTTATGATCCCATTTTTACAAAATGCATATAACTGCAAAAGTATAGTATTAATTCAATTGCCCAATATGACTCTTGTGTAGTGTAATGTTTAATAGCCCCTTAAACCCATGTTTTGTATCCTAATAAAACCAGGGGTTACTGTAATTCATGTTACTAATTATTTAGCTTAGGACCTTTCTTGGAATTTATACTTTCATTTAGTGATAATATATTTAAACTAAGTGAGCATGCAGAATAAAACTTTTATCTTGCCCTTATGAGCAAGAGCTTATTTATATTATTCTATCTTACATTCGCCTATGTATTACTTTTATTTTCTGTATTATTATTTTTATATGTTTTATAAAACTGTATACAAGTTATATTTTTGAATAAAGGCTTGACTGAGTTATGCATTATAGTTGATAAATGTGTATTTTAAAGTCTCCAAGTTGCTATGAAATAGCTTTTAATTAAGCAATTCTTTCTTGATTGATAAACTCTTAATGTGTAACTCAATGTGTTCTTTAAAAAATCTTGCTAGTAATATTGCCCTTATTGCTGCTGAATTATATTTAAATTGTTTAAAATGTAACTAATTTGAAACTTTTTTGTGGCACTGCTAATTACTTTGTTTTACCTAATATTTAATTTCAGTTATAAATTATATATTTTAGATACAAAGATCTAAACATCATTATCGCTAATTATTTATTAGTCATTAACAATGTCATAATAATTAATAACAATCAGTGTTTCACCTATGTTATTACTTTTTTTTAATGTAGCAGAAGTGGTTTACTAGTCAAGTTTAACTATTAAAGACATTCCTAGTCTTGTTTGCCTGGTGTCCCAGCTTATTATTTTGTTAAACATGCATACATTTTAAAATATGGTGCTTACATTTTATTTAACATTTCAAAATATATTTGTTGTGTTTTTTTTTCTTTTTAACAACAGTTACATAGGAAATATGTAGCTAGTTTACAACAGAATTGTTAGTATCTTTAAAGTTGAATGTGTTTTTTTTTACTTGCATATGTATTGTGTATAGGGTGTAACTCACACAAGGTTGCTTGTTTATAAGGTATTCATATTTTGACATGGACTATCAAGTCTGTACCATGGAGGGCCAAGGCCTGCTGTGCCCATTTCAGTCCACGGGCACTGAGGTTCATTTCAGAAGTTCCTGTCATTTGGTTAGACTTTGGTGAACCTCTCATTGATTAATTTCTGCACTAGGCTGGTCCTGAAATGGTATTGGCTTTCCTTTTGAAAGGCACATCCACAGGAATACAGTGAGATCTTAAATACCATCAAGATTTAGAATAGAAGTATTTTCAGTAAGAATTCATTTGTTTAAAGTTATTGGAAAGGAATCACTTTGTCTTAAAAAAGGCTAAATTATAGATTTTTTTTTAAATCTTTAAATTTCGTGGTGTGTCCGTAACAGCATAGCTTTAAAAAAAGAGCTTCTTCCGTTCTAAATTACGAGGCATAATTGTCTGTGTTAAAGCTGTTCATGGAGATTAGAAATAGTCAGTCCGTAACCTTCAAAATCCATATCGTTTTTCAAAATACTCTTCTATTTATAATTTCACGGGCCAGAAAATATAAGCTTGGTTAATTTTGTTTTTAAAGTTTTTTTTTTATATTTACAACATGTAAAACTTGTAAATTGTGTGAGGGACATCCTGTATGAATGCACAAGAAAGTTATATTTTAACTACATTCCTTTTAAGGTGTTTTACTTTTGATTTAAAAAAAAGGGTATTTTTTCATTAATTTATTAATAAATTTAGTTATTTGATTGTAATCTCATAAGAATTATTTGTTATTGTCAATTGGATGTAATTTACATAATTTAATAAAAATTAATATTCAAATGATATTTTGTGTATTGTATCGGCTAATGCTTATGTATTACTCGCGCATTTTGATGCAAACATTTTAGTGATTTCCGTCCGTCTGTGCGTAACCCCTTCTCAAATTCATCAACATTAGATAATAATTTTTATCCGTTTGTCTGTCCGTACCTTCTTTTTAACTTTCTAATCATGTTTAATGGCAGGTCTAGACTTTAAGCTTTATATTAGTAAATATAGTGTTGATCGTTATGTCAGATGTGTAAGCGGTTTTTTTTTAAAAATAATGTTTGATTATCTCTTCATTTATTTTCAATTTTGTTACTTTAAAAATTTAAACACAACAAAATTAAAAACAAACAAGACCTTGTACACTCTTAAAACAGACGAGCGATTTTAACTCAGTCTGAGTTAATTTTCATTCCTCCAGTCTTAAAAATGAACTTCCCCGAAAAGAGTGGATCCTTTGTGCGTTTAACCTCCGACAGGAGCACTCCAAACGAGTGATTTTAACTCAGTCTGAGTTAATATTAATTCCTTTCCAGTGTCGAAAATTCACTTCTCCTACTGGAGTGGATTTCACTCTTTTGTTTTAAGAGTGTACACATCCAAATGTTGTTCCTCATTTTCACAATCCATTTGTCGAAATAAACCTTATATAATATCACGTATGAAACTAAAAACTTGTTTCATGTATCCGTATATGTTTTCTATTAACGCATAATATCGTCTCTTTCATAAGTCACGCTTGATGTCACAAGTTGATTTCCTACTGTTTTAAAAGTAGACCGCGTAACAGTGGGGGCATTTTAATTCACTTCCCGTTTGACAGAATAAATTTAGAAAAGATTAAACGTAAGTATATAATGACAATATGTTTTTTTGAATACAATATTTAAAATGCATTCATTTATATTTAAAAGAAATATTTTTCTTGAAATTAGGGTAAAGGGTATACTAAAAGTGTAGACATAATATATCTTTAAAAAATTTGCAAATCAACAGTCTATACCAAAACCGACCTTAAGTTTGCAGCAGAGAAATGAACTGAGCGGAGGAAACTGGGTAAACAACCCGGCTGGCGCCGCAGTTTCGCGTGCCCTGATTGGCTGCTCCTTTCGACCCTGATATTCGTGCGCCCTGTTACGTCAAAATCGAAGGAAAAAATAATTAAAATAACACTCTAACTGAAGCTTAACTAACAAAAATAATAAATTTATGTCTTGAAATAACAAATAAATTTGTTTATTGAATGTGAAATACCTTTTTGTATTCGATTCTCGCACTCAAAAATGAGAACTATTTACCCTTTTTCTCGTAGAACATTTGTATACTGCATACTTAAGGTCGGTTTTTATAATAAAACAGGAAAAATATGTATGAAAAAATAGTTTAGTTACTTAAAAAGTCATGTGTTTAAAAAAAAACACAGTTGTAAAGAAATTTAGTTCAAATAACATATTGCTATTTTGATTTCATTGTATATGTTTATAGTTTATATATGAACAATATTTAACGAGTTCATTTTATATGTTAACGGAGTGTGAACATGGAGAGATATGGGTAGGGGGTTAAAAATATGGTGTAAAAATGACATTTATGGATAGCTTCTGATGTCGGAATTTATTGTGTGGTAGACACGTTCAGATTGTGCCGCCACAGTCACCTTAAACCCCGGCCGGAGGGCTGGGGTACCCAGTGGGTAAGACGCTTATCTTGCATGCAAAAGGTCCTTGGTTCGGGTCCGGGCGTGTCGTTCGATGATACTGCCTACCTATAAATGGTGTGTGCAGCCAAGAAGTCCGATGAATAATACTCCGTGTAGAGGAAATGGATGTTAAGTATGCTCCCAAGTCCCGTCCTACTGAGGTGCCTATTCAGCGGTGTCGGCTCGTCACTTGATTGTGGAAGAAAGTTTTTTCAGGTAAGTGATTTCGGGAAGTTTTTTCATTCGCAGATTTAAAATGAATTTCGAATTAAAAATGCTAGAAGTAAATATTTATTAGAAAAAAAAACTTTTCATAGCTTGTTAATTTACAGTAAAAAAATCATATTTTGTTTGGGGGGCTTAAAAGCTCTAATTCCACTAAATTGACATACATCTCAGCAAGTATTAAACCTCAATTTTTCCAAAAATTTTTGTAAACATACTTTTAAATATAATGTTTGAAAAATGTTTTTTTTTTAAAAAGAAATGTATGAATAAGATTTTCTTCTGGAGTAATTAGGCTAAAGCAGACCCATTAAGGATTTTGCTCATTCTTCCTACGTTCCATACAATCACAGGTATCTGCTCGTTACTTGGCTGCGGTTCTAAATTATGACGCCCGTCGCCAATAGTCCTCGTGTAGCTCTAGTGCAAATATAACTCAACCATAATCCTCACCTTTGAAATTGATCTCTCCGCACTTAAAGAGTTAAAAAAAAAACTCAACAAGGTTTAAAAGAAAAAAGCAATGCAGCCATTTTCTGGTTTTTCCATTAAACTTGCTTTTAGATAACTTATCCACATCTATGCGCGCATTTACCATACGGAAGTGATTATGTAATTTTTAGGGACATTCCCTTTCAATGCAACTATTTTCGGTGATTTCGAAGCTAAAAATTACGCCATTGCTCCATTTTACCTTACCCGGCGTGATGTTCCGTTCGGCAATAAATGAAACACGTGTTTCAAAATTAGGACCACCCTTTGATACTGTTGGATCTTCGGAACTCATTTACGGATGAGCGATTATGAAAATGGGCGGCCATTTTTGGTCATGTTTGATTGCTTGGCTTGGTAAAACCGTAAAACCGTGCGCTGTCGTGTATGAGCTTACGGTTTTTCTATATCCATAACTATACGTGTAAAAAGAGGTGCTTATCGCTTGATTTCAAATGCTCATTGTTTCGTGATTTAAGATGTGAAGCCATCTTTAGATTAAAATTTATACTCCCTTGCTAATGGTAAGTCTATGGGTAAAAAATGGTTTTTATTCCAAAAAAAGCAAAGAAATTATAGTAATATTTTGATGCGGTTTTTTTAAATTCATAAAACTCCAATAAAGTTGTGCTTTTAGATGTTATTTTTTTAAAACGTTATTTACTTTTTTTAATTAAAAAAAATTTTGATTAAAAAAAGTAAATAACGTTTTTAAAAAAATAACCTCTAAAAGCACAACTTTATTGGAGTTTTATGAATTAAAAAAATGCATAAAATATTCCTATAATTTCTTTGTTTTTTTTTTTTTTGAATAAAAACCATTCCCCCCCCCCCCCTATAGACTTACCATTAGCAAGCCCGGTCGTAGGAGGACGGGGAATGGGGGGGGGGGGGGGTGATGAGCAGCCTTAAACTAATTTTAGATTAAATGCCCTTGCTGGCATTAAATAATAATTTAAAAATAACGAAAATTATAATAGTTTAAGCTTTATTAAAATATTGATTTAAATAATATTAAAATATTAATTTAAATAATATTTAATATAATGTTCGAAATAATATTTAAGTAATGTTAAATATAATAATCGAAATAATATTTAAATAATTATTTGAATAATAAAGACAATTTCATGGGAAAATCACAATTCAAATCTCCTGTATAACTAAATTTTCCCCATCTCCAGAAATTTTTTAATACGCGTATTATTAAATTATACATGAAAAACCCCATCCAATTTCATGGCCAAGGTTCCAAAACATGCCCTTCATTAAATTATTAGAATCTTCTATGAATATGAATTCATATACGAGTTTGTGAGTGACACATTCGTATTATGAAGGCCATTTGAAGCACGATAGACTATTCTACCACAAATTACGTTTTTGGTAAAACCCAACTATTAAATAATAGTATACTATGTCTTCAATGGGGTTTTGTACATTTTTTTAATGGAAATTACACAGTATCTTCTTCTCATTTGTTTCCATAGTAACCTTTGACATTTTAGCCATTTAATGGATGTGCATTTCGAGTCGATGTCTCTTTTATGATGTGAAATCGCGAGAAGCACAGATAGATTTAAAGTTTGGTCCTTCGGGTCCATTGTACTAGTAATAGACATTGAATGTGACCTTCAAAACCTTTTTTTTTTAATAAAAAAATAAGATCTCGTTTGTCCCCCGCCCCTTTAAAAAAAACTTCGCCAAAAAGCACGTCTTATTTCGAAACCTTTTCAAATGACGCTTACATCGTGAGGAAATGATGATCAATTGAATGAGAAAAGGGAAATACTTTTTATTAATTTAAACATACACACACTGCAGATAAAAATCCAATTACAGTGGTGCAAAGAAAAAACACATACAAATATAAAACACGAAAATTAAAACCGTGAATAACACTAAAAAAAATACTAAGAAAAGACAAAAAGGGTCAATCACCCAGACCTGTTGCTCAACATTTTGGATTTTCCTAATTTTTTTACCATATATTTCCTAATACTATAGGTGAGTTCAAAGCCAGAGTAAAAAATTTCGGTGGGCACACAATTTTTTTGGCATTGGCCATTTTAACTTTGCTTCAAAGCCGTTTTTAGGATGAAAACTACACTTTCACTTAAATGCATATAACTCTTTTAACTTTATAGATATCAAGACGAAATAAAAAAAAGAAAATGTTCAAAATTATGCTATAAATAGTTTGCCAGCGCATAATATTACCAAATTAGTGAGGAAGCGAAAAAAAAAATCGCAACTGAAAAATTAAAATTAGCTTAAAACGGGAGTTTTAGCGCTGAAAATGTGGTAAAAGGAAAAGAGACTCTCCTTAAATATTTTTTTCTTGTACAGGCAAGGAAGTTATAGAACAACTTGCTGTTGAAGTTTACCGAGGAATTTTTCTTTATTTTGTTTACAATTTTTCAAAACTGCTGAAAATCATATTTTCGCCATTTTTAACGTAAAATGCCTCAAAATTAAATAAATGAAAATATTTGAAATTAGTACAGGTAGTACATTAGTACAGGTAGTACATTAGTACAGGTAGTACCTATGACATAAACATGCGACAAAAATTTTGTATTGTATTTTGAACTGGTTCCAGAAATACAGAACGTCAAAGTTGGCCAAAAACTATACAACAGACCCCTAAAAATTTAACAGTTTTCAATAGTAAAATTCCTTGAATGGAATAGGAATATTTAACTAAAATATTACACGAAATGTTCTAATCATTTAATAAATGTAATTTAGGCAAGACAAATTTACAAACATTTCTTCCTAAATTAAAATTTTTCTTGCCTAAATTAAATTTATGAAATGATTAGATCATTTCGAGTAATATTTCAGTTACATATTCGTATTCCATTCAAGGAATTTTACCATTGAAAACTGTTATATTTTGAGGGGTCTGTTGTACAGTTTTTGCTCAACTTTGATGCACTGTATCTCTGAAACCAGCTCAAAATACTATACAATATTTTTGTCACAAATTTATGTCATAAAGAGGTACTACCTGTACTAATTTCAAATATTTTCACTCAGTTCCTCTTGAGATATTCGACCTTAAAAAGTGGGTAAATGCAGTTTTTGACAATTTTTGAATCACTGTATCTCTAAAACCAGTTTGAAATACCACACACTAATTTCGCTAATTTTCACTAATTTCGTTATATTATGCGCTGGCAAAATATTTAAAGCATCATTCTTATCATTTTCTTTTTTATTTCGTCTTGATATCTACACTGCTCAAAACAATTAGGGGAGCACGTTTTACTTCCAACTTTTACTTCACTCCCAACTTTTTAATTTTCGTTCTAAAAATCTAAAATTGGGGAAATAGGTTCATTATGTATCCGGAATGAAATAGTAAAAAACAGGAGAAAAAACTTAGTCGTTTTAAATTAAAATTTAAGGAAAAAATAGGAATCGTAACTTTTTTAATAAATTCTAACAAATTGTTTTTCAAAACTTTATTTGTTAAAAAAAATTGAAATATATTTTTAAACATCTAAAAAATGCAAGCATGAAAAGTTAAGGGTCAATTTATTTTTCTAAAACTGTTTTAGAGTGAATTTTAGTTTGCCATATTTTTCATATTTTCATTTAATAATAAAACAAAAATTATTAAAAATTTTCAAAGACATGATTCTACCATCTCTCGATACATATAATAGCGAATTAAACTAATTCACTCAAACTTGATACTTCAATTGAGAATATCGTTGATGAAACCGTTTTAGTTCGATATTTTACTTACCGCGTCTGAAACGTCTAATGGGCTTACCATTGCCATTGCGGATTACAAATTACAAATATAAAAAAAAGTGAGCAAAAATGGCGGAAATCTTCAAAGAATCTTATTATAACACAGCATTTCACTAATGAGCGAAAGTGTTTTTCCATATAGGTCACCACTCTTTTCTCATTTCTCCCCTTCCGATCCCTACCATCTCTTTATCACTACTCCAATCCTTTCATTTGAGGGGAACCGGTTGTCAGTCGAATATTCATCCCTCGTGTTTCCATCGTATTTTCATCCGAAATCGAGAGTGTTTCTATCTCTTCTAGTTTTTCTCTTAGTAGTCATTAGCAAGATCTTTCCCGTCACTAAATATAACGAAATGAATCAGTGAGATCGTTATTTTGGCTGGAATATAATATTTAAAAATATTCTTGAAATCGTCTGACTTTATTTACCTTTCGAAATAGAATGTGCTTTAAATTTTGACTGTTCAACTGGAATATTTTCAAAACAAATATTCTTAAAATCGTCTGAATTTTATTTACATTTCGAAATAGAATGCGCTTTAAATTTTGACTCTTCAACTGGAATATTTTCAAAACAAATATTCTTAAAATCGTATGAATTTTATTTATTGAAATAGAATATTCTTTTAATTCTTTACAGTTTTTCTCTTACTATTCTTTAGTAAGATTTCTCCGATACTTCGAGTATATAGTATCGATGTAGTGTGACTGCAAATTCAAGACCATATTTAATTTTTAGTTGACGGACTTTTTCACAGTGAAGATGTGTATGTTATTTTTGTACATAAATCCCAATGCAGGACCTGATGGATTTTATTTAATTTTGGCGAATACGAGAGATGAGTTCTTTTACAGACCCAGTAGAGTGTCTCATTTTTGGGAACAGAATCCAAGCATTGTTGGAGGTAAGCTTAATTTATTGTAGTCGCGAATTACTTTATATAATTATACAATATGAGTTCTTATAATTACTCAGTTCTTATAATAGTTAGTATATAGTCTCAGTAAAATATTCTGTGGAATAAAGTTAATATTTTTCTACAATAAGTTAATATCTTTGATTATTAAGTACTTTAATATTAGTATTAAGTTTAGTATTATTAATTTAGTAATACTGAATTTTAAATAGTATTAAATATAATTTAATATGATTATTTAATGTTTATTTTATTTAATATTATTGAATAAAATATAATTTATTACAATTATTCAATAGCTTAGTTAAAAAACTACTTTAATTGTTTGGATGCTTAAAATAGTAGAAATATGACGTGTCTTCACACATATTATATCAATTACAACTTGACTCTTTTAGTATTTTTTTAAACATGTATGTGGTTTTCGCTCTTTTTAATTATCTTTATTCTGAGTGTACTGTACTGAGTGTATTTAATTAAACTGACGGTCAAGTAAAGTACTGGGCAGAATTTCTATTTAGTTAGTGGAAAGGCTGATGACGATATGACGGAGAGAAACCCCGAAATCATTTAGCTAAAAGATTGACTTTAGGAAAAATTTGGCGCCATAGAGCTAAGAAAGACAGGAGGGAACATTCCCTATTCCCGCCCATAGTCTCGCTTGAAGTAACTGTACGGGAGTGGCGGCCATGTTGGATCAACCAAAAAGAACGGCGAGAGTGTGGGGTAGCAATGTGTGGGAAAGCAATTGTTCGCATTTTGCACTTTTCTTTCAAATTGACAATAAACTCACTGGTACTTCTTGTATAATATGGACTTGAACCTTTTAATCCCTTAAAAAAGTATTTGACATAGTGTTAAATTATTATAATTTTAATCAAAAGATAAATAAAAGTTTTGATATTTGATACTAATAGTTATTTTTTAAAATTTAATTTTTATTTAATTCTTAATTACTAATAGTTTTGGTACACAAGAGTGTTTGGTAAAACACAATTATTTTTCGTTTTATTTTGTAAGCACAAGCTTTTTCTTTTCAATTTTAAAATTAGCTTTTTATATGAAAATATAATTATTTTTTTAAATAAAAAATTTCACGTTTCAATTTTTAAAAGAAATTTTTTTCTAGAAACTTTAGTCATTACAATTGTATTATTTTAATGAAAAAGCTTATTAAAAGGTTTTGTTAGTATAAATAAATAGAAACAATTTTAAAATATAAAATTAAAACCTCGACATTTAAAATTGATAAATAAAGTATATTCTTTGTTCAGACACAAATAAACAATTTTATTTTTCTGTTGTTAAACAAATTTTTATTATTATATAATACAAATAAATTATTTTGTGTAAATAACAATTTGTTCATTGAAATTATATTATTTAAATGAAAAAGATAATTTAGTTTTTTTATAAATATAAATACTTATAAAACCATTTTATAACAAAAATATAAAACCACAACAAATTTAAAATTGAGAAAGAGTATTCTTTTTTCAGACAAATGTGTACAATTATCTTATTTTCGGTTTTGAATATTTAATTTTTATTATTGTATAAGAGAAATAAATTTATGATTTGTAGGATGACAATTTATATTTGAATTCAATTGGCATAAGTACTCTGTAAAAGTAAATTTAACAAACCAAAAAATTCAATATTATTAACTTTACCGACCTTTAATGTGTTTATAGAACTGACGAACAGATTTCTTTACTTATGCGGCAAGGGATTTAGAGTGTTATTCTCACTTTCAAATACTAGTAGATTAAAATGCACATTAAATGAATAAAATGATTTTCAGTTGGTTCTATGCCAAGCTGATGTCAATGTGCATTAAATACCGCAATGAGCATAATAATAAAAAATGCCATTCATGTAACATTAGTGTTGATATCAACATGCAAAATTGTCTAAATAATAATTCTAAATAGTCCATATAACCACAAGGCAAATACATGTACATTAAAATTAAGTGAAAAACACAATTTTGAGCATTTGTGAGATTTGATTGTACAAACGCTTTTGATCTAAAATGTAAACACACAATAAAAATGTTAGTTATGAATGAAAAGGAAAGAAAGAAAAGAAAATGTCAATTCAAGAAAATGTCATGCAACGTCAACAAAGATTAAAAACTTTGCTAAATTTACGATTGTTATCTAGAAAAGTTACATAAAAAAGTTTAAAAATCAGAATTTAAAACTCAGTCAGTAATAATGCTTATAAATAATCAAAGAAGTCAGGGGAAAATGTCTATTCTTAACAATCACAACACAAAATAATTTCGATTTAGGAATATAAAAGCAGACTTACTTATACTCCGAGAAACTTCTTTGAAAACATGTTGAAGAAAGAATAACTAAAAATATCTCTATATTTGTGTCAGAATCAAAATCATTTCTAAATAATATGTTGCATTTCAGCAGCGAATCAAAGAAGTGATCAGACAGTATCGCGATATGGAATGTTTTGCTTCTGGTTGTTCCAATATGGCGTACCGGTTACAGTGATAGCTTCAGAAACTTGGGCCAATGATCTCTCCTTCTTATTTCTTACCTCTATGTTTGGCGCACCTGCTGCCTATTTTTTTTATCATTAATTCTAATATCTATTTACTTATAGTTAATTTGATAGTAAACTGAAAATTGTAAGAACGAAACCAAAAATATATAATCACAGTACCATGTAAAATAAATTTAATCTACTTTTCTTCAGAATATTAAGGAAAATTATTTAATTTCTCATAAATTTTGAACGTTTATCGGCTGATTCTGATTCCAAAATAATCTTTTTGAATATTTATATTCTTAAGCAAAATAAGAGTACTTTACTTTCAAAGTATCACTCATAGAAAAAAAATTATACATGTTTACAATAGTTGAGATACCGTCAAAGCGTGTATCTTTGGCCATGGATTGTAATTTTGGTCCACGCGTCGGAAAAAGATTTGTTTCTTAATTTCTCTTCATAAAATGATCCCATCTTAAATTGTTTTACGTTTTTGGAAAAGTGGGAACATTGCCTTTTATTTAATGTAAAAAAAAATTATCATTCTAATTCTGGCAATACTACAAATGACGTTTGTACTCTTACGAGCATTTCATGACTTTTGTCCAAGCATGAAATACATGTATATTTCATGCTTGGACCAAAGTTACACGCCAGGATCCTAACTGTGTATATACTAATTTTTTAAACTAACAAATTTTTTTTAATGTTATGAAATGTAACAAAAGTACTTGGAAATTATTTCTAAAAGTACAATACTTTAGAATGCATAATGATTTTATTACGCTTAAATCGTTTTTGTACTATTTAAAATTTTCTTCTTTTGTAAAAAAAAAACTATGATTTTGGACCAAAGTTAACCGCACTGACTGTACGCAAAGATTTTATTATTTCATATTTTTAACCAAATACATGAAAAAAAGCACTTATTTGAAACATTTGAGAAAACTAAAAAGAATTTCTTAAAATTAATGCATTCAATAGATGACGATTCATTTAAGAAAGTCTGTCTTACATAAATAAAAAAGAAAAGCGTTCTGAAACTCTTTTGAAAACAAAAAGGTAATTATTTAAATGTAATTTCTTCAAAGATGACGCTTGATTTTAGAAAGTATTCCTTACATAAATTGGTAAATTTAGAGAAAGTTTTTCGTTATCTTCATTAAAAAACGTTTATGTCGTATAATACAAGTATAATAACTACAATTTAAAATCCCCTTAACGTAATTATATTCTATTAAATTACTTCGCGTATATAACTTAGTAACTATTCAAAATATGTAATAGATATAATAATATGTAAAATAAGTCGACAGGGAAACTTAGATTGAATTAAATCTTTTATTATATTAACTACGCATCAGAAGAGGATAGATGTTAGTGTCTAGACACGAGGATAGCTCGTGGGGAAGTCCTAGTCCTCCACAAATATGGGAAGGAATGTCGACGCTTCTTTACTTACCAATCAGAGTTAAGATTTTGTTATAAGAAAGATTTTAAAGGTCAACAACAAAGTTCTGTGGGAACGATCGATATGAGCGACTGTAAGAAAAAAAAATTAAGAATTTGAGGGTGTTTAAGTTATAATATGTCATCTCTATAAAGTTACAGCATTAACCGTTCTTTCTTAATAACTCTCAATTAATGATTGATTGACTGTGATGAATGATTACATTATTAAGTATTAAAACAATACTTATAAATCAATATTTTTCCATACAAATGCCCTAAAACAAATGGATTATTAAAATACAATCAATATAATTTTATTAATAATAATCAATCGCCATTCGATGCTATTTTAATATATTAATACGGAGTCAGACTACTATCGATACAAACTTATTTTGTTAAACTACTAAATTTTCTTTGAGTAACTGATGTAGTGGATTAATATTCAACACATTCAGAATAAGGCCGATTTTTAATTCAATTTTCTTCTGAGCAAGTTAAATTTAAACGCTTAATTCTAAATTGTCAATAGTCCATTTGAAAATTTTCCACTAAGATTCCTGCTTTTAAAGTTTTAATAAAGGGAGAAGCGTATACGAAAACCTTTCTGTCGACTTAACAACTTTCTTTTTCATTTATCGGTTCACTTGGGTAATAAACTGATAGTCTTGGGTTGGTTTGAATTATCGTCGCACTACAGCTACACGAGGGCTATTACTAATAGTCTTGATTGTTAGATATTTTGTAACCATTGACACGCTTCAGACCTTGATGTAATCTTTTAAGTGTGTTGACATGCTGTTGTCGCTTAAGTATCATTGAACTCTTCGATGTTTAAGTTTATTTTTATTTAAAGTACCCACTTTTTCCCACCTTTAAACTATGAAAAGTGTAGCATTTATTTAGGAAATTTAAATATTTTAATGTTTATATTATGGATTAAAGATATTAGTTTCTCTTTTATATTCAATCATAAATAGCGTATTTGTATTTTATATATTAAAGTTAATCATTTTTATAAGTATATTGAATATAGGTCTACCAACCAACCACCTTAACGAAAACAAAAGTAATTAGAGAGTAAGAGGAAAACAACAAATTGTAGCTACTGCCAGATCCTCCGTGAAGCAACCCCATTCTAATTTACTGAAGAATCATAATAATTACAAATTGCAGCGGCCCTTCTGGAATTGCATTTGTGTTAAACAATATAATATTTTTTTAAATTTCGAAAATGAATGTTGTGCATAAACTTTTATTTAAGAAGAATAAAATCTTTTCTCTACTCGGGTGAATCACGTTAAATTGATGTCACACAATTTATCTTAATTTCTTCACATAAGACAAAATATCATCTGAACAGAAAGTTTCCACCAACATTGATGTTTTGATAATGCTTTGCATACTTGAAATTTAATCGAAATAAAACCTATAAAGTTTAATGAATGGCAGGAATAGGAACAAGTTTCACGTAAAGAACTCTAAAATAGAAAACGGCTGACGAAAAAACAATTATTTTAAAAAGTAATGAGGTTTCACGGAGGATCTGGCAATAGCTACACGGTGTTGTTTTCCCACTCCGTAATTACTTTTGTTGGTTGGTTGGTAGACCTATACTCAGGTTAGTGTGCTTGGTCAGCACACAAACCTGATCATTATCTCTACCGACCAACTAAACAATACAAAAGTAAATAGAGAGCAGAGACATTTAGCGAGTTGTTAGAGAGTAGGGAAAACAAGACCGTATAGAATTGCCACATTCTCCGCGAAACAACCCCATTCGAGACAACCAATAAAATCACAGGAATTGCCAAAATGAAAACAGTGGAGCACGTCACCTGAAACAACCCCATTAAGAGGACTCCCTCGAAATTCCACATCTTGGAAATCGTAATGTTATTCCTATGGAAAACATTCGCAAGTCAATTACCGCCACAATTTTAATAAAAGGTGACTAGTTTCTTGTATCATTGTAAAGAACGGAAGGAACTAAAAGGCTAAAATTAATTTGTTTTGTGAAAATCACATATTTGGTATTTTTAATAATTTTTGAAGGTTAGTAAAAAATGGAGTAAGCATTAAGTTCTAATTTTAAAAAATCATTAAAAATACTAAATACGTGATTTTCACAAAACAAATTAATTTTAACCTTTTAGTCCCTTTCGTTCTTTGCAATGATACAAGAAACTAGTCACCTTTTAATAAAATTGTGGCGGTAATTGACTTGCGAATATTCTCCATAGGAATAACATTACGATTTTCAAGATGTGAAATCCCAAGGAAGTCCTCTTAAGTATTCGCTTGCTGTTCCAGGTATGGACTTCGAGGAAGGCAAACAAGGGGGCACGTGGCTGGCCATGAATGCCAGCGGCCAAGTGGCGTCCCTGCTCAACCTGATGCAGCCTATCTCGGACATCGATGGAACCAAGAGAGACAGAGGTAGGCAGCAGCCTACTCAACTTACAAGGCTAGAGAAGCTCTCGCAAACTCGTGGATGGGAAGTTTAACATCACTGTTCCGAGTTCCGAAGATGAAGAAACCTGTTCTGAACCATAAATATGTAGTCAACCGTAAACGAGTGTTTCCAAACAGGTTTCTAGATCATCTTCGGAACAACGACACTCGGAACAGTGACGTCAATATTTCCGTCCACGCAATAATTTGGAAGAGCTTCTCGAAATGTTGTAAATTAGGTAAGGTTAGGGTAGGCGCCTATTCCCATGAATGAAATTTAACTACGGAGTCTACATCTGAATTTTTCTTTGAATTTTTTTATATGACTTATATTGTTATACGGCCCAAATTTTTAAAAATTAAATTAAACTCCAATTTAAATTTTTTAAAATAAGGTTAAAAAATACGAAATGTGCAATTTAAGATCAAAAGATCACTTTTTAGTCTTTTGTTGTTTTAAATTATTTTAAAACATATTGTATTGTGGACTATTTCTTACACAAGTCATTTTAAAATTAGGTTTTTTGGCTGTAAATTATCTTGAAAGTGGAATGGAGGGAGTGGAATATTTACAGAGACTACGCAAAGAAGCAGACTTATATAACGGATTTTTATTGGTTACTGTTGATGTAAAGTAAGAAAATATTGTTTAAATATTACTGATTATAACGATCAAGAATTTATTTTAAAATGTGAATTTTGCTTGATGCCATTTTAAATTATTTTTAAAATTAAATTACTTAACCAAAATTTGGCATTGTTTACTATCATGAAATATAGTAGAAGATAAAAAAACATCATAGGCTATTTTTTTAAAAAAAATTAAATTCCAAGCACATTAATCTTTATATTATTTTTCAAATACCGCATAAGTTCAAAACTATTGTCTAATGAGTTTTACAATAATAACTTAAATTTATTGGAAAAACCTTTGTGCTTGTTTTTTTTTAAATTCTTAAGGTAGTACAAAAGAGTTAAAGTTCGAATAAAATCCTAAAATTACGAAAATGTACCATTTAATGCTATTCTTCTAATTTTTTGATGGTGGGCTTAAATATCTAAAAAATAGACGATGCGGTATTTAGCTTCACTAAACAGATTATAATAAAACAATTGACTATAGTATATATCAGATGTACATGTTACCGTTATAACTAGTTGTAATTAGCCAAAACTAGAATTATCTAACATGTTTTAGATAAAACTAGAATTAACTGCGAATGCTTGACTTTTTATTTATTATGAACGTTAATTTTATAATATTACGACAATGGAGTCCTTAAAAAACCCTCGATGTACGGTTCTTAATGGAGTGTCTTCTCATATCCAAACGCTTTCTTTGCATTTTAGCCCAATAATTAACTAAACTGATCCAAACCTAATACCCCAATAAAAAATAATCTGCTGGGACAGCAACAGGAAACTGCTGTCTTCCAGCAGCCAAACTGCTGATTCGGTGCAGGGAAAAAGTGTACTTAAAAGTCAATAAAGTGTCCGCGGGAATAATGCTGTTTCAGCAGTGCTGGCCAGCAGCGATTCATCACTTATTTCCAGACAGCTGCATTTTCTCCAGCGGTGAAACAGCAGCGGGCTAACAGCAAGTGCCGATTTTCCAGCACTTTTCTAGTAAGCCGCCCAGCAGGATGCTGCTGTATGAAAACAGCAATATAGCGGCAATTCAGCAGTATTTTTCCTGCACCCTTACCAGAAAATCCGCTAAACATCGGCAGCAATACTACAGCAATTCAGCACTTTTTTCGCTGCTGCCTGCCCAAACCTGATTCCTTCCCATTTATTTATATTGTTCCTTCTAATTCCTTTTAATTTCAAATTTTAATTCCTATTTTATGCTGTCCTTATGCTCCTCCCTTCTTATTTATTTAATGTTTTAATCTCATAATGCATTTCTTTTAAATAAGCAATTTTTATTAATTATTAATAAAATAATAATAGTATTAATAAATAATTAAGGTATACAATAAAATTAACACAAGATTCAATTCCATATTTTAAAATACATATTTATTCTTGACATTTTTCAATAACAATTTTCTTCTTAACACTTCTGCATCAATCTGTGCTTTGAATCTTTTTGAGTTAGACTAACAGCTACTGAAAGAAAAAGAAATTTGGATGAAAGAAAAATACAAAACTGTTGTTTTTACACAAAATACTACTAATCCTACAAGTAAATAATCCTATAAAAATAATTGTACTATATCAGAAATATGTAAACTTACTTTTTAAATTTGGGGTAACAAGAATGAGGTAAAAATTAAACGTTCGCCAGATGCGGCAATAGTTTAACAATAATCCAAATTTTACAATAATTCTCAGTAGATATTATCACAATTTTAGAAAAGCTATGATATTAATTATGTTATATATTATATTTGGCGATTCGAGTTATAATGCCAAGCAACGAAAATTCAAAAATGTGGAGACATTCCAATTCATATTTCAATCAACTCAATTAGTATACCAACCCTATGTTAAATTTTCGATCTCGTCAACTGTCAGACCGGCCATTATACCACATATATACCCACTTAAGTTTTGTTTTTCCACTATCGGGAAGCCCTAACTATCTAAAATTACCCAAATAGATATCCGTTTCGTTTCTTATAGTTTTTACGATAGGAAACAACTTAAATAAAGCATGATTTATGGAAATTTTATGATGATTTCATGATTTAAAATCTAGACACAAGAGATGAATCGCAAGATTTGATCTAGAAACAAATATGACCAGGCTTCTAACTTTATGATAACCCTAACAGTGTATTTATTTAAGGAAATGCAATCAATATAGCGGAAAGCAAACTAATACAAAATAAAAATCAAATATTTAATTCTACTTTTAAAACTATACTGGTTATCAAATTACTACTATGAAAGCTATGTTATGCACAATAAAGTGACCTCTCTTTTTATTTAACAAACACATAAAAATAGCACTAATAAAAGTTTTATAATTACCTGTCAGTGTTGTTCCGACCACTAACCTGAAAATGAAAGTATTAAAAAAATGCAAGTTGGAATTGAAAACAGTAAATTAACGTGATCGTTCAAACATCTTTGCCAAAATATTATTACATTTCTGCGCATGCTCACAATCACATCTACTCTCAAGCTGATGTTTGCCACCACAGGCTCAGCAGAAATACAACAGCACTAATACGGCATACAGTAGATCGGCAGCAGCCCACCAACAATTTGCCATCAGATAATTATCACACATATGCCAGCAACGTAAAGGTGCACTTCCCAGCAGAAATATGCCTACACAAGCACTAAACCATCACTTCCAGCAGTTAATCAACTGCTGGGCCAGCAGTTCACTGTTTACTGGGACATTAAATCGTGCTATTTTCCGTTAATTCTAGTTTTATCCAATATAAGTGTGTTTTAGTTAAAACTAGATTAAACCAATCTATTACGTCAAAACTAGTATTATCTGGCAATAACTGGTTTTAGCTAGTGGAAACTAGTTTTAACTAATGACATTAGCTAAAACTAGTTGTCACTAGTTAATTCTAGCTCTAGCTGATTTCGGGTTTTAACGGTAACATATACATTTATAAAATAAATGCTCAGTAATTTTTCATTTGTTTTACATGAATTATTAGGCCAATGGTTGGAGATGTCACAGCTTCTTATTATACTAACGTGGGAGATGAAGGTCCAATAATCCTTAAAGAAGGTAAACATTCCAAATCTGTTCTAGACTCTGTTTTTAAACAAATGTTGTGAATTTGGGAAACTAAATTTATAAATTGTTTGTGCAGAGTAAAAAATGTATTTTTAAATTGTTTCTTTAATTTAGGAGTTCATGTGTTTGGGAACAGTTCCCCGTCCAACCCTTGGAAGAAAGTAGAAGCAGCCAAAGCAATGTTCGAAGATGTTGTTTCACGAGATCTCAACTCATTAAGTAAAGATGAACTAATTTCGGACATATTTAGCGTACTTAGGAACGATACTATGTAAGTATTTTTATGCATACATATTTATACATTTTTATGAGCCTCATTTATGCCTTAATAGTGACTTTTTTTTTCCTCTTTTCTGGTGAATTTGAAATTTGTGACTGGCTTCAGAATTCATCGATTTATTTAAAAATTTTAAACATTTATTTATCTTATCCAATGTCCATGTCATAAAATGGCTTTTTTTTGAACAAAGGTAAATATATAAACTAAACATTTTTTAAATATCTTAACTCATGTAGGTACTACCCAGACGAACAGCTTGATAAAGATACAGATGGAAGACCTGAAGAATATGTTAAGCAACTAAGTGCAATTTATATTAAGCCAGAAATAGATCAAAGCATGTATGGATCGAGGTGTGTATTTTTATTATAATAAAATAGCTTAGATTAAAAAAAAAAACTGTTTAAGTTATAAATATAATAACCTAAGGTTGTATCAAATGCAAAATTGTAGTGGCGTCATCTGGTGATGAAACTATAACAAAATTATCAAAAAACGTTACAAACTGTTTGATGCTGCCATCTATTGACTATACTTGATAATAAAAGCTGACCTTATGAAAAAGCGAAATCACCTGGTATAGTCCACCTGACACTTCTTAGAGTTTCGAATATTTTGATTGTGGAAGAGGCTACTTTAAAAACAAGTTGAAAACCGCAAGAAGGCAGGGTTGCAAATGTCATGGTGTTTGGCGAGCATAGGGGATAGTTGGGTTAGTTTGGTTGGAAATAATGCGTCACACTAAAAATACACATGGTTATTGGTGAAAGGAGGATTGTAGTTAATTGCTGAAAGCCGGTTTCAATTGCACATGAAATTCTTTTCTATCTTGACTTGATCGTCAATCAATTTGCATCTGTAGTATGCCTTATTTATGATTTATCATATTAATCAGTATCACCTCGGGGAACGCTATAAGTTGAAATATACATGCATTAATGATGAATCCTATACAAGTTCCAACTGCCCTTCTGGTGAGAAACTGTTTCTAAACCTTAAAGAAATAAAGGCCCGCAAAAGCAATGAATCGCCAAACATAGCCAAGCTTGCCTAAACCAAAATCTTCCTTGCCCTCTTTCAAAGTGGACCCTTCCACAATCAAAATATTTGAAATACTAAGAAGTGCATGCGAACTATAATACTTATATAGTTTGTACATGTTTTTTTCTAGAACCCACACCGTGATCTTGATCGACGGCCACGGCCAAGTGGACTATGTCGAGAGGACCATGAAGGAGCCGATCGACGTCACGACCGCCATTCACTGGATCACGACCCGGATGCAGTTCACCATCCACGACACGACGCGCATCTCGTCACGACTCTGAGGAAGAAAATAGAGACTGTGTTGAGGACGAACTCTGTGCCTCTCCAAAAGTGACATTTTTAAGTCTCGCTACTTTTATCAATGGACAAGAGAGTCGATCGATAGTTGCTAGAGAGCCAATCACACACTGTTAAAAATTTCAGTTCAACGTTGAACCAAATATTGGTGAAAAATCAAGAACTTCTGGTAGATACACCATAAAATGGTTCGACCAAATATCACATCGTAAGGTGTGCGAACTTCTGTGTTTTTTTCACCACTGTTCGTTTATTTTATTTAACAAAAGAAATGCTTACCATCACTTAACGCATTTTTTAATATAACTATTTTTTTTAATATGTTTAAAGATATAAATAAATACTTATGAAGTTTATATTGAATTAACATGCATCTTTAAAAATTTATTTTGTGAGTGACATCCTGATACAAATATTATTTAATGCATTATTAATTCGTGAATACACAAAAAAACAAGTATGGTTCAACCTTTCACTATAGTTACGAGTTGTTAAGGTCCCGCATATGGTTCAACCTCTCACCAAAGTTATGTAATTTGAAAATACCGTTTTATGGTTTAAGAGTCTACCAAATTATGGTTGCAATAAATTTGAACAGTATTTTGGTTCAAGCTTGAACTATTATTTTTTACAGTGTATAACACTCCCTCTTAACCTTCTGATGGATAACAAGCATGTAAATCCGTCACGTAACTAATCAAGTTTCCAAGCAACACAATTTTTTTTTAAATCTCATACAATGAAAACAAGTTTATACTTCAGCCAATTTGCTTATCCCTTAAAGGGTTAACGGCGAATGAGACCAAATGACTGCGCGTCTTTATACATAATTTTTGTTTTCAGTAAATAATTTTGCACAAAATATTCGTACCAATTTAAAAACCGGGATTATAGAAATCTGTAAGTCAGCTACATTTATTATATTAAAAAAAAGTTTGTACAAATATTCAATACGGCCTGAGAAATGTGGCTTAGAAAAAATTATTTTTTCCCTTCGGTATAACACTGAGACGCTTTGGTTTGGAGACCCACAGTCACTCGGTCTCATTCCCCTTAATGTATTTTTCCGTCCTATTCTTCCCTTGTATAGACACGACCAACTCAAATTATAAGGCCAGAAGCTCCCCTGACGTCACGCTAGCCATTCGTTATTTGTATAAATAATGACTCTTTTGTAAGGGTTTGCTGGCATTGATGCTGTTTAACGCATTTTTTTTTATAAAACTCCAAATTTAGTATCATTATTTTAATTCAGCGCCCTCTGACCGCTGGTCTTAAAGGGTAAAAATTGTCAATTGTTCGTATAAAGTAAACTGATATTTTCTGTAAATTATACGGTATTTTTCTGCAACACCACCTGACAGTTTTTTCTGTAACAACAACATACATTTCTTTACAGTGCAGCCAGAAATGTCCGACGAATAATACCCCGTGTAAGGGAGTGCACGTTAAGTATCCTTCAAAGTCCTAACGCTGCGTACGTTTCGCCCTTAACGGTTGCGTTGGGTGCCTATTCAGGTGCCTTAAAAGCTTAAAATTGTTAGCTGTTCGTATAAAGTATAAACATATATTTTCTGTAAATTATACGGTATTTTTCTGATATACCACCTGACAGTTTTTTCTGTAACAACAACATACATTTCTTTACAGTGTATTATTTGGGTTGTCGCATATTAGGTTAACAGCCGACACGCCGAACAGGATGGCTGGCGAAACGTCACGCAGAGCGTCTCTGGCCTTGTAAGTTAAATAGGCCGTGGTATGGTCATCAGAAAAAAAATTATATTGAAACTGTTGGAAGTTCCAGCGAAATTGTCATGAAACTGGCAGTTATTAAATTTACCAGATATGCTAATTTCAAGTGAAATATGAAATGAATACTGTTCAATGTATAAAAATATTAGTTGAGTAGTTAGTGAGATTAACTAATTTATGTTTTCTTAATGTGTATTTCCTTATCCGTGACCCCCTTATCTAACCTGATATCTGTAACAATTAAAATATTACTTAAAATAAGCATTATATAACAACTTTTTAATTCAGATTAAATAATATTATTTTCCTTAACTAGAGTTGCTTATCACAAATTATCTAATCTATCAAAACAATGGAAGATACTTTTATAAGTTCGATAAGCGATTTTTTGAGGTCGCACTTATTTATCGTTAGATATAAGAATCATGGCTTTTGGAAAATTAAATAATGTTTGCTTTGATTAAATAAAAATATCGTACAATAAATTCACTCCTAAAAAAATTATGAAATAAATTGACCCTAAATATTCTTCAGGTTCGCATTCTTAGATGTTTAAAAATTGATTTTAACTTTTTTTTTAACAAATTAAGTTTCGAATTTTTTTTATAATTTATTCAAAAGTTATAATTCCAATTTCCTCTCCTAAAATTAAGATTGCCCCCCGGTTTTTTATTATTTATTCTGGATGCCCCCCATAATGAATCTCTTTCATAATTCAAACTGATACGCAACTAAAAAATATCAAAATTAAACAAAATACAAAACTTATTTTGATACACTCATTTGTAAACTTATATTAGGCTAAGAATGAGCAACCAACAAATGTATAACTTTTTATTTAATATATGTTAATGTACATGCATTAATGTTGTCTATATTTAGTGGCATATGTTTTCTTTTTAAATTTAGAAAATAAAGTTATACTGTTACGAACATACAAATTATTTTTTATATAACTACAATCAGAGAGAATTTCAGTTTTTCTCTGATGATAATATAAAATGTAAGATCACAAGCGAATTGTTTAGGAAAAAAAAGTTAATAACATAATCATATAGTATATAATATGCTCTATCAAATATTATGTGGAGCATATTCACAAAAGTCAACAAAAATACATAACATACAATATCGTAAAATTATATGTTTTTAGATGGCATAATAGTTATTAGAAAAAATTGATTTTTTACACTGCAATGAGTTTTAATATGTATTATTTTTCACTTTAATCATCATTAGCATTTACTCCAATAAGACAATTGCGTGAATTAATGCTAACGAAGTCAAATAATAATATGAAATCTATAAAAACATGTCAAATAATACCATGAAATACAGTCAAACAACTCAAATAATAATATGAATACAATAATATTAAAAAAAAATGAATGATATAACATGGGATGCTACCAAAGAACTCTTATATTAAGAAAAGAAGTAAAGTTACTAATATATAATTTCGATATTTTTATAGGATGATCCAAAAAAATCATAAGAAAGTAATATGACTTATAAATGTTTTCATGTAAAATCATTTCGGCTACCAATGAAACTTTTGTCGAAAAAACAGACAAAATAAATTTCTTTTTTTATAGTTCTATGGTTTTATAGAAAACACAACAAAAATTAAGATTAACTTGTACATAAATGTCTCTAATTGCTTTTTTTTTACAGTATAATGACTTTTAATATGTATTATTCTGCTACTTTTCTCAATATTCACATTTACTCACTATTAAAAATATGATAGCATGAATTAATTCTAAATAAGTCAAATAATAACACGAAATCTACCAAACATGTCACATAATACCATGAAATACAGTCAAACATCTCAAATAATAGCGTTAATACAATAATAATAAAAAACTATTTTATAACATGGGATTCTATCAAACAAATCACATATTAAGAAAAGAAGTAAAGTTATACTAAAATATAATTTTGATATTTTTATAGGATGATCCAAAAAAATCACAAGAAAATAATTCTATAACTTATGAATGTTTTCATGTAAAATGTATTCGATTACTAATAAAACTTTTTGTCTATAAAAAGTGCAAGCTAAATCCTGTTTATAGTGTCATGATTTTATTGTTACACAAAAAATTAAGACAAACTTGTAAATAAAATGTCTGAAATTGCTTTTTTTACAGTGTAATGACTTTTAATGTGTATTATTTGGTTAGTACTCAACATCCTATTTCCTATTTGCTGCACTATAATATGATAATAGGATGAAGTAATGCTAAATAAGAGAAATAATAATACCATGAAATATTGTCAAACTAGTAAAATAAAAACACGAATACAACAATATTAAAAAATGAATTATATAACATGGAAGACTGTCAAGTAACTCATATTAAGATAAACTACTGTAAAAAAAACAAAATATAATTAATTTGTCGAAAAAACTAACAAATTAAAACCTGTTTATATAGTGCCTTGATTTTATAGCTAAACCCCCCAAAAATTAAGATTAACTTGTAAATAAGTGGCTTGAAATTGCCTTTTTTTTAAAAAAAAATTGTAATGACTTTTAATATGGATTATTGTGTCAATATACTCAACATCACATTTCATGAATTAATACCAAAGAAGTCAAATAATAATATGAAATATACCAAAGACAACAAATAATTACATGAAGTACTATAAAAAAAACTCATGAAATACTGTAAAACACCGAACTCAAATCGTAACAGGAATAAAATTATATGAACAAATTTGAAATAATATACGTACATGGAATGCTATCCATGATACTTCTTTGATCCACCAACTCCTTTCCCTTTGATAACCTATTAATAGCGAGAACTTTTCAAAGTTTTTTTTTACAGTAGTATCAATCAAAATATAAGACAAATGAAGACCAGAGTCCGGAACAATTTATGTAGGAAAGTTAAGTTACAGGAAAAAGAAATTTTTAAAACTTAAAGTTAAAGTTCTTATTCGGAAATAAAGCTTGTTAATGGTATTCAAAAATTCGTCGCTAATGGGTTAAGATAAACTACTGTCAAAGTAACAAAGTCAATTATCAATGTTTTAATGAGATGATTAAAAAAATCACAAGAAAATAATATAACCAACGAAAGTTTCTTAGTAAAACCATTTCGCTTAGCTTTAGAACTTTCTACCGAAAAACTGTCGTATAATATTTTAAAAAAATAATTTTTTCGGAAGAATTCAGTTGTCCTCGTTTGTTTAATTAACAAATATTCTGTAAACGAAAAAAAGTTTTCTTATAAAGATTTACTAATTTTTAAGTATTGCAGGATTCACAATTTGCATGTCCTTTTAGTCTTTCTATTAATTCGCTTATCCATTTAATTTCTCTGTTTGTTGCGGAATTCACCTTCAATGCCTGGAAATGTTTGCTAACAATAACTTCCAATTGTTCAATCAGCCCCTGAACATTTGGTGAATAAAATTTTGCCATTTTCCGAACATGTACCTTGCCCCTAACATGTGTTAAAAAGGCTTTTAGTTCCGCAGACTTTAGAACTCCTTTTGAACATCTAATGGCTGCTGATAAACCAGGGCTGAATTTTTCAGATGTCTTTCTTGCTGTTTTCGGTTTCTTGGTTCTGGGCTTCGCTGTGGTTGTAATTGACGAGAAATCTATGTTGAGGTAAAGAAAAAAAAATCATGTTTCGGGCGAATGAGACCTAATAACCGTGGGTCTTTAAACCAAAGTGCGTCTGTGTTAAACCAATGGGGGAAAATGATATCGATGCCACATTTCTCCAGTGGTGTTGAATATTTTTTATCGAGAGTTTTTTTCTTATATAAAGATGTAGCTGACTTACCTGACTCTGTAATCACTCTCCTCCTCGGCGCAACATCCCATTAGTGAGCCAAGGCTTGCCATGCCCAATTCAGCTTTCGTGACCAAGGGCTCCGGGGTGCTAGGCATACTTCCAATACCACCTAGATTAGAAGGCCGAAGAACTAAGCAACACAACGTCACACTAGTATACCAATTTCGATTTGTTGACCAATAACGTCGTATCTTAAGATGACGTCGCATCTTGATTCATCTTATTTAAAAAATTTATTAAAATACAAGATCTAGTCACGAATGATCATTGGTCAAAACCACAGAATCGGTCCACTAATATGACGTCAAGCATTTAGTTCGCCGGCCTTCTAATCTAGGTGGTATTGATACTTTCCGGTTAGGTGGTCAGCCTCACGCGAGACCCCCAATGTGTAGTTCCCAAGCATGCTTGGTACTCATTTTATCGATCCACTTAAGAGATGAAAGGCTGAGTCAACCTTTCCCGATCCGGGACTCGTTCCCCGGACCTGTGGCATGGCAATGCGAAGCACTACCACTGCTATTATCACACTTTTTGAAATTGGGTCGAATATTTGTTGTAAAATTATTTACTGAAAATTTAAAAAATATTCGAATCAATTTTTAAAAGTGGGATTATAGAGTCCTGTAAGTCAGCAACATTTTTCATATAAAAAAACTGTTTTTTTTTTTTTTTTAATATTCAACACAGCTGGAGAAATGTGGATTAGAAAATCATTTTTACCATTGGATTAACACAAAGGCGCTTTGGTATATAGACCACCGGCCATTTGGTTTCATTGGCACTTAAATATTATTTTTTTAATTACCATTCCATTGAATGCTAAATTACTTTTCTATAAGTATTTGAATAAAGGATTTCAAGCAACAAACACCGTGCTATGGTTTCATCAACAATTAGTTCATTATGCCTTTTTTTTTAATTTTAAAACAACATTATTTTTGTCGGCCAAATTAGTTATCTTCAAATGTGGTTTTGGTTTTTCGATGAACATGTTAAATAATAAATTAGCATGGCCTTAAGTACTTTGTTTAAAATTAAAAACTTGCTTTCTTCACTTATTAATCTCTTTTTTTTTGCGTTGGTGTCTGTTGTGTGTTACGATATGGAGGAAATATAACGCAAATAATCGAAGGAGATTCTTTCAAAATGCAATTGAAAACTTATATAAAATATATTCATTCGTATTTTTTACTAAATTAATACATTTATATTGTTATTATTTTCATGCAAATTCCTTGCCTAATCCTGTTATGAACTCGCATCAAATAAAAATTTCTTTTTTTTTCCCAACTAGATAAATAATTTGTTTTTGGTGTCATAGTTCAGTTGATACATATTATTGTTTACTTTCATATATTCTGTGAATCACAAAAAGCATCTCAAGTTGAATTTTTCTACAAGTTTATGGGGGAAATTTTTGCCTATATTATTACTACCATTACTGGGGTGGGGAAGTTAAACTATATAAACTAACTTCTATAATTCTTATTTTAAAAAAAATTATGCGAGCATATTTTTTTAACCAAAGAAGTTTTACCTTTTTGTCCCGTTAGGACTGGCTTGACTTCTGCTTTAATTTCTTGATACAACGTCTCCTGGGTAGTATTAGTTCCAATTTCATCTTTAAGATAAACACTTTCACTGTGCTCTTTCATGGAATCATTATTCGATGTTTCGACAGCTGTCTGATTTGCTGTTTTGGAACAATGATTATCGTAAACTATTTTTGCAGGGTTATTGCTCATAAGATGGTGATGGGTGAACTTTTCGTCTGAAGCATTTTTCCCAGTTTTTGAACAGTGATTGTTCCAAATTGTTTTTAAAAGATCACTGCATTTATGAATTTTATTACTTGCTGATTTATAAGGTGCAGTTCGGAAACTCGAAGCCGACTCTCGGTAACTCTGATCATCACCGACTTCATATGAGTTGTTTTTAACGATATGTCCCTCCATGTCCGCTTCAATTATTTTATCACTTTGAGCAGAACAACGTTTTGGTTCCCGTATTTGTTGAGCATCCTCTTTAGTTACAGTATTTGAAACATTGTTATCGACGCGAGTACTTTTCCCATCGCTTGTCACTTCAACGTAGCTTTGGTTTTTCAAAAACCCTTCTTTGGGATTGCAGCTCACATAAACACTGGAACACACCCTTTGAGTAACGTTGGTATTTTGAACTTCCTGTGCACAATATTCTGCACTTCGAACTAATATATTCTTAGGTGTACGCAGTTTCTTCTTTTTAAATGTGTCTTTATTTGCCGACTTATGAAGCTCAGTTCGGTCACTCGAAATTTTTTGATTCAAATAACAATTTTTCCGTTTCTGATCTCTTATTTTTACTTTGTCAGGTGAAATACCTTTTCCTTCGTAATATTTCTCCGCGCTTTGTTGGTCCACATTTGTAATTGCATTTGAAGGTTTATCTTTATTAATTTCAGCATTTGGCTGTTTCTTACGGCTTTTATTGTGGACAACTTCTTTAGCATTATATCGATCTTTTTCAACCTTAATACTTTTTATAACGCGTTCTAAATTTTCAATTTTAGGATTTCGTCGAGCTCTACAGGGGTCAACTTGAACAGACTGCTGGCCATATGAATCTACATCTTTTAACTCGTCGTACGAAATGGGCTCTTCTTTTATAATCGTATTTTTCAAATGTTCTTCTCTTATTTTAGTATACAAGCTATCTATCCAGATAATAAGAGCCCTTTCAGGTGGATTCTTGGATGACATTACTTTTAAATTAAACTGAACCATTTCATATAAATGCTGAAGCAGTACGTCGATTCCATGTGGGTACTGTGTTGCCTTATCATGTAAAAGTTTGCTTGAATCTTCTTTTCTGGTATTAAATAAAAAATCTTTTAAACATTTTTTGGAATTTCGAAACTCTGGAGGAATTAGTTTAGAGAAAGTAACTTTATTAGCTTTGGTTAAACGTTGTTTGACAACTTTTAAGGTCTTCGGCTCATCAGAACATTTTGTCTCTGTAAAGAAATAGTGTCATTATTTTAACTGCATTTATTTTAATGAAGATTTAAATTAAACTCTATTCAGTGTAGAAGAAATATGTTAATTTAAAAAAAATAACATATTTGCAGACAAATTCTATTACTTGACTTATGACTTTATGACTTTCTTGGTGGGGGGCAAGATCGCCAAGCACCGCGACTTTAAGTCTATTGTACTAAGCCCCAGAAATGACACAAGCACAAGAGACAAACAAAGAAAGAGACGACACAAACACATAGACAAATAACAACATTTATTGTCAGTCACAAATATCCATGCCTGACCGGGATATTCTATTACTTTCTGTTAACAGTTTTTTTCTGTAAAAATAAACATGTTTTAAGTAAAAATATACTGTTTTCTGTTTTTAACCGTGGAAAGAGTATTCGACTGCAACCAAAGAGGCATTTCAACTGTTTGTGGAATCTCTGCGTGACGAAGAGTTTGGAGAGCGTTGGACTGGAGGTCGAAAGGTCCAGGGTTCGAGTCCGAGTAGGTACTTTATTAATCTAGTTCTTTGGTTAGTATTTCGCCTTTAAATGATGATGGGGGGGGGGGTAGAGTTTCGTTTTTACTTATAATTTGTCTGCTAAAAAAAGATTTTGCATTCAAATTGCAAATTTATCGTATAAAATTTTTCTGGCACAACCAGCTGACATTTTTTTCTATATAAAAACAACAAACTTTTTGTTATAATGTGCCGCAAAATGCCTGGGGGAATAAAAACAACAGTGCATCGATTACTACGGGGGGAGCGTAATTTTATAATGAGTAACCTTAAGCATTTTTAATATGACATGCGTTTCATACTTTATGTGTAGTTTTCCAGAGCAGTTAAATTACACCATAGACTTAAAATTAGGGGCAGCAAGCCTGTATACACCGATTTAAAATAAATTATCACAGTTTATTCTATAACTTATAGCTCAATCTCATGAAGCATCCCGCTTATTTAAGTTCTTATATTTCGTTTCTCGAACCACATCTTTCTAACATTCAAATAAAAAAATATTATCACAAATGAGTTTCCATGGCTTTTCAAAATTGACACGTGTTTATATCCAGCTAAAGACAAAAAAGAAAAAAAGAAAGAGCAAATTCGGGAACGTTATACTATTTTTTAGAATTAATATGAGAATACTGCATGATCGAATAAATGTATGAAATGTTTACCTTCTTCTATTTTAATCATTTCCAGAACTTTTCGTCTTTTTTCTTCTAATTTTCGTCTGTCTTCTAATTTTTGTCTTTCTTTTAGTTTTTGTCTTTCTTCTTCTAACTTTCGTCTTTCTTCTTCTAATTTTCGTCTTTCTTCTTCTAATTTTCGTCTTTCTTCGTCCAATTTTCGTTTTTCCTTAAGTTTTTCACCGGAGCGTTGTGCAGTTACTTTGCATTGATATCGTGTATGCCCGTTTTTCCTACATAAACGGCAGAAAAATTTTATGGGATAAGACGTGTTGTTTCCTATCCTATTGAAATTCAACAACGGCCAATGTTTTATGTTATCTGGTATTTCCGGATACTGCATAATTACTCGATAATTTGTAGTCGGTCCCGTTTTTGAGTCAACTTCGGCATACACAGAAAAGACTGGTGCTATTTCTGCCATTAAAGACTTGATGGTATTTTGAGTCAAGTAAGGAGCAGCACCTACAACTGTCAAATTAGTCAACATAGGGTACATTGGAAACATTTTGCGTTGAACTAATAGTTCGCGTGCCGTAACGGCTTTGTAAAATGGTCCATATTCATCAAATACTACGTTGACATCACCAAATTTACTTGGAGTAATACATACCACCGAAGATGGCAAAATACCAATACTTTCTTCCAGAGATTGAATAGCATCAGTCTTCAGTCTCTCGGGAAGATTTTGAATTAATATTCCATAATTTAAGTTCGGGACTTTTTCTAAAATTTTCGAATCCACATAGCTATGCTCCATGTTTCTTATTTGAACTTAAATCCTCCAATTCTCGAATTCTTTTAATTAAATGCGATGCTGGAAACTATTGGTTTTTCATACCTCACTCGCATATTCCTCTGCCACATGTTTACTACGCATTTTTTTAAAAAAAATGATAGGATGAATAATCTACATGGGAAAAAAATTCAAGCACATTAAAGATAACCAGCTCTTTTTTGAATAGCTGAACCGGTGATAAAACGCTCTTCCCGCGCCTACCTTAACATTATTTATTTTTTCATCCCCCTTTCTTTATCGATACGCCACTTAAAGAATCTAGGTATATAATATCTCAGTGATATCTTTATACTTTCGTTTTCCAAAGATATGAAAAAAATATATACATTTTGCACCAACACCACCTTATCTTATTATTTAACTACCTAACTGAAGACCTCAGTTTGACATCCAACGCAGAATTAAAAGAAGTAGGTTTGTAACAGAATATGTTACTTAAACCACTCCCACACAATATTTTTGCTCAGCAGGAAACACACTATATTTATACACTCAGAAAGAAATTAGCCAAGCACGGTCCTTAAATGGTTCTAATTGAAATTTTTAAAGAATAGGCTAACTACATTCATTAATCTTTCGCAGATTTAATTAATTGCTTTGCTAAATTTGTTTGAAGATAGAGGAATAATGATGTAATAAAATGATGTAATTTGTTTACTGTTATAATGAAAGCGAAGCTTATTATAATGTCTTTGAATTTGCATTACTTTGAAAAAAAAAACATCAACTTTAATGCTTAAAAAGAACCTCTTCTGTTGTTTTCATAACGAAAAACTTTTAGTCGCCATAATTTCTCATTTTTATTAACTTTCGTTCGAAAATTCAATAAACGTTATTTATCGTTGTTAAATTAGTTTGCTGTTCGAAGAATAAATATTATTATTAATATTTTTCAACGCACTGAAAAATCTGCTTCTAATTCAAATTTAAAAAAATAAAATTTGGCATATAGACTTCTTTTTTTGCTTCAATATGACGTATCCCACTCAATCACGATACTTGTGGTCCGTTCAGAGAAAGTGGGTGACTGACCGACAGACAAATGGACAGGAAGATTATAATGTCTTCTGCTTTGTACGGTAAAAACGTAGTGTGGAAGCTAAAAAAATAATAAAATAAAATCTTTTATAACGTTGAAAGTGGAAGCTTATATAAAGGCTATATGTCCGCTTGAGTGTCCGTCCGTCAACCACTAAACAATTAAACTAAGAAAACTATGTAACTAAAATAAAACTAAACAACTAAGCAATGAAAACGAAGAAATATTGTTTTGATTTAATTAAATTTTTGGTTAAGTATAATTTATAAAATAAATTAATAAACAAGTAACCTTAACGCAAATGCGTAGGACAAAGTCTGAACTTCACAGAGACGTTTAAAGTGCCTGGCAACACCTTGCTCTTGCTAATTCGGTCTTTAAAATGATACCTCTAAAATAACCTAAATAGGTTTGCACAGTTTGCGTCAAAGAACCCTTTCTTTGTACCCTTCCAACACCTCCCTTCCCTTTCGTCCTAAAAAATTAGAAGACTTTAGTTGGCTGTGCTGCAACACTTAACGAGTTGAAGAAAGGCAGCTAATAACGTTTCCCACAACAACAAATCGTCTTTCAAGTTTGAGCGGCATGTTCTTTGTTTTTAATTTATATATTTAAAAAGTCAGCACTTGTCGATTACTTGCTTATAAATTTTGCATTCGGTTGTGGAAAACGTTTTCAAGAACAATGGTTCCACCTGATCCACAACCTACTGTTACTAACTTTGTATTTTTGCAGAATTACGTTACTGCTCATAAAATTTCACTGTTAGTCTTGATAAAAGAATTTTGTTATGTTCGACAACAAAACTTAGATAATCGAATTATTAAAGCTACTGACGAAGTGTCATGGAAACACACAAATCAACAAAATCGAGATTTTGGTTCAACTATCATAAGGCTCATTCAGGTAATGTGCTGAATTATTAATTATAATTGGATATCTAACCATTGCTTTAATATTCGTTTTTCTTAATAATAGCATTTAATTAGTTGGTCAAATCCTAATCGCTGAACCGGTAACTGTTTGAGTTTGGCGATATTCAAAATTCCGGTTTCCTGTCAAAATTTCCGTTGCTGTCTTAGCTTAAAATTTTTTTTCGGTAACCCTAAAATAGATTTCCACCCTGCTTCTGCATCCTACGTCAAACACGGCAACGTTCACCATCGATGCAACTCTCATTACAAGTTTTGATCCTCAAATTACAATGAAACTGAGGTCTGTGGATGCTAAGGTATGGTGAGGTTTAATTTTGCCAAGAGAATCCAAGCCAAACGGGTACTCAAGGGATCTTTGGATATTTAACATAATCATATGAAATCAGAAAATCTGAGGTCGGAAAATCTGATGACTCAGCCGGAGTTTGAACCCGCAAACTTGGGCTTATGCGGCGAACATGTAATAGCCAGTCAGTTAGGCACTCGCCTAGCATGCAAAAGATCCCAGTTTGGGGTCCGGGCTTCGCCAAAATAACTGCCGACCTATAAATGACCCATGCATCCCAAAATGTCCAACGAATAATAAATACCCTGAGTAAGGGAGTGCACGTTAAATATCCTTCAAAGTCCTAACGCTGCATACGATGTCGTCCTTAACAGTTGCGTTGGATGCCTATTCAGGTGTCGGCTCATCACTTGACTGTGGTTCTAAAATACGACGCCCGTGGCCAATAGCCCTCGTGTAGCTCTAGTAGGACAATAATTCAAAACCAACCTAACGTAATTGTAATGTCTAATTTCAGAATCCAGATATAGATTTACAAAGTTTGCTCAATATCCTTCACCCAAGCATCCAAGCAATTCAGATGCATCCAAGAACATATCAATTGTTCATCGATAGGTGAGTATTACCTATTGTAATGATATTCTTATGCAGATCTTAGTTTTTTTTTAATTAACATATATTATCAATGGTTAAATTGTTTAGTTTTAGCTTCCACACTATCCCTGGTAGCACAGCAGTATTGGCCTGTCTCGGCTCATGCCCAGCGCCCAATGCATAATGAACTACGTTTTACCGACATTGGGCAATATCGAGGTGCAATATTGGTTTGAATATTATTTGAAAAAAATTTACAATTCAAAATTCTTGATTGAAAAATATTGTGAAACATAATATTTGCCTTTTACCCTTGCAAAATACTATATGATTGCAGTAGAATTAAGTATTGCACTTTTTGTAATTTCTGTTATGAAACCTCAAGAATGGGGAAATCTGGTTAAAATCGGTAGAAAATGATCAGCAATAGCCCTCGTGTGGCTCTAGTAGTGCGACGATAATTCAAACCTAACCTAATCTATGTTTTAAAATACATGTTCTTGTTTTTAAATAGGTTAAACAATATCCGGGAAAATGGTATTGCTGCTCTTCTCGACTTTTTCTCCACTCTGGATAGTCTGTTAGTTGAAGCCCAAACACCAAACCAGCCTGTTGTTCACAAGAGCAGTGTTCTAGGTAACCTTATTTGCAAGTATTTGAGTAATGTGTTACTTGTAGTAGTTACTTTTTTTTAAGTAAAGCTGTTAGATTTTAGAGAAAGTATAACTGTTAGTACTTAGTTACTTTTTGCTGTAACAAAGTAAACATAACATTTTGTTACTTTTCTGTTACTTTCCCCCTTTAGAAGAATTTTGTCGATTGCCAATTTAGGAATGCAAATCTTTTAAAAATTAAATATTTTTTTAAAGAAATTACTATGTCTAATTGCAGTTTTTTTTTTTTTTGCTTATGTAAAATGGTAGGGTGGTTAAATTGTAATTTTTCTTATAATTTGAAATTTCTAAAAGTAACTGCCATTAGGTGTTACTCTTCGTATTAATTAACTGTAACTGGGTTACTTTTTCTATTGAATTAACTATCACCGAGTTACTTTTTTAGTAAAGTAACTGTAAGTAACATAGTTACTTTTTCAAACTAACTTTTCAATTCCTTCTTATTTTGATTGTTATTATGTAAATAAAGTTCTTAGTCCACAGGACAGAAAGATTTCTGAACATGTTTCTCCTTTCACTATAGTCCTTCCAATTACAACACAAGCTACAAAAACGCTTTCTCCCCCATCCTTTTCTGTGGTGTTTTATTAAACAGTGTGAGTGTCGTTCTAAGAAACCTATCTTATTAGATACTCTGCTGTTGGGTTAAACTCAATTGCTTTCTGTCCAGCCAATACCCAAGTAAGGGGAGGGAAAAACGAAAACAGTGACACTCGCTCCTTTAATAGAAAACCGCACGTGGGGCAGGGGAAAAAAGTGCTTTTGATGCTTTTGTTGTAATCAGAAGGATTATCAAAACATCTGTTCACATGTAGTAACATAAAAGGAATTGTGCTTTAAATTATTTGTTGTAAAACCCATTACAACAATTTATTTTTGAATTAATAAAAGTTTTCTCCTTTCATCAACCAGTAAAAATAATCAAATCAATGTAACTTTTGTTTGATTTAATTGAATACCTTGGTTAGGTATGACACTCAAAAATAGAATTTCACAATCTTTGTATTAAAGGCCATGACTGAAAGTTTAACTATTCTATTTTTAGGACTTTTTATACGTCATATGTTGCTGGCTTTTGACAAATTGACATTTAGTCAGCAGACGAAATTGTGTCGGAAATTTCACATGTATTTTGATGCTGCCTTCGAGCCATATGTGGCATTGAACCGACTTGATAGTTCAGAGATAAAGGGAGATGAAGTTGAAGAAAGGTTAGTTTTGCTTACTTTAAAAAAAGTATTTTAGTAAAATGTTTGTTGCTTTTCTTGCTAGACCTTTAAAAGATAAGTGGTAAAATTATTAACTAGCTGTTATGAATGTTTATACACAGTTAAATTCCTTGGCATTGATTGATTTATCTTTTCCTGAATATTTATTCATGGTTTAGTTCCTTGGATTCTTGATAGATTTGCCTTTTCCTGAATGTTTATACACAGTTAAATTCTTTGGCATGATTGATTTATCTTTTCTTGAATATTTATTCATAGTTGAGTTCAGGGATCAACCTTGGTCAAAAAATGTTGTAGCAAAAATGCTAAAATGTAAAAAAAAGCTGTAGCAAAATGCTAAAGAAAAATTAGTTGCTTATAAATCAACGCCAAGCCAATTAAATCACTTGAATATATACACAACTCAATCTTTGTGTAGCAGTTAATTTTGTTAAGCCAGTATAGCTTAACAATCATTGATAATTTTTTTTATGAATCACGACATGACGAATTTAAATAATTATATAAAACTACTACTAAAAATACTTTTAACTTTTTTTTATGAACATTTTTAAATAAGTACAAGTAAGTAAGTTGGTATTTACTTTGATTTATGGTGTTGGACTATCTTCAGATTTGTCTATGAACATATTTTTGCTGTTCATTTGGTGTATTAAATCAAGTTTTGCTTGTTTGAAATCCCAAACTTTTGGTCTAATACATATCCTTATTAAAATGGTTTAAACAGTTGTTTTAAAAAAATCCAAGGACTAGAAATTAACTTGCAACATAAAATCTAAGTCCATTTAAAAAAAAACAACTAAATATTGTTTAAAATCAGAAACCCCAGTACAGGCGGAAGTAGAATAAAAGGTTCAAACGTGATCAAAAAGTATTTTAACATTCAAGGTGATTACGACTCACGGACACCGTGAATCGGACACTTGATTAAAAAATATATTCTGGTTGTCAGAGTTTACCTGAACCGTAGCTACAAAAGTAACAAGATGCTCTTCCGATCACAAAGAGCCAGAAAACTGTCAATCATTCTCACGTAATGTGACATCATCGGTAGATTTCGTTGAAATTACTAGGCTGTAATATGAGTAAATCAGGAAGCACAATTGGACTGATTTTAAAATGGCACTGGCTGGCCGAGATTTGAAGACATCTTAGTGTATTCCAATCTGAATTCATCTTATCATTTTGATTAAATTTTTTATTTTCATTATTAGAATCGGTTATTTGAACTTGTGTTTTATTGAAATTTAAGTTTAGTTTCACCGAATTACGTCGTCGCATTTTCGCGACGGCCAATAATATTTTTTTCGCATTTTCGAGCAACTCGTCGCATTTTGCGACAAATGCTACTGCAGATTGATCCCTGGTTGAGTTAATTGGGTTCTTGATAGATTTACCTTTTCCTAAATGTTTTTGCACAGTTAAATTCCTTTGCCTTGATTGATTTACCTTTTCCTAAATGTCTATGCACAGTGAAATTCCTTAGTCTTGATTGATTTACCTTTTCCTGAATGTTTATGCACAGTTAAAGTCATTGACCGTGATAGATTTACCTTTTCCTAAATGTTTGTGCACAGTTAAATTCCTTGACCGTGATAGATTTACCTTTTCCTAAATGTTTGTGCACAGTTAAATTCCTTTGCCTTGATTGATTTACCTTTTCCTAAATGTTTATGCACATTAAAATTCCTTAGTCTTGATTGATTTACCTTTTCCTGAATATTTATGCACAGTTAAATTCATTGGCCTTGACTGATTGCATATAAAGCATACCAGCATATAAAGCAATAGTATGGAATACGCATTTGGCAAAGACTATGACAATCATGATTTGTGATTCCTTAACTTTAGCTCTCCTTAAATTTCAAAACTCTGATGATTCTATATATAGGCAACTACAGCAATCATAAGACTTTGTGTATAAGTTACATAAAATTCGCTTTTTCAATAAATATTTTTCTCATAAATGCTACCAGATAGTGTGCATTTGTTCTTACTTTTTTAAAAAAATTTAATAGCATAAATTGCACCTAAATATTTTTATTAAATCAGAAACTTCAACTGCTCAAACCTGTCGCACTTTAAACAAAATGACTCACAATCTCCTAAAAAAAGTATGACAAGTGTTTTTTTTTAAAGTAATTTCGTTATTACTTAAGTACTTAAATTCTTTTAGCCCTTCAGAAGAGCTTCCTGTTTTAGCGTCTCAAAGACAAGCAGAGTTTTTCATAGCACAGCAAGTAAGATTTTTATCAACACTCTCATCTCTTCCATTAAACAAGTTTAATGTTTAATTACATAAAAACTTTATTAAATTATAATATAAAAGTGGGATATCTCACTTTAAAGTGGGCATGATAATTAACTTATAATTGGTTAACTTTTTGCTTTTGAAAATTATAATGATAAGGGGTAAAAAATTGTGTTCTACCGGAACAATATTAAGGAATAAATCATGTAATTTTTGTACTGAAATGCAAAAAATTAATTGTTTAAAGACATTGGTGCAATAGTTGTTTATTTGAATTTTTTTTATTGACTAGTTTATAAAAATCTTGTCATTTTTCCTCTTATCAAATATAATAAAAATATTTTTTCTCTCTTCTTCATGATTCTGCTAGGCAGCTCTGTTGCAAATTAATGAAAGTTCAGCTTTATCGCCAATAGAATTACAACAAAAAATAAAAGAATTAGTCAAAGGAAATCCAGAGTTATTCGAAACGGTGAGTATGAATCTTTTTTCTATGTGTAATTCTGAAACAATTAAAAGCTGAAAAATATTTGCTTACCTAATAAATTAAGGCAATTCTTGATTTCAATCAAGGTATTTCGTGCAATTATTTTGTTGTCCTTGTGTCCTAGGATATATAATACCTTCTGCAGACCATCAGGCAAATGTCCAACCTCTTTGTAGACAATGGAACCTTTTTCAATAGATCTTGCAACATTGTGTTATAATTATTTATTTCAAAAACTTTTTGTGAAAAGTAGTTTGTTAAAATTGCATAATTTTATGAACCACAACTATTTTTTAGTTTTCTCTTTTATTTTCAATTACTTAATATAAAATAAAAAGTGATGAAAGTATTGCGATCAGGTTGAAAATCCAAAATGGAGATTTAGTGTTTTCTATACATTTTGGAGGTTATGATTCCGAAAGAGAACTATGGCCTTGGTACTTGAGGATGTTTCCCTTTCCTTATACTGAAACGCCCAAACAACTAAGGATTCTATAATGTTATTCCTATCAAATATTACGAGGAAGCAAAAATCCTTCGTAGCGAAAGGGTTAAGTATACAATAGGAATGTAAGGAATTCGGTAAAAAATTCTTTAGTACCTTTTTGGATGTCATATAAGGTTTTTTAAAAAAATTATGCATGTTCAGAAGTAACTGCCATAAAACTTGTTTTGTTTTAATAATATAAAGATATTGCTGAAAAATGAAAACAGATTTCAAATTTATTGCATGAGTTCCCAGTACTTGCCGGACGTCATAATAACATTCTGAAAATACCGGTCAAGCGCAAATGCTAGTTGCAATAAAAATTTTAAGATTTAAAGTTATTGAAATTGCCTTATAGGGGGTATAAAATTACCTTTAAATGTGTGGCGGTAATTGAAAGTCGTTAGTGTTACACCCCCTAGTTTTATGTAACTTCTTTTCTTAAATTATTTAACATAAATAAAGTCAGCTAAGATGGTTTGAAATCGTGAATAATTTATATTATAAAAATATGATTATATTTCAGTGTTTCCTAAGCTACATGAATGCGATGCGAGTGAAGGAATATTGTGCTTCCAAGGAGTATCTCTTTCATCACTTTGATCGCAACACAAATGTCCCTTTAGAGAGCAAGTCCTCGGCTCCTTCGGAAGATTTTGCAAGAAGCTCGCGTTATGCTGCTTTAAACCTTGCCATAATGCATGCTAACTTTGGGCATAAGTAAGTTTTTCATTTTAAGATATGATACTGCTTTTCATGTATAAAACTGCTTTTTATGTATTATTTTTTCGAAAAACTATGCTACAGTATCTTATAGGGGTGTCCATTAATCACATGGTGCTATTTTGGCTTTTTTTTACCTCCCTCCCCACTGTGAGATTTCGTGATCTTTTGCTCAACCTCTACCCCCCCCTCATATCTCATATGAGATTTTTCAAGATTCATATTCTTAAAATTTGGTCTCCATTATGGTGAATTTTAAATACTTTTTTTAAATCTTCAACACATTGAAATAGCGTTCGGAAAGATATGATAAATAATATCATGTTAAGTTTTGACAAATTTAAGTCGAGACACATATTTCACTTGAATTTCACTGTGTTTTCTCACGGTTTAGGTTGATTTTTTTACAAGTAAAAGTTACACGATATTTGACGAAACCCCTCTCCCACATTAGAATTGGTGATATGCGGCAAAACTTCCCTCCCCCCCTAAATCTATCACATAGTTTATGGACACCTCTTACTTGATTTTTTTAAAAAAGAATTTGTGAACAAATGTTAGAAATGTTTCCTTTTCAGTTCAAGTACTGCTTTTAAAACATGACTTTATGTCTTTTGGCGAATATCTTATTTTTAGGGACAGAGCTGTGGTTGCCTTGAATGAAGCCATTATGCTTGCTCAAGAAGTTAATGATAATATCTGTCTTCAATATGCTTTGGTATGTTTCTTTTTAGTTTTTTTGAAACAAAATTGTTATTTTGGTGTTCCTTTCTGTTAAGTTCAATACCATATAAGCAAGTGTAACTGTAACTAGCTACAGTTACTTAGTATGAAAAGTAACTAATCACAGTTACTTTTAGAAATTTCTAGTTAGAAGAATTTTTTTTTAAAATTTAGTCATCTTACCGTTTTTCAAAGAGAACTACACTAGAGAAATAGAGACAATCGGATAAAGTTCACAAAGAAAATTCAATATTGTTAAAAGTTTAATATATATAATTAAATGTGAGCCAAACGCCAACTGTGTCGAAAATATATGTGAAGAACGGCGAGAAAAGTTACAGAAAAGTAAGGAACTTTTTTGTTACCGCTAAAAATAACTAAGTTACAGTTACTTTCTGAAAAATGTAACAGTGTTAACGGAAAAAAAGAAGCTGTTATAAGTAATGAATTATTCCAATCCCTGCATATAATCTATTAACTTCACTACTTATAATAACTACGTAATTAAGTTAAAATAGCTGAAACTAGATTAAAAAACAGTACATTACAACATTAATCTAACGTATATTACTCTGGTATGTTACATATATTTTTATAAACTTATTGCCTTTCAAAAAAATTCCTACTCTTTATGATATTACTTTTCTATTAGTGCATATTAGAAGTGACTTTTTAATAGTCTTGCAAAGATAAATGTGCTTCATTATAAGCATCAACAAATTATACTCGGTGGCAAAGAAATTTCAAGTCTTTTCTTATTTCTGCAAGGTTGGAAGACATTATTGAATCTTCTTTGTCATTTGATTTTTCTTTATAATCCTAATAATTTAACTGCAAAATTTTTGTAAAATGAAGAGCAGAGTGGGAAAACGTCCTAAGTGACATTTTTGAAAAAATAATTTTTGTGTCGATGATCATATTATTCCATCCTTTGTGGATAACAAGTTTACCATTTTTCATTATTGGGAAATTAAGTATATTTTTTACTGTTTGGCAGTACAATTTTTAATGATTTTAAGTGCAAAGAAAAAACTTAAAAAAACTCATTTTCTCGTTTTCCACCTTTTTGTCACTTAGCGTGTTCTTCAACTAAACTTTGTCACAATGTTATTGTATTCGAAAAAAAAGCTTAAATAAGCTTGTCATGCTGTTTTTCCATTCATTTGTTGTTCATTAACTCAAATATTTTCTTCTCTTAAGGCCTGGTTGTATAGATTAACAGATGAGAACAAACTAGTCATGATTGGAAGATCCATAATTAAGTCAGCAGAACTTTATATTTGGGTGAGTGAAAATAGTTTGAAATACAGTATTAATATTTTTCTGAAATAATCTGTAACTTTACTGTATTCTGCCTTTTATTGAAAACTAAAAATTGGGTTTTTCTGTATTTTTAGTCTGATGTGCTAAATATAATTGTTAGTACAGCTTGCTAACCAGTGCCACAGTATTTTGCCACCTCTTTTGTAGTAGTTAATATACATGCTTTAATTTAATGAAATATATTATTTATTCAGCTCATTTTATCATTTATAAGAAGAAAAATTATATTTGTTGGAAATAATTTCTTCCTGTTTTTTGCAGCCTCTGGTATCGCTTGGTATACAAGCATTAGTCAAGGAAAAGTCAGAAACCACATTTACACCATTCAAGTAAAGTTTTTGCGTGTATTTTGTACATCCTCATAAAAATTAACTTTCAATTAATCTTTATTTGAAATGTAAATTAAGTTTATACGAACTAGAGTTATTTCTTTAACGTATACTAACTTTAGAATTGTGTGAGAAGAATGCTTAACAGACAATAAGCATTTGAGGGGAATGAGAGCTGTAGCTGTGTCTTCTCTCTGTGTTAATACAACAGAAAAAAGTTTCTAAGCAGAATTACTCTGGCTGGATTGAAGATTTTTACAAATGTTACTATTTTTTTTATGATTAATGTAGCTGGCTTGCATAGCTCTATATCCATAGTCCCACTTTTTGAATATTTTGTTGTAAAATTATTTATTGAAAGTTTAAAAAAAAAAAGTTTTAGAGCAATTGAATAGGTGAGTGCAGAAACCACTTCAGTCAAAAAAATCGGAAAACTCTGGTGCAAAAACTACGTTAGTCTGTTGAGTAGTTCCGTAAATACAGGACATTTGTTTCGAGTGTTGAGTGCGGAAATAGAGGAGGAGTTATTACGCTTTTTCTCCCTCCTGAAAAATTTAAAATTTGTGACTGACGCTGCTTCTGCACTCACCGATTCAATTTCAAAGAGTGGGAATATAGATCCCTGTAAATCAGATACATTTACAACATAAAAAAAACTTTTGTAAAAATATTCAATGTAGTCTGAGTTATTTGGCTGAAAAAATATTTTCCATTGGATTAGCACAAAGAGAAACTTTCATTCAGAGACTCAGTTACTGCTCCCTTTTCCCTTAAATTGTGTTATTTGTTAAAGAAAATAAAATAAGCAACAAACTTTGTACTACATGATTGGTTACAACCTGGATTTGTTCTATTTGGTATTGTCTTTTGTTACATATTTATATCATCGTCAAAATGTATGTGTGCACTCAATTGTTTTGTAAAAAGGTAAACATTGTAATACTTTTAAAATATGTTTTACAGCCTCCTTTACCTGCTTTCTAAGAGCGATGTTCAAAACTGTCAACACTCAATGATTGATCTGATGGGTTCAGCTTACACATTAAGAGCTGGATTGTGGTCATACTATGGTAAAAGGTAGGAGAAAAAAATGCATACTTTTGGTTTAGATAATCTGGTTGCAGGTTTTGTAAAATTCTTCCATCCCTAAAAACATTGTGTTTAAAACCCATTTTAAAAGTCCTCTAAATGCCTGTTTTTGTTTTCTTCTATGCAATGTGCTGAATTCAATAGTGGGCACATGCATGATAATTATATTCAAAAAGAGAAAATAAGAAATGTGTAAAATAAAATAAAATTTAGACCACTTTTAAGACAACAGTTTTTAATTTTAAATTTGTTGAAGGTGTATCAAGTGAAGAGTTAACACATATACCAAAATTGCCCTGAGTGATGGTACATTTTTAAATGTCATTAGTTTAGCCATCTTGTATAACTTTCTAAATCTATTTGCATTATGGAATTACTTACATAATTTATTTTTTCACTTGTATACCTATCTCTTTCTAATTGAAGTAAAATGGTTTTTATTTTCAGTGCTATGTCCTGGTTAACATGTGTACTATATCTGTTTCTTGACACTCCTGACATTGCCCGGGGAGGAGTTTACCATATAAGTGAAGGAACTTGCTTGGCTTTGAGGAACCTAGCTATGGCTTTTGCAGATGAGGTACATTATGATTTGTTGCTCACTCAATTGTTTGTTTTACACTTCTAAGTATACGTTTGATACCTTTTTATAAATCCCCATTTATTTAATGCATCAAAGGAAACCGCATTAATTTCTTATTTTAAACTGTGTAGTGTGGATCTTTTTTGCTAAAAAGTTTTATATGTCTGCCACATGAACTTGCAAATTCTCTCTTTTATAGGTTTTTTTTTATCATACTTAATTTTGGTAACCAGACTACCATGTTATTTATAAGATGTAATATAGCATACCTTTTTAAATTACATATTTATTAGTTTTAAAATACATTGTCTCAGGCGAAGAGAAATTGAGCAGCCTATTTGAATGAAATCTTGAGGAACAAAACTCAATTAGGCTCTTAACATTAAAAATAGGCCATTTTTTATTAATCAACTGCTGTTCAAATATCTCAATTTTATTGAATTTATTTTTAAGAATTTGTTATTTTCAATATAATTTTTGAGAAAAAAATTGATCGTGTTTTCAATTAAACACTGATAATTATGTTTTACTTATATATTTTAATGAATACATGTGGTTTGTGTTGATATTAAAACCTTCAAAAGTTTACAACATTCTAAACAAATCTTTTTAAAATATATATATTTTTAAAAAAATTCTTATTAACATAAGAAAAAAACATTGCCAGATTGTTTCACTGCACAGTTATCAATTTATTTAACTGATTGTTCAGTTTTAAGTTCATGATTCTATATATTATTGTAAGTATGTAACTATTTGTAAATATTGGGTAATTGATAACACTAAAAAAACTTTTTAATTGTAAAATAAAAATAAGTTATTAAAATTCTATTGCAGGCTTTGTGGTCAAATTGTATAGTGACAGTTATAGTTGGTCGAAGAGTCAAGATATTGTATTGATTCAGACTTGCAGTTTTTAGAGATTTTTATTCACAATACCATATTAGTTGTAAAATTAACTCTTTTCAGGGATTTTATCAGCAATCGTCACTAGTTTTAGGCTTAGCTCGGTGTTTGTTCCCCCCTAATACGGTGCACAGTCATATTTGGCAACTAGCAGATCTTCTCATAAACTTCGACAAGGCGATTTATAGAAGCAAATGGAGTTTAGCTCATCAAATTCAAACTGGTATCACTATATTCGATGAAAATGAAACTGAATTAAGGTATGAATGTTAAATTCTTTGAATGATATTTGATAAATTTTTGTTTAGAATTCAAATGAAGTGACAGTTCTGTATATAGTGGTACATTAAAACAGGTATTGAAGTACCATGCTACATGTAACAATTACTTTGATTATGTAACGCTGCTGGATTTTTCAGAAAGTAACTGTAACATAGTTACTTTTAGCTGTAAATAAGTAAGGAAAAATTCTGTTGCTTTTCGGTTACTTCACACGCCGCTCTTGCAATAGTGGAGGGCTATCGGATGTGCCAATTTTGAAATGTAACTCCTTTTAAAATTAAATAAAAAAATATATAATTTATTAGTTCTATTTGCAGTGTTCTTTCTTATGTTTAATTAATCTTTGTTCTCTTTGAAAAACGGTACCATGATTAAATTACAAATTTTATTGTAACTTCAGATTCCTAAAAGTTCCTCTAATTTGTTTCTTTTTATATTAAGTAACTGTAGTAAGTTACTTTTTGTATTGAATACCTGTAATTAGTTTTCATATTATGTAGCTTTAACATAGTTACTTTTTAATAAAGTAGCTGTTACATAGTTATTTTTTAATAAAGTAACTGTAACATAGTTACTTTTTTTAATAACTGTAACAATGAATTTTTAAGTAATTTTCCAATTCCTACATTAAACCTTTGTCTGCATATTTTGAAATGTGGTAATATGGAGGTGGTAATAATATGGTTTGAACAATTTTAATTTTGCATTTAATATTTTATTTCAATCATAAAGAATATTATATATTTGCCAATTGAAATTCCCATCGGTTTTCTATTAGGTATTTTAATGGCCTAAATTATTAAAAACCAAGGATACAAGTTGCTAAAATCAGTGGAAAATATAAGTGCTTGGTTTATTTTAATATTAACAACTGGAGGACTACTTTTCCAGAAAATATGTACAATACCTCACATAGCAGATTTCTTATCATACAAATTCTTTCTGTATTTGGCAAGGTAATTGTAGCATTCATTGGTACAAAAAAATATGTTCTTTATCTTCTTGCCTTTAGGTTTTGTTGCATTGTCCTCAGTGTTTTAGAATATAATGGATGATATCCCAAAACTGCTTCAGTTAGAAAATAATTTCCTTTTAAACACATCATTATTATTTTATTATCTTTTAATGCAATTTTTTTATATTTATTTTTATATTACAGGAAAGCCCAATTGTTTCTCAACCAAGGAAATTTACATGAAGCCGATTCAATTTTAAAGAAGCTTCTAGACTGCCAAGAATACAAACCTATGTCTCCACATTTTTATGTCAGGTTAGTGAAAATGACTAGGCATATTTACACATTATACTAATAATTAAAGTAAAACTCATATTAAGTTTGCAGTATAGAAATGTTCTATGAGAAAAAGGGTAAATAGTTCTCATTTTCGAGTGCAAGAATCGAATAAAAAGAGGTATTTCACATTCAATAAACCAATTTATTCGTTATTTCAAGACATATTTTTATTAGTTTTTGCTTCATTTAGAATGAAATATTAGTTATTTTTCCTTCGATTTTGAGGTAACAGGGCGCATGAACATCAGGATGAACGTAATGCAAAGGAGCAACCAATCAAAGCAGGCAAAATGTCAGCACCAGCAGCGTTGTTTACGCCATTCCTTCCACCTATAACATTTCAATGCTGCAAACTTTAGGTGTGTTTTGGTATAAAATATAGATTTGTAATTGTGCAAAACAGTTAATGAAGAAATTTTATTTTATTTGGTAACTAAGATTGTAATATGTTATAGTTGAATAATATTATATAATTGAACGAGCTGTAATATGTTATAGTTGAATAGTATGATATTGTTGAAATAATAAGTAAAGTTATAATCCTCTTAAAACTGACACAACACACTTAAGGGGGAATGGGCGTGCAGGACCGGGGGTCTCCAAACTCAAGTGCCTCAATGTTAATTCAATTTGAAAGAATTATTTTCTTTGCCACATTTCTCCGGCTGTATTGAATATTTTTACAAGCGGATTTTTTTTATGTGATAAATGTAGCTGACTTACAGGTCCCGACAGTCCCACTTTTTGAAATTAATACAAATATTTTTTTTAATATTCAATAAATTATTTTACACAAAATATTCGAAGCAATTTCAATAAGTGGGAAGATAGAGACCTGTAAGTCAGCTACATTTATCACATAAAAAAATACGCTTGTAAAAATATTCAATACAGCCGGAGAAATGTGGCAAAGAAAATAGTTTTTTCCCCATTGGATTAACATTGAGGCACTTGAGTTTGGAGACCCCCGGTCCTGCGCTCCCATTCCCCCTTAATGATATTTACCATTTTATAAATATTGTGGTTCCTCCAACCACACTATAACCTGCTATATTTATTTAGAAAAATATTTTAGCAATGCCTGCGTTAATGATAATTTCTTCCCTCCAGGACTTTACTTTTACGAGCCCAGTTACTTCTTAAAACTCCAAATAGTGCCATGGCAATCTCGCTCATGATTACGTGTTTAACCAAATGTAAAAATCACCATCACAAGAGTTTGGAAGTGTTAGCTACAATGCAAATTGCTGAATATCAAGTAAGAATCTATGTTTATTTCATGTATTACTTTATGGTAACTTGAACATTACATGCTATTGTATAGTTCCTTTTGTGATGAATAGCTAAAAAATTTAATCCTTCATCGGTTTATCTTCTTTTTTAATAATTGGTGAAATAGCGAATGTATTCTTTGTATCGGGCAAAACCAATATTGGTAACTTTCTGCTGTTAAAATATATATAATACCATAAATACTTAGTAACTATTTAAGAACCATATTTAAATAACTGTTATTATAGGTACGGATACATTAAGAATTACAAAAGTATGACTTTCTACTTCATATTCTAAAATTTACTTCATCATGCTTCCATTTTTTTGCATTCAGTCAGAATAGAATAATGAAAGTATGATTTCATGTATTACTATATGGTAACTTGAACATTACATTATATTGTATAGTTCCTTTTATGATAAATAGCTAAAGAGGAAACCTTCATTGATTTATCGTCTTTATTAACTATTGATCAAATGGCAAATGTCTCTTGTAACTACAATGACTACGTCTTGACTCTCTTTGTTATATAGCAGGCCATCACAAATTGTTTTCAAAAGTCCAAGTTTTTCCAAGACACTAAAATGCTTTTATTTTCCCATCATGATTGCTATTAAAAAAAACGGAAAAAAAACACTCGCTAAATTTAACCAATCATATCAAAATTAAATCACCACTTCCAGTTACTCGTTTTTAAAAATAGCATTGTCAGCCAAATCTAGTTCTTTACCAAGTTTATTGAAATCAAAAATAAAACATTTGAAAAATAAAAATTCCATGAATTCTAGGAGAAATATATTCTAACTATATTTTTGAGCCATTAAAATGGTTTTTTGATTAATAAGAATTTCAATTTAATAAGATATTTTGTTTCGTTTTTTATAATTTAATACAATTCAATGAACCAGTGATTCCAAAAGTTGACTGCTACTGTAATTGTTGTTTCTTCATGTTGAAAGTCAAAATAAAAAAGTTAGTTAACATATCAAAATTTACAAATCGAAATATAGTAATTACCTTAAAATAAACTTAACTCTGTCGTGAAATGGCTTATGGATGATAACCAAGGTTTTTTTTTTGTTCCTATTATAGTTTGCAAAACCCCTATTGTTTAGTCAACAAGCTAGCTTGTTTCTCTATTTAATCGACCCATTGAAGGGATAAAAGGAGCTTACTCAATACAAGATTTTACTTGGCACTAAGTAATACCACTCAGCTCCAGGGCCTCAACTGAAGAGCTTAGTGGAAAAACATCTATGTGAGATTTAAAAAAAAAAAAGGATTTTTGTGCCAATAAACATGTTATTCCCCTCTAAAATTAACAAGTTCCCCATTTTTTTATAAAAAAGTACATTTTCTACCATTTTGTAAGGGATCTAAGTGCAAACTTGATAAAAAAAAAACTTTAAAGCACTTTTTCCCATTTATGTCTTTTTGACACATTGTGTGTTCGGGGGCTGGGGAGCCCAGTCAGTTAAGCACTCGCTTAGCATGCGAAAGGTCCCAGGTTCGGGTCCGGGCATCGCCAAAATAGCTGCCGACCTATAAACAGCCTGTGCAGCCAAAAATGTCCGGCAAATAATACCCCGTGTAAGGGAGTGCATGTTAAATATCCTTCAAAGTCCTAACGCTGCGTACGATGTCGCCCTTAACGGTTGCGTTGGGTGCCTATTCAGGTGTTGGCTCGTCACCTGACTGTGGTTTTAAAATACGACGCCTGTCGCCAATAGCCCTCAGGTAGCTCTAGTGCGACGATAATTCAAACCTAACCTAGCCATTGTGTGTTCTTCCACTAAGCTCTTCAATTACTATCCCCCCCCCTAAAAAAATGCAAATGTTGATTGTAGACCTACTTTTCATTTGAAGTTAATTTGGAAATAACATATTTTCAGCTGGAACTTGGCCTTCATAATCAATCTGCATACTTGCTGGAGAGCATCATGGTTTTTATCCTAACTCACGGTACTGCCTTCGATAAAGGGCGCTGCTTATTTATGTTTGCTAGATGCTTGGCATTTCCTGAACTGCGGAATTTAGAGAGAACAGAAAAAAACAGTAAAAAAGGTAAATTAATAATTTTTTTCTCTTTGAACCTTTGAATTTGTAGTATGATTAATTGTATTTCTGATCTAGTTTGATGTAAAAAAAAATCTGAAAAAAAAAATAGAACAGTACGCACTCTTATCTCAAGGGTTGGATATATATTTTGTCCTCAAACTAGAGTTGTTGATGTTTAAATGCAAGATTATCTTACAGAAAAATGTCACAAAACAACAAACACTCTTTTAATAAGCAATAATAATAATAATTATACTTTAGATTAACAAGCATGGACTGAGAAAACAGATTTTTCTTTTTTTTATCTTGTTTTTTTTTTCAAACATTTTTAAAAATCTAAAAGTAAAATGCATTATTTTACTAGCCATTAAGTAGATGTGGGATTGGGACGTGTCTCTTAACTATTTAAAGAGAGAAGTTTTAAAAAACTCAACGAAATATTATATACTAGATAATGAAACTCTCTTAGAAGCCTCTAAAATGCTATTTATTTCCTAATGGACAATTTGCATAATTTTCAAAGTGTTATAAAAATTATTGTTTCCGATAGAAAAAATGCTCCTGGTTTCGAATATCAACTTAAAATTTCAAAAAAATATTTCTGTAATTTAATAAAAGAATAAATGCGCAAAGCGGTACGCCATTTGCCGATTGCTTGTGACGTCATCTGTAATGAGCCAAGGAATCTTCCGAATTCGTGAACGTTTGTTTACCTTTTTCGAAGGTTTAAATTTCGAATGTTGTTTTCTTTTCTGTTTTTCAATATCTAATAATTTTAAAACAAAAAGGGGAAAGTAAAGAGTACAAAAGCAAACTAGTTTAGTTAAAAAATGCTCTTTTCTTAATTTAAATTACTAAATTTGTTAATAAAAATATATTTACTATTCTAGACCTAACTTTTCAAACCCAACTTGGCACAGGTAGTTGCATATTTTTAAATGCAGGCCTCTATCTTTGTGATAACTCTCATCTGTCGGTGCATGCAATGTTAAAATACACATTTGGACCATAAACTCTTTAGGGTCATATGGGGCCAAAACTTTTGGTATTTTCTGTTTATGGAGGCTAAGACCTTTCTTTTGATGCCTAGTACTCCAACTTTCAGTGAGTATTTAAGCTGCCAGCTAAATTTTTGGTTTTTATTTTTCGCCTAAGCATTACCACATGAAAAAACTCATATTCACCCCTCTGACACTATTTATTGTTTTAAAGTCCTGTTTTTTTTTTTTTTTAACACCTCCACCTATTCTAGACCTAACTTTCAAACCCAACATTACACAGGTCTATGCATATTTTTAAATATGTATTAATATTTCAATTGCCAGTCACAAAATTCATTTGTATTTTTCAAGCAGTTCTTGTGTGCATTAATTAAAGTTATGATAAGATACCATCCAAAAATGCAACTGAAGGGCTGTTATTTTTCATTATTTCTGCAATATTATACCATTTATAGAGATTTTTAGCGATTTAAGTTTTCAAAATACTGTTTAATAGGTAAAAAAGTTGAAATTGGTATATGTTGTTACATTTTCTTAATAGCGTATTAATGTTTTAAAACCGTGTTTATTGAAACAACATCATCAATTAAATGAACAAAATTAGCTTGCAAGTGTTTAACGTATATTTTTATTTCTTATTCAAGTGTTTTGTATTTAGAAAAACTCATTTTTAAATAAGAAAGTTTGCTTTTCGTACTAACAATAAGCTTGTTTTAATGGCTTTGCACCACTTGTTTCTAGCATATTTATTTTTGGGTAATGAAGTATTTATCTGGGCTTTTGTGCAGTTGTATTCGTACACTTGCACAATACAGTACTTATAACCCATAATTAAGAAATAAACATGAAACGGAGCGATTTTTCGGACACAACAATAACACTAAGCACCATTATTGCGATCACCGACAGTAGGGAGCGGTAGCCATTTCGTAACAGATGAGGTCACATGGCAACATCGCTGTTTTCGCGCCAAAGACTTAAAAAATTAATTAAAAAATAAGTTGCGCTTAAAAATCGGAAATATGCGAGATTAGGGAGTTTCTCCCTATGCTTAATCAAAATAAAATATGTTTGGAAAATGCTGTAATTGTCCATTAAAGTTCTTTTCAATTTTTGCCTAAGGGGACCTTAAAAAAAAAACCAAAGTAATTAATTTTTTGCGTGGTTTTAATTTTTTTTAAAATGTTATCTAATTGAAATAAAATTAATGTATGAAATTTTTTTTAATGGTGAAATCTAAGAACATACATTGAAAGCTTTTTTTAAAAAATATTTAAAAAAAAAGAAATTGTCTTGTATTTCCACAACAAAATATGTTGTATGTATGTATAGTAGTTGCATGTAAAATTAATCAAAATGTGTTTGTGTATTGAATCAAGTGTCAATACACATTTTGATTATTTTTTTATTGAAGTGTTTTTCCTGTTTTGAAACATGGAACAAGTTTTAATTTTATATTTTATTTTAATCAGTTCTACTTGAAGCCCTAGAATTAACCGATACAGCCCTCAAGTACCTAAAGAAAGTAAAAGCAGTAAACAAAATGAAAGAAGTGCTGTTTTGGCAAGTATGTATATGAAAATTTATATTCTCTCTTAATACTAGTTAACTGTGTTATGAAGATAACAAAATAAATTAAACGAAAATATATTTTGTGGTATTTCAAGTGAATGTTTAACCTTTCCATTCAGGTTTTGAGATAATGAGTGTGGTTTGTTTTACTTTTAAAAGTATATTGTCCGTGTTACGTAATTGAGTGAAAATATATTATAAAAAAATAACTATATCTTAATTTTTTACAGGCTAATGTATATCATCATCTTGGTATGAAAGAGGAGCGAAATAATGTATCTCATAGACACAGATACCTGGAAGATGAATTTGTATAATATGTGTGTGAATTTGTGTTGTAGTTGTTGTTCTAAGTGATCTTGTGTTTTTCGTTTAAAGGCACATAATGTATATGTGTTTGACTATCACCTAGGTTTAAATATTTATTTTGTTTAGTCACAAATAACTTTTGAGCTTAATATTTCTGAAATTACTGTGAATACATATATTTTCCCATGAAAATGAAAATATCAGGAATTTTGTGAGCTGAAAATTTTCTGAACTCAACATGAATAGAAACAGAATATAAAAACTTTTAATGTTGTTAAAAAAAAGTTTATATTTCCAAACGAAAGCTGTGGCTGAAAAGCTATGCAAACTTCTGAGCAACTGCTTGAAAAATTCCTTCATTTTTACTTATTAAATTTTTAAATTCCAACTTCTTGCTATGCTGCAGGTTGCTCAAATCATTTGTGAAAAAAAGTTTGAAAACAAGAGTATTACATCATCTGAAACATTCTCATTGTATATTTTTACAAACCTCTTGTAGCTCAAAAGTTTGTAAACAAATTATTATTCATCACATGGTTTTTATTTATTTCCGCTAAATGAGATCTTCATTACTAAAAACGGATCAATGTCATTCATTTGCACAGAAGTATTGGGTACTTAGAATGTTTCTTGTTTATATTGTATAAAATGCTTTTTTTAAAGAAATAAACAGCTTTAAAATCTTACTTTGATTTATGTTACACATTCTTATTTTTGCAGTTGCCAAGGTTACTACTGTTAGATAATTGATAAAGTACTAAAATGCATGGGTTATAAAGATACTGGAAAGTAAAAAATAACTAGAACTGGTACTTAACGGTTAAATTTTTCCTATGTAACTAATTAACATACATACAGGTTTTTCAAAATTGACTGGTTATTTTAATAAATGGGATGTGACCATTGAAAATGTTTGGTCAATTTTGGACTAAATTGTATTAGGCAAGTTTTTTTATTGTTCAATCTTCACATACTTTCATTATTATTGCTTTATCAATTTAAAAAAAAAAAAATCTATTATATATTGATGGCTTGATGTATTTTTTTTTAATTTTAAGGAAAATTCAAACACATTCGGCGAAATCTTTTTAATACAATCTTATATGTAAACTTAACGAACTATAATATAAGAAAAATAAATTTTGATAAATACAAAGCAATCAAATAACTTTATCAAAATGTTTAGTTTCACAGAAGTATTCGATACTTTTCGGCTCGAGGCACTTTGTTTATTACGAGACGCCCATCATAGCTCAGAGATGCAAACAGCCAGGGATCAACTGACGACCATTCCACAGCATATACACTATCTTCGTGTTCTTCATACATGGATATAACTCCGTCAGCGACTTGCTTATTAGCCGATTTATCACGATCTTCAAGACCAACATCCTCTTCATCCAATAAATGGCCGAATGGTTCAGAAGACACTGACGCCGCCCTGGATAAAATGACTCTTGAATCGCTACTGGACGTCAAAACCAATTGGTCGTGGAAGCTATTATATCTTACACACCAGACCCAATGGGAATGGTTGGAGAAAGTTAAGAGGGCCTCGCTAGAGTTTCGTATGTCCCAAAACTTGGTCTGGCAATCGTCGCCACAAGTCGCTATGTAATACTGCTTGTTGGGATTGAAATCCACCGAACGGACTAACTGGCCATGGGCGTTTTCAATGGACCACGAGTTCTTTGAGGTGCGGAGGTCCCAGCTGCGGACTGAAGTATCGATAGCGGTCGCAATTACGTTGCAGTTGTGGTGAGGGTTCCAGGCGGCAGAAACAAACTTCTGCCTGCCCTTCTGCTCGGACAACATTTGGGAAGTCTGGATCGGTTTTTTGATGTCCCCCAAGTCCCACAAATGAAAAGAGTTGTCGGATAAACTGACCAATCGCTTGCCGGAAGTGGGTTCCCACAATATACTTTTCAGTTCCCCGATCCCGTCTCTTATATCCAAATCCGAGACGTGCTCCAAAGCTGGATAAGTTGAAGAGGAATCATCCGAAGCGCATATCTTACCATTGGAAGGGAGTTTCCAAAGAGCCCCGTGCATTTCGCACTTTCCATCCTGGGTTGTCTCGTTATAGCAAGTGGACAAGAGATTGGGGTCGCTGGGAGATGTCCCTATGTGCCAGATTTCCCCGGAACTGTGGAGGTAAACGGTTTTAATGAGGCTGTTGGTGTCCTCGTCATATTCCAACTGGTGGATCTGGTTGTCGAATTTCAGGGATTGAGTTCCAACAAAGAATCGGATGATGTCGGTCTCGGCACTTTGTGAGGTAAGGGCTCGGGCTTGGAACTCTAAGCCGTAAATAATGGGTGCATCATCAGCCATTTTAATCTGAAATTTAAAGGAGTTATTGGTATAAATTCAAGAAAATGACTAAATTTTGAGCAATACTTTTTTTAATCAAAAAGTTCATAAGTGTAAAGTTGGATCCAAAGAACACTGTAGATTTTCTTATACAACAATAATTAAATTTTACTATTAAAAGTATAGAAAAACTGGGCTTATAAATTTTAAATTGTTAACATGCTAAAAACCACAACCTTGTATTCTGAATTATTGACATTTATAATAAAAAATTTAAAATAAATTAATTAAAAATAAAAAACTAATTAAAGATTAATTAGTTTTTATTTATACACTAAAATATACATTATTTTTAACACAAGTATGGCCAAAATGACCATAGATATCCCCAATGTAATAAAAATATCTTGCTTATCATATTTTTCAAATTGTTAAGAATTATCTGTGCATAGTCATCAAAGTCTCATTGTGATCCAGTTATAAATAAAATACTACAACATAACTACAATAATTCAAATGGGGGGGGGGGGGGGGGGGGGGGGGGGGGCTTAAAAATGTTTCTTATTAAGTGCAATCCAAAATGTTAAGTTTTTTCTTGCAATGTTGAACCCAAAGAACATTTTCTTGACTTTCTAACACAAAAGACCACAAGTTGATCAACTTGAAATCAAAAGAGGGGCCAACGGCCAACTAAAGAGCTCTAAAAAAACTTAAAATGGGATTGCAAGAACAGGAGGTTTTCAGCTTTCGCTTAATCAGTCGAAGTAATTCTTCTTTCAAAATTGACACTTAAATAGGGATCTCGTTTTCTGGATATTAAAGGAGGTCTATCTGGTATCTGAACAGGATCCTTACTGTTTAAAACCGATTTCGAACAACTTGAAGCATAAATGCCAGAAAAATCTACCTAGCGAATTTTATACTCTAATGTGTACGGGTTTTACTATGCAAGAGAGATTTGTTTCAAAACAACGTTCTTCAATGAAGTATTCAAAATTGCCCCGATTTTTATCGGTTTGCATTTTGCACGATAGATAAATTTAGCATTTAATGAACAAAAACTTATGTTGTTTGTACCTTTTATTCAAAAAAGGAAGATAATTTCGAAAACAATCAACGAAAAGGAGCTGTTGTAAACTTTTGGATATTTTTCAATAAAAATGAAAATAAAACTTGGAGCAGAAGTTTGTTATGATTTGGTTGGTTGGTAGAGATAAATTTTCAGGCTTGTGTGCTTGGTCGCAAGGACCCGCTTATAAACCATCGTCAAGTAGGACAACACAAGACGCAGACAAACACATATGACAGATGTTTCCATCTGTCTCCACCTCCGCAATTTAGACATGTCCCTGAAGGGGAGGGATATTTTCTCCAGGGACCTGTACCCATGGGAAACTGCGCAATGACCGCCCACAAGACTTTCGGACCCAACAGATTTTACGAGCACTTACTCCGCATATAATCGACAAACCCAAACATCCATGTCTGAACGGTATTCGAGCCCGGACCCAGCAGCTCCAGAGGCCAATGCCTTAACCACAACGCCGCCGGATTGGCTTGTTATGATTTGAAGTGTCGATGATAATGATGCCACTAAAGATTCAGTAATTATAAAAATTGCAGTGTAGTAATAAGTTAGAGCTGAAATAAAACATTGTTGATTAGTTTTAAGCAGAAAAGTAATCTTTAATCAATTTATCATGTAATTATTTCGGTGCTCCATTTTCAAGTGCATTGATTCACTAATCAAGGTTCGAAAACAAAATATTTTCAGTCAGGATTTTCGTTGCCACTTTAGCTTTGAAAACGTACAATAATTTTCTTATACAGTTACTTACTTCAACTTCTTATTTCACTAATGACGTCAATCCAGGAATACATTACCAGCTAAAAATATTGCACCTCTAGTCAACAAATTACCAAAGGGACAAAATTATTATATACATTGAAAGCAATTTGCTAAGTTATTATATTAACCAGAAATTCATTGGTAAGTTTGAATACTTTGCATCATAATTCCAATATCGTGTTCTTTGGTTTTAACCATTGTGAAAGTTTCGGTTTAACTATGTTCTGCGTAGGATGTCATATTAGGTCATTTATGCTAATTTAAAACTTTTAATTTGACAATCCAAATTTTAATAAAATTTCTCCAAACTTTAAAAAGTTAAATACTTTGCTTTAATTAAACTTTACGAGTTTTAGTTCAATATAGAATCTTCTCGTTACAAAACTGTCATGTCTGGTCATGTGACAGTAATGTATTTGATGTTTCAAAGTAGTATTCAAAAATTTAAAGAATTGTTTGACAATGAAATATTAACTTAAAATTTTTAGTTTGTTTCAGTTAGTTAGAAGTGATTTAGTTATATTATTGTTTAACACGAACTTTTGCATTGCTCGAGTCGAACCTTAACATGAACAAAAAGAAAAGGCCAAAATAATTTTTGTTTGACGTTCACGAAAATTAAGCTATTTAAAATAAGGTATATTTTAGGATAAATACTCATTGGATAAAATTTAGTTAACAGTATTGAAATTGCAATTAAATAATTCTGAGTGATTGTTGATCCATGACTTTGTGTTTTGATTGCTCACAACTCAAGAGTTTTTATCACAAACTCTTAAGGACAATTTCAACGAAGAATTTATTGAACATTTTGGAAGGGGAACAGTCACGTATTTGCAATTCAACAAACCATTTTATAAATCCTTTCTATTGGCATGGTGAAAACAAAAGTAAACCATTGTTCTTCCAAGAAAATGTTCTTTAAGTAAAGGCTCTTGTGTCTGTTTTTTTTTTTTTTGTGGAGTGGGGAAAAAATTACTTTCAAATTCTTGAAAGTTAGGCTCTGTCATCAAATTTGTCCTTATAAAATTTATCTTACTCAAATTAGGGTTTCATTTTAATGCAAATAAAGTGTAGCGAATCGGAATTTATTTATAAAAAGTCGCCAAGTCATTGCTCAAAATATCAAAGCACTTGCTTCTTTACATCACATACTTTTGAGCAGTACTTTAGCTGTTTCATTTCCTGCATTGTCTACCTGATAAGTATGAAGTTTATCTTTAAAAATACATGCAAGACTGAAAAAACTCCCTTAAAGCTTTTCTAGCACTTTCTAATCAAAACTTCAGTTTTGGCCCATTGTTTGTATTATTTTTAATTCACCCAGTGTAGATTATTAACCCTTTTAGTCCCAGTGATGCCATTTGGCATCATCCCTTTCAATATTTTTTTTCCAAATGTTTATGTCCGTCATGACATCCAAACACATGTCATTCGATTTTTCACACTTTGTTCTATTAGACATATTTTACATTAATCTCAATAGAAGTCAGAACTACTGTTTTTTTAATTAAGAAAATAGCTAACAAGCGTTTCACCTGATTTTTGAAAAGTTCACTTCAGTTCCTATTGTTTAAAACACAATTTAAACTTTTCGCTTAAAATAATTACTAAATTTTTTTCTATTATATGGTCAGATATCTTAAAATATATAACTCGAAGTGTTTTAGGTAATATATATTTTTTATTTTGTTGTTTTCCACAGTTTAAAAATTTTGGCAATATTTCAAAAGCCATATAAAAATTAAAATGAATTTTTTTTCTTATGGAACTCTTATTTTTGACCTAAAATAAGCTTATTTTGTGAATATCAGATGTTTCTGTAGTGTAGTAAATTTTTGGGACTGAAAGGGTTAAAATTTTCCAAATGAGAAAATCCTGTTTTGGAGTCATGTAGAAGATTTTATAACGGAATTTTCTGTTCTTGAAGACTTGAAATTTTTTTATCGCTTAAATACTATATTCTAATATAATTAAATTATCAACTGTATGGGATAACAAAACAGCTACCACGCGGAAGAACATACTTTTTCTGAAGCTAGGTCTAATTACAGTTTGATATTTTATTTAGTTCATATTTAAAGTAGTAAAAGGTAAGCCATTGTGGCTTTTAGAGAGAGGTCAAAACCTCGCATGTCAAGGTCTGATTAAGAAATGCGTAGGAGATTCATCGAATTGTTTTTTAGTCAAACTGATCACATGCCCGCTTTTATCGTGAAGGAAAACTATGCTGAATCAGCTCTTTTTATATGCTCGTGTAAGCATAATCTTGTGGTTTTATTTCAATGAGGCCTTGTAATGAGGTTTGACAATATTTAATGTGTACACTATTTTACAATATTTAAGGGGATTTTAAATAGTTGGTATATTGTCTTATGTATGTCATTTTTTGAAAAAAAAAATAATTTTGGATATATTTTTCAATGGTTGTTTAATTGTTGTTGTTGTGAATGGAAACAGCTCCAACGGTTTGTTTTCATTTGTTGTCTGGAATTTTGTTTTTGGTATTCAAAATTGAATTTTCTAAGAATATTTTACTTATTGAATTTACTTAAATGCCAACTTCTTGCTGTGCTGTTTGTTGTTCAAAACATGTGTTAAAGAAAGCTTGCACAGAAAGATAAAATTCTTCTCATCTATATTAGTCATTTTGAGAGTGAAATCGCAGCATGTGAAACCGGAGCAACCAATGAAATCCAGTACGGATTAAATGAAAACAAAAGCGTTACATCATCCAAAACATTCTCATTTTTATTTCTTATAGGAGTTGATATATAAGCATGGCAGCTCCATTGCCACCACCCTACCCTGGATTCAGACCCGATCTCGCTGGTGGACAATCCAATCAGCAGTTCGGCTATCCTGGCCAACAGTTCCCACCGATGGGCCAGCAGTTCCCCCCAATGGGCCAACAGTTTCCACCAGTTGGTCCACAGTTCCCCCCACTAGGTCAACAGTTCCAGCCTGCTGGAGCACAACCTTACCCGACCCAGCAGTTTGTTGGCCAGCCACAAGGCCAGGCTGGCTATGCCCCAAAGCCACAGTTTGCTGGTCAAGGCTATCCTGAGCCAGTAGCTGGTATGTATTATAAATATAGTATCTAGTTAAGTTTTTAGTGAACCTTGATTGAGCGTTTTGTCATAAATTTGAAACCAAGTTATCTTAGATTTTTAGGATTTTTTTTTATTGGGCTATGTTTGTTGAAATATCTCAAACTAAATTGGCCTGCTTTAAAATCATGCTACTCTCATAATATTATTTGCTCATAACTATTATGTTAGTGAATTAGTTGTTATTATATAATTGTGGTACTTTATAATTGTTACATCTATGTATTTTATGAGTTGCGCAAGTTTGACATTGACTTAAATATTGTAATATTTTTTGTAATATTAAACCTAAAATAAAATCTGAACTTTTGACAATGGGATACTCTGTAGGGACAATATCATAGTTCAATTCAATCAAACCTCTGCTATAGGAAGAAATTTTTGCATCTTTTATTCATATTGAAAATAGCATACTATAATTGATTTTGTGTCACAATACATTTCCATTCATTGTAACACAGATTCACTTCAAATTATATTACTAAGAAGATATCCACTTGCGTATATTCAAACAGGAAACTTCTCTGCTTATGGGACTCCCCCTACAACTGATGCAACTTTTCTTGCTGGAACTGGGGATGCTATCAAAGATGATTCGATTCCAGGTTTCAGTGGATTTTCAGATAAAGCTATTAGAGCTGTCTTTGTCCGAAAGGTAAGTCCATACCCGTTTTGATAAGAAATATGTGTGAGAATGGGGTATTTTGCAAAATATTTCCATTTTTTTTCTTTACAAAAACAGGACTATGTAAAAAGAAAACCCACATAGATGCGGTTTGTAAGTGTGTTCTTAAAACAATTTTGATGTGGTAATTTAAGTTGGTTTTCAAATGGAAACAGCAAATGATTTTGCAAGACTTATTGTAAGAAATCTTAGAATATGATACAAGATTCAATTAAATTTAAATTGATATTCTTCATAGAATCAACTATAGATGTCTGTTTTTCTTTGCAGGTTTATTTAATGTTGATGGTGCAGCTGTTGTTTTCTCTTGCAGTGATATCACTGTTTGTTTTTGAGTAAGTATAAAGCAATGTGATTCATTCTTAACTTAATTATTATCTTTGAAAAAGCAAGTTGGATTGTATAATTTTTTCTATGTCAATTTAATATAGTAGTACATAAATATTTTTTTACAGGTTTCAAAATTTTGAAATATTTTTTTAAAAAAATACTTATCAATTATAAGGGAATATGTTGGGTTACAAGCTTAAAAGGTCAAAACCTGTGTATGAGATGCATAATAGTGTAAATTTGAGTTATTTTGACTCTTGTAACATTAATACTTTACTTATTCTCTCTATTTTTTTTAAGGAAAAGAGTGAAATTATTCGTTAGAAGAAATATTTCTCTCTATTATTTGTCTTAGTAAGTATTCAAATTTACTTAAAATTCACTTTCCCTTTTCTATTGTTCACACTTATGTTGTGTAAATGTAATTAATAATAACAGTGAATAAATAATTTCTTAACCTTAATTGGTAAAGTTAGAATTAATTTTAATTTAAACTTAATAATGCAGAACTGTGCAGTAACTTGCAGAAAATTATGTATTTGTTAAAAGATGCTAGTGATCAGTTTTGATAATTTGATTTTGTTGAATGGTAGTGTTTAATAGCTTAAATAAAAAGGGACAAATCATCAAAAGTATTTTTAAGAAATGTTGCGGTTTTTTTTAAGTGTATACCTGGGATAAAACTGTTTAAAGGTGATAATTTTATTTATGCAAGTCGTATTTTTATATTTTTTTAAATAACTTAATTTTGTTTCATTTTTAGCTTCATATTTTTGGGTGTATATATAGCTTTAGCATGCTGTGGAAACTTAAGGTATGCATTTTCTTGCTCTTTATTTCTTTTCTTTTCACATTCCAGAAAAATTAATCCTATTTTTTTTTTTTAATTTTTGAAAGACCAGAACTATTGATTTAGAAACGGTTATTCGGCATGTTGCGATTTGCAATCTGATGATTATGGGCTTAAATACAAAATTGTTATGTAATTTTTTCCTTCATTAATCATCTACACTCCATGCCAACCTAACTTGTGTAACAACAAGTTGTTAAAAGGCAGGGGGGAAAGTGCGGTGCTGTTTTAGTAACAAAAAAGTGGCTAACTTACTAAGAATTTGAACTAAGATTTAGATTTGTACCTCTCACCTAATGCAAGTTCATGAATTAGTTTATGTAATATGGTGTGTAGTTAGCACATCTATGCAATAATAATAAGAGATTGTTAATAAGAGACGGCCTTTTGTGCACCAGGTAGAATTTTAAATTTTAACAGTTTATAAACCTGTCTTTGCCTCTTTTTCTTTTAATAAATTCATATGTCAGTTTTAACAATACATTCATTGAAGCAATGTTATTTTCTTGTCTACTATAGGAGGAAATACCCCACCAACATGATCATGCTTTCGATCTTTGTAAGTTAAATTTTGCAAAACGTTATTTATTGCTAGAATGTACTGTGCACTTTTGTCATTATGTCTGCTTGTATGCATATTTGATATGAATCTTTTTTTTTAACAGACCATTTCAATGAGTTACATGCTGGGCACTATCTCAAGGTAAATGGAATTTTTATGCTAGTCTATTTCTGTTGTAACATTACAAAAGAAAAAAAATATCATGGGCCAACTTTTTTAAATTCAAAAGAATTCATTATGAAAGTTGGATATTGACAGAAAGTAGAGATTTCTGTCTGTCCACCAGTGCCACCCTTTCTACTTTAATTCAAGTGCCAATTTTAAAAGTTATGTTTGCTTGAAATCTATGACATCAGAGACTTGTCTATTTTACTTTTTGTCTGTCCATGCACCCCAACCTCTGTACAACTTCTGTTTTAACCATAAGGATTTCAAGATTCTTTTGTCTGGTTTGTAAGATCTGACATCATACACTAATTAAAGTTTTTGTTCTTAAGGGGGAATAGGTGCGCTGGATCGCAGGTCTCTAACCAAAGCAAAATGCATCAGTGTTAATAAAATGGAGACCAAAATATTTTCTATGCGACCTTTCTCAGTCTGTATTAAATAATTTTACAAACAGATTTTTTTTGTGATAAATGTAGCTGACTTACCGGTCCCGACAATCCCACTTTTTGAAATCGGTTTGATAATAAATTGTTTTTTTTAATAAGTGATTTTACAAAAAGTATTTAAGGGGGTTCAGTATGTTGTATATCGGTAATGTTAAATTGGCCAATTGCAATGTACCTTTTCACAATAACTACTGATCAGATCATCTTAAAATTTTCTGTGTGTGTTATACCAACTTTACATATTAATCTGAGGTTAACAGTTTTTTGTTAATAACTGTTAGATTTTTTTTTAATAAAATAAGTTTAAAAGTACCCAAAAAATCATGAAATTTTTCACTTTTTTGCCCCATAAAATTTTGTTCAATTTAGTTTTATTAAAGTTTATAAACTCAGATTAATCTTACGAGAAATCATAGCATAGTTTTTGAGAAAAGGTACATCGAAGTTCAAAAAATCAAGTTCTGAGAAAAACGCGTTTAAAGTTTTTATTGTTAACCATTTCCTTATGAAGCCATGACATTAAAATGGCTTTTAATGTCAAAAATATTTTTCCAATCGTCGTGATACTTTGTGACATTATTAATAAAGGTTGTAATAGTATTTTAAGCCAATAATTTTTATTTTGACTTTTTTACCGATTTTGGGGTACTGAACCCCCTTAAAGCAATTTAAAAAGTGGGATTATAGATACCTGTAAGTTATCTGCATTTTTTATTTAAAAAAAACCATTTGCAAAAATATTCAATACAGCTGGAGAAATGTGAATGAGGCAGAGAAAATATTCCCCCCCCCCCCCATTGGATTAACATTGAGGCGGTTTGAAGACCCCCCGGTTCAGCTCTTAACTATAAGAATTTAGAAGTATCAAACTAAACCACCTGTATATTTGTTAGTTTTTTCAGAAATTCTTTAATTTTTTTATGCAGCTTCTACGACACTGATGTTGTGTTGATGGCTGTTGGAATCTGTGCAGGAGTCACCCTTGCTGTTTCGGTGTTTTCTTTCCACACTAAGGTAAATATAACTTACTGTATACAGTTAAAGATTTTAATGATTTGCTTGTTTATTTATCGATCATGTTCCCTCTCTCTTTCTAACTTTATATGGTGTATATTCTTTTATTTAGGCTATTGTTTTATAATTTTGCTGTCCATTTACCTTAGTGATATATCACAGAAAATGTAAACCAAATGTAAATTATTTTTTTATTTGATCAGCAAATTCAGATATTTATAATCTGCTGTAATACTTAGAAACTATAACCTTAAACTTTTACTATTTATGCAATCTTTTGTAATGTACATCATTTTTATTTTCCTTTGGTCTTCTAAACCTTTATTTTTATCTTAACGCAACTCTTACTCTGTAGTTTTACTTATTGACAATGACTTATTTGGGGCAATGTTTTTTAGGAATATATATTTAGTATATTATAAAAATAAATTCTTTATTTCACAGTCCTTATGTTTTTTTTAAAAGTATTCTTTGGTTTGAACTAAATAACTGAAAAGCTTGCACATTTAGCGTTGCTTTAAAATCTGGATCTATTATTGTTGAAATTAATTTAACAAAATATTTGATGTTTTTGCTTTTCTTGTATTTTTGAAAATATAATAAATGTTTTTCAGTTTGATTTCACTTCATGCGGAGGCGTCCTCTTCATTCTTGTATGGGTTCTGTTTCTCTTTGGAATTCTGACCATCTTTACATACAACAGGGTAATTGTTATAATTTTTTTATCAAATCTGTTTAGACGTAATTTTACATTGTAATTTATATTCTTGCTTCAACTATCCTTATAAAAAAATTCTTCAAAAGGTTGATCTTGTGGATCACTTTTTATAAGATATTAAACAATCATGTTATTAAATATATTTATTATACAACACTTAAAATTTCAGATTATGACTACCATTTATGCTGGCTGCGGTGCTCTGTTGTTCACTTTGGTAAGTTTTAAAATTATTACTAATTTTGAGTTAAAATTGTCATTTGTTTAAAAAGCACACACATTATTTTAATGCATGTGAGCATACGTTAAAGACATTATCACATTGTATCTATCAATAACACAATTTTATAACTAAAATTTTTAAAAATTCCGCCGCATTTTTAGTCTTTTTTTTTTCTGCCCTTTGTCAACTTTTGATAATGGTAATTCCTATTGGCTGAAATTGCCAATGAAAGGACCAAAACTTCCATGCAGGATTATTGATAAATAGCTATTTTTAAGTGCTCAAATTGTCTCTTCTGTCCCCCATACCATTCACTAATATTCTGAAATATATTTAAAATGCAACAATAATTTATTTTACTACTGAAGCAATCTCAAGCTCAGTTTAATGCTATCTTTGTATAATAGGTTAAAGGAAGAAAATCTCCCATTGCTGATCTCCGATTGCTCTGACAAATGACATTATTCAAAACTGAACATTAACTATTCATATACAGTCATGTTTTAGTAATGAAATGCTATAATTTATGTGTATATTTTATGATTTTTGTAGCAACCTCTTAAGTCCTTAAGTACAACAGCCCTTTAGTGGGCCAAGGCATGTTGCGCCCATTTCAGCCTATAACCAAGGGCTCTAGGGTGTTAGGTATATTGAGGTAAACCGCAGTAACTTCCGTAATGACTTAAACCATTGTTACAAATAATACTCAATTAACTGATAAGAAAATATACTGGAAGAAGCTAATTATTTCGGAACAAAAATGGTACGACTACTCATTTTTGTGATTACTGCAGTTTACCTGCCCCCGGCAGTACGTACTCATGCACCAAATGTGAAGTCCGTAGCTATTTCAGCTCTATCTGTAGAATTGTGGTCAACCTCTACGGAACCCCCAGTATTTGAGGACCAAGCACGTTTAAGAACTATTTTATCGACTCCCTTACAGAATGAAAGGATGAGTCAACCTTGTCCTGTCCGAGACTCGATCCATAGACCTGTGTTGCCACTGAGCCTCCAGTGAACTATGTTTTTATCATAGTTAATGTATTAGATTGTCAGATCACGTGACCTCCAATGCTAACGAAAAAGTGCATGAACAAATTTAATTTAATTCTAAAATTTAAAAAAAAAACATAAAAATACTAGCAGCATTTTGGAATATTTTTAGTGACTTAAAAACTTTAAATGCTTTTCTAGTATTTTTATAATATGTTTTTGTAATTTTAGAACTAAATGGCAGTTTTTCGTATTATTCTACTGAATGTGGTGGCAAGGTCCCAGTGTTGCATTGATCTGCCTAACTAATACTTAAACTATATTTATGGTTTTTATTCTCGTCAACTTTTGTTTAAAAGATGACCAACTGATAACTTTCTTCGTTCTAGTTCTTGGCATACGACACTCAAATGTTGATGGGGGGCAAGAAGCACGAGCTGAGCCCTGAAGAACATGTGTTTGCCGCCATGCAAATCTACCTGGATATTGTTTACATTTTCATGTTTCTCTTGACCCTGCTTGGCTCGGGAAAGAGTAGCTAAATTGCTTGTTTTCAAACTTCAATTTTCAGGTAAAGATTTTCGCTTATAAGAAATTAGATATTTTTTCTGTAGAGTGTTTTCTTGCAAGTTAGTTTTTTTTTAAAATGAAACTCGTGATTTAAAAGCGCCTTGATAAGTATTAATTCAGGGCGAAATAATTGTTATAGGTTTTTTTCTGTGATAAGTTATTACTGATATAAAATATCATGTGACAGTTTTAAAAAAAGTCATCAGTTAATTTTTTATAAAAAAAATTTTATTAATTTTTTTTTGGACTGGTTACAGTTAGAAAATATAATTTTACTTTCAATATATTTTGTTGTATCTTGTAGCAATAAATTTAGAATCAAAAGTTTGTATATAGGTCCTACAGTACTTGATAAAGTGATACTTGAATATAAAAAAGTATGTTTTTCTGTTTTATCAAATAACATTGCAGTTTTTAAATTTTGATTAACCACAATTTGTAAATTTAAAATTACTTTTAATTGTAAAAAGATTTTTTTTTGGATCAAAATCTAAAAAGCTTGTGTTTCAGGTTTTTCTGGTCTTCATCAGAAGCCACTTTCAAGTCAACTTCAAAATATTCTGAAATTATTGGCTATGTGGAAGAACAAAATTTTAATATTGTTGTTGTAAACATTTAATTGTAAATTGCTGAATATATTGTTGTGTACATTTAATTGTGTGTAGTATAGATAACATGCTGTACTAAATGAATGGTATTTTCCTCTTGCATTTGTGGTTATTAACCTTATATTTTTTTAGCTAGTATTCTCATTTCAAATGAATATATTAGGTTAACAATAAAAACTGCATTTAATGATTGATATTTTAGCTTAAATATTGCTTGCATTAAGTTCAAGTATTCCTTATTTTTTATTAGTATATCATTAACTCCTGGTATAAGTAATGCCTTTATTGTTCTTTATTTTACCTATCAACATTTTGTTTCGGTAGTAAAAATTATAACTTGGAGAATGGCTTAATATTTTGTCTTTTTCAAATTTTGTGAGGCAATAAAAGAATTCATTTCAGCTGTGCTTAAATCCTTAATTTATCTATTTTTGTATTCATTTTGCATTTTACTGCAGTATTTCCTAAAGGAAAGTTGAATCTGAAAGCTTGAACTTTTTACATATTCCCTTATTATTATTCCTTTTTTTTTTGTTGAATTTCAGAATTATTTGTTTGTTTCATTATATAATTCAAGAGATGCAAGACTGTATGATTGAGAGAAATTGCATTTTGTTAACTGTTTTTGTCATGAGCATTGATTTCATTTCTCATTACTTTTACTGAATATTTTTTATTTTGTATATTTAGATGTACTGTGAATTTTTGAGTTGTAATGTCTCATATTTCTTAATTTTATAGTGAACCTTCTTATACTTAAGGATATCAATTGCTTCATGACAATTTCTCGTTAAGTGTTTTTGTTCCTAACGTTGTAATAGAAATTTCTGTATTTGTACTTGATGTAATAAACATGTTCCACAACTCAATTATTTATCTCATTAAGCTCTTAAAAATAGCGTCTTTTTTTTCCTGCAAAGAACATCTTAAAAAATTATAAATGATTTTTCATTTGAGAACTTCAGTTAACCTTCTAGTCTATTCCTAGTGAAATATTTACTCAACTAAACCAATCAGCCATAAGCAACTCAAAATTATAAGCCATTAGGTTACTAAAACAATTAAAAATTACACTATTGAGTCATTAAAAATCAGTAAATTTGTTAGGGTAACTACATAGTAAAGGAGGGGAGGAATCATTTTATTCTTTTTTGCAAGACAATAGTACAACCTCATAAATTGCTTAACTTTCTATGTTCATTGACTTAACATCGAACAAAATAATTAACACTGCATTAAAAAATGTAATGTTTTTAATATCTGAAAGAAGCTTGCAGCGATTATTTTGACAACAACTCTTCATGAAAATTTAACTATAACACAACAGACTTAAAATGACAATCAACTTTAGAAATCAAAATGCGATAACTTAAAACTTAGGTTTAAAGGCTAATTAACAGGGTGTAGGGAATTGCTTTAATTTGGCACTACCATTTTGAAAACCACTATCATGTACTTCTAAACTAAACCAAACACTTCCAGTACGTCATCAAAATGTACTCTATATAATGAGAACTAGAAAAAATTAAGTAACTGTAACCGAAATTAAAAAATTTTGTCAATAAAAATCGAAAAAACAACAACACATGGTAATTACAATTTTACAATTTACACTCTAAATTTTAAAGTTTCTCCTCTACACTAACTTTTAAAACATGATTCGAGTTCAACCATCGAAATTTGAAAGGTTAGATCCAGCAGAAGAAAAAAAGAGAGCCAGATCGGCTGTTTTGGGAACTTTTGCTGTATTCCTTACAGTTATTGGATTGATTCGAGGCGGTAAGACTTTTATTTATTTTAATAATTTAAGAAAAGTAATGTAAAAGAAGAAGTTATTTTAAATGGTTGGAAAATCAATTATAAAAAAATGCTAGTTTCGTAGTATAGAGATAAATTACAAAATTTCTTGAGTTTAAAGAGCGGTAAATAACTTTTTCTGTCGAACATGTATACATGAAACAAAAGGAGGGGTAGATAAAAACCAAACGAAATAGAGTATCCGGCCTGGACATACAAAAGGTAAAGTCCTAGTCGCTGGCCCAGCAACTAATTTCAAAATTCAGCAAATTTTTTAAGAGCAATAAATAACTTTTTCTGAAAACAATTTGCATCATTTTTAAGTAGGGGATATTGAACACACATTTCATGCATACAACAATCGATAGAGATCAGTTTTATTGTTATACTGAAAAAAAATCTCAAGCAAAAACAGCATTGCCATTCGGGAGAACATGAGGATCACCTTTACTGTACGGTAACTATTGGCGCGATTTTCAGATTGGTCGAGAAATAGTTTTTTGTGGCAACCTGTCTGACTTTGACCGAAACCCATAACGGTCCGAGAGGGTAAAAACCAGACGAAATAGAGTATCCGGCCTGGACATACAAAAGGTAAAGTCCTAGTTGCTGGCCCAGCAACTAATTTCAAAATTCAGCAAATTTTTTAAGAGCAATAAATAACTTTTTCTGAAAACAATTTGCATCATTTTTAAGTAGGGGATATTGAACACACATTTCATGCATACAACAATCGATAGAGATCAGTTTTATTGTTATACTGAAAAAAAATCTCAAGCAAAAACAGCATTGCCATTCGGGAGAACATGAGGATCACCTTTACTGTACGGTAACTATTGGCGCGATTTTCAGATTGGTCGAGAAATAGTTTTTTGTGGCAACCTGTCTGACTTTGACCGAAACCCATAACGGTCCGAGAGGGTTGCCGGAAAACGTCGTCGCGAAGAGAGCATGACGTCAAAAGTCGCCAGAATACGGACTTTTGGCGCGATTTCGGAAAGTTCGCCAATAGTTACCGTACAGTAAATTTCTACCGAACATGATTCTCATGATGTCGCCAAGCTTGTAAAGTCATTGGGTAGCAACTAGGATTTGATCATCCAAAAGAATAGCAATCTAATCTATTTAAACTAGTTGTATACGTTTACAAAAGTACTTCACCTTGTCAGCATCATCAGCTGAACTTGAGGAAAGCTGAACAAACGAAACCTTCCCTTCACTTTACCGAATGCAAGCAGAGAAAATCTTTAATATTAACTCAAACAAAGCTTTGCTCTCCATATAACTATAGTATTTCCAAGTGGCCATACCAAAGGGCCCTGTAGTTCAAAAGCAATCATACCGTAACCACTTGTAGTCTAAACCCAATACTCTATTTCAGGGGTTCCCAACCTTTTTGCACCTGCATACCACTTGACTTGTTGAAAAACTTTGGCGTACCAATATACCTAAATATTTTAATAAATATTTAATACTTACTCTTCTAAAAGTGTTTCGTCTTTTTTAATTAAATTCCTCAGAAAACTTCTTATTTTAGGGTTAGATATTCATTTATAACATACTTAGAATAAAGGAGAAATAAAAAGATTAAAATGATATTAATTTACAGCTTTATTTATTACACATAGGTGGTCTAAAAACATACAATAGTTCAAATTCGTACAAAATCAGCAAAAAACTAAACATCATACAAAACATTATTTTATAGTCTTTATTGCGAAAATTGTTGTTTGCCTGTGATTAAAATCTAAACATTATGAGTAATGGAAGTTTTCTTCACTTTTAAAGCCGTCTTTAACAATTATTAAAAGCTATTGATAGCATCGTGTTACTCGCATCACTCACGCGAACTACCTGAAATGTCTCCTTGTACCACCAGTAGTACGCATATCACCGTTTCGGAACCCCTTCTCTATTTAGTTTGGCCTTGCTTAAACTAATGCTACACGCTCACAGAATCTGATAATGTTTTCTTACAACATCATATGCTGTTGTTTAGAAGAATGCCAGTGAAGAAGCCAGGAATGTGTGGCATTTGTCAGGACGATTTCAATAATGTGGCATACGAAATGTGTCGGCATTCATTTAACAGAAACTGAGTCATGAGATGGTTTAAGAACAGAAACAAGTGTCTGATATGCTGCCATAATCTTTTTTCCTCTCTTGAGTAGACTGTGGGTGTCTATGTTACAATTTAAGAGGTTGCAAAGTTTTTTAAATTGTATGTTGATGGATATATTAGTATAATTTTTAAAATTGACCGCTATTTATAAGAATAGTAGTTACCAAAAATGATTTAAAAACCCCAAAAATGATTTTAGTATTGTTAATTGTATAATTGTGCTTAGCCCTACCTATTCTGAAACATGACCTATTTTAACCCACTCATGTTTTTCTGCTCCAAAAAATAAGTTTTTCCTGTTTTTACTTACGTACTTTATGTACACAATAAGATCAAAATTTAGTGTACACATACTTCTAATTTTTCCTAGAGCAAAAGTTCTCATTAGCAAGAAATTAAAGAGTTTCACAAATGAAAACATGGAATGACAAGAAACTGAAATTGCTCAGTAGAATTTATGGTTAACAAATGACTGCACCCTCTAAAAAGAGGTGGGGGGGGGGGCATAGGTTTTACAGCCCGTTACCCCACTCGCCAGAAGTGACACAGACGCAAGAGACACACATAGAAAGGCCGACACAAACACATAGACAAATAACATTTATTGACAAACACAAACATCCATGCCTTACCGGGATTCAAACCCAGAAGCTCCAAAGGCTAGCTACTTAACCATTGTGCTGCTGGGTCGGCAGAATTAATGGTTAGTTTTGCATATAAAATTATAAGCAGTATCAATAAAATATAAAATTGGCCTCAGGAAGATCAATTATTTCATTTGTTTTAAGCAATTTAAAAAAAAAATAAACCTTTAGACCTTATGGTTTATATATTTTATCCCTTGACTTATTTTTCCCAACCTGACCCTTGTCCTTATAATTTTGATTGCCACTGTGGGTATCCTTGATTTCACTTTTATCTGTCCATCTTTATAAATGTCTGGATGTTAAAGATTTGTTTAGCAGAACTATCTTTCTTTCTGAACTTGTTTCCGAATGATTGATAATGACATGTTAAATACTTTTTGTCTCAAAAATTAAAGATAAAGAATAAAGAGAATGTTGAATGAGCCTTATATAGAAGAACCTATTTTTACTACAAACTGCCCCAGAAAGTTGAAACAGCTATGTGAATGGAATAAAGAAGTAAAGTGTTTTATAATATTTATGTAAAATAAGTCAACTGGGAAACTTAGATAAAATTAAGTCATAAGAATGTCGAACTCTCCTCCACCGACCAATCAGAGCAAGATTATTTGTGTTATTCATGGGAAATGGTCTAAGTTTAAGATGACTCAGCAAGGTTTCTATGGGAGCGTTGATTTAGGCGAATGTTTGTTGCCGACAGGGTGTAGTTGGGATGTTAAAGTACTAAATGATATTGACGATATATGAAAAAGGTAGTTTAAGTTATTAAGTTTAAATGAGGGTTAAAAATACTAGATTTTGAAGGGTTAGATTTTAGATTTTGAGGGGTTACGTTAAGTTATAATATGTCATTTATATTTTGTAATAAATGTATGTTGCCAATGTAACTATTTTTAATTAAAATTTCTTAGGAACTGATCTTATTTTTTTTCCAGCACCATTTGCGATTCAGAAGCTTAGCTTGTAGTCGCCCTGGATGAACAAAGAAATGGATCATTTCACAAAGTTGAACTTCTACACATCAATACATGTGAAACAATTACAAATATTTCATTTGTAGGCTTGTAAATTCATTTATTAGAGATGACGCTTAACGTGTCCTGCAATGTGTTTTTTCTAAATATGATAATTGTTTAAAGAAAATAAAATATATACCATCATTTCTGTTATATTTATTTGTCTTATCCTTAAACTCTTTGATCCAATAATACGGTAACTTCGGCAAATTGGTTTTGTTCTGTTTTACTACACGCAAAATAAAAAAATGTACCTATTTATAGGGAAGAAAAATATTTGTTATGAAGTTTGAGCGACACTGAATTGACTAGCAAGTAAAATGTTAGAAATACAGTAGAGTACCGGTTATCCGAAATTCAATTTAACCGAAAGGCTCAGGAATTTTTTTTTACTAAAATATGGAATGTATACACATAAATAAATACAAAGTTGAATTTATTTCTCAAAATAAGCAGTAATTTTTAATTTTTGCTGTTCAATTTTGGTCCTGTACCTTTCGGATAAGCGGGACTCTTCTGTAGATGTTTTCGTTAGAGCTAATATTAATTTTAAAAAAAAAAGGTTAAAGTTATCCTAGTAAATGTTATTATGCAATAATGTTGAAATTCTCAACTGACAAATAGTTGATAAATATCTGATATTTATTTTAGTAAAATTTTGATGAGACCAGAAAAACCTGAAACACAAGCTTTTCAGATTTTGACCCTTAAAAAATCTTTTTACAATTAAGAGTAATTTACAAATGGAATTGTGAATAATAAATTTAAAAATTGCAATGTTATTTGATAAAACATGATATATAAAAACATACTTTTTTTATTCAAGTATTACTTATTCATTTGATTTAATAATAAAAGAATATTAATAAGAAACAAAGCTGAGATGATATATAATTAAAGAATATTGAAGGGAATGTTATAGTTATCCTCGCATGTTTTATGTGAAGTAAACCTTCCGACAGCTTTCATTCCAGGATTTCATTTACGGTTTCAGGGATTTGTGTGGTATGACATGTTAAGCTCCACCACTGAAGTGAGGATGTCTTTTATGTGAACAGTTGTCCCACAAAATGAATGGTTACCTTTCATCACTTTGTAGGCACTTTCCTATTCTTGGAGTAATTTATTAAATACAGGATAGTCCAAAAGTAGCCTTACAGTTAATGGTGTGTATCAATGGTAAGAACTTTGGGTTATTTCGAACAGGTATTTGACATAGTCGAGCTTAGTTTTGTTGGTTGGCTAAAATAAAATCGCACTACAGCGTATCCAGAAAGTAGAGATTCGTGGACTTCGTTTGGTTTAGTTTTGGAATATTTTGATGCTTGAGAAATAAGCAAATAATGTTTCCAGAGTGAGTATAAAACTTCCTATCTCGCCATCTGCCAGCTATTCTATAAAATGATGTGTGCTGTTGGAAAATTTGTGCTTTTGTTTATAAGACACTGCTGGGAATCTGAGTGAAGAGTACCGACTTAGTATCTTTAAGACCATCTGAATGTATGAAAATGCAGAGATAGTGCATAGAATAACATTCATAAACATAAAAAGAAGTCCCCTCGACAAGCGTCTCGGGAGCTGATTACCTTTAGATCAACGTTACTACAAACAGTTCTATAGTAGGGTAGAGGGGAACTACTAGTACTAAGCTGCCATCGGCAGCCATGGCTCTATACGGAGCCCGAATAGTGGCAAAAGTGCTAGTTATTATATAATTTTGATACTGAGAATGGAAGTGCACCAAGGGCAAAGGCGGAAATCGAACCTGCATCAGTTACAGCGCGCTGACTACTATTAGGCCTGCGATTCAAACCAAACGGCCATCGGGCCCCACATGCCACCCAATAGGCACGTTTACATGACCCATCGAATCCATAGAATGAAAAGAAAACTCCGCAATTTTTCCCTCTTGGGGATTTTCGCCCATGTGGAGCCGGAATGGCAGGGTTCATTGGGGGGTTTCGCGAACTCTCCAATCAAGGAGGGTTTGACGTTTCATTTCATGGATTTAGCCACTGATGCGGAATTTGGGTTAGAAATCCTGCTTTTCCACTTTTTCTCCTAATGGAGGGTTTGGAATTCCATGGATTCGAGGGCTCATGTAAACGCGCCTTATGTTGTCTTTGTGTTGATCCATGGTGTGGTTGGTATAGGTTCAGTATCTACCCTCGGTACTGCACTGGAATTGCATTCGAATGGTCTAAAGGCTTAGGCCAAAGGGTTGTATAGTAGGGTAGAGGAACAACTCGTACTGAGCATCCATGGCTCACTAAGGAGCCCGAGTAGAGTGGCAAAAGTGCTAAGCTGTATTTATATTTTTTATACTGAGAAAGGAAGTACACCCAGGGCAAAAGGCAGTAATCGAGCCCGCAACCTTCAGCGCGTGGACTGATAGCGTTATGGACTGCGATCCAAACCACTCGGACATTGGGCCCTACATGCCACAATATATTGTCTCCGTGCTGGTCCATGGTGCTTTTGCCAGGTTCAGTCTCTACCCTACTATAGAACTCTTTTTCCAATACTTCTTAACGCCTAATTGCAATTGAGACATTATTTATGCACGGAAATGTGTATTGCAATACAAGTTTAAGTAATCAAAGGCAAATTACATATTTCTAAACAGTTTGGAGTGTCAAAAAATAAGAAACAGAAATGTGTATTGCAATACAAGTTTAAGTAATCAAAGGCAAATTACATATTTCTAAACAGTTTGGAGTGTCAAAAAATCAGAAACAGAAAGTTATGCAAATATAATTTTGAACATGAGTGTATACCAAAGCAGGCGATTTTTGAAGTGTATTTGTAATTTTAAACAACAATCAGGCATAAATAAAAAAAACAACCAACTAAACTCATTCCATTGTCTCGATTCCTAAAAATTAATCGTGGAAATGCTGTACTTTCAATGTCTTTTAATTAGGAGGATTTCCAGTGGTGCTGCCATCTATCGAGTTTCTCTGGAATGAGAAATGACCCCACTAGATAGTGTTATGATGCTGCCCTCGGTTGCGAACATGCTTGATCAAATACACAACCCGGCAGCCCAACGGTGGAAGCTAGCCTTTGGAGCTTCTGGGTTAGGGCTCGAATCCCGGTAAGGCATGGATTTTTGTATATGCGGAGTACGTGGTCGTTAAATCTGTTGGGTCCGAAAGTTCTGTGGGCGACCATTACGCAGTTTCCCACGGTACAGGTCCCTGGGGACTATTTCCCAACCCTTCAGGGACATGTCTAAATTGTGAAGGTGGCGCGCGATAGATGGCATCTTCTGTCACGTATGTGTGTGTGTTGTGTCTGTCATACTTAAGGTTTATAAGCGGATCTCTGACCAAGACCACAAGCCTGAAAATATATGTCTACCAACCAACCAACAACATAAGCCAGAAAATACATGAACAGTGTGCCTATCCTTCGTCAATAGCCGTTATGTAGTTTTAGTGTGACGACAATTCAACTTAACTCTTTCAAGTATGCTACACGATCTGATACAGCTCGTTCCAACTCTAGTGTGACACTGCGCCAACAACCAAACTAGAAAAATAAAGTTTCTATGATATGTAAATTTGCTTAGCATCAGTGTCTGAGTTTATGCCAATTTTACCTTGCGTACTGCTCCACTGTTTCTGAAATAGCCAATAATTGATTGGGGGAAAGAGTAGTAAATAGTTATAAAAGTAAGCTGAGTTTTCGGACAGGTCATTTAGGATTTCGCAGCTCATTGAGTTACCATGAGCCGTGAAATATAAAACTGAGTTTACCTATTTGGAATGGTAACGTAGCTTTTTAGCATATTCTTTTTTGAATGAATTGAAAGCCTGTCAATTACATGTGTACTACACGTGGCATTTTTTGGCCTCTTCATATTGTGGATAGTATTTAAAAATATTTAATTGATGAGTTATTGGACGTTTCGATTAAACTGTAAATTTCTGTGTACAATAATCTAATGTCTAACGGAAGAACTGTTATATGTCAGCTTATAACTGACCGCTTGGTTCTAAAATAACTTGCGTTTTTATGAAATGCTAACTATTTGTATTTTAATACCCTCGCCAAACCTAAATTTGAAGTATAGGAATATGTTTAAAAGTTCGCTACCCGTTTCACTGATTTATTTGCTATATACCGTTATTCTCAATGACTTAGACTTAAAATGTTTGTTTTCTTGTTTTAGACTCCTCGCTAATTGCTTGACATGTCTGTTTCGGCTGTGCCAAAATCTCAACAATGGGCACGTTTTCCGTCTTGAGCTCCCTCGAACTTGATGTCTCTTCTGGTAAGTTTTTAAAACAAAATACATTGATTCTATGATAATTGAAGAGTACACGGGAAGAACCGCTTGATTTCTTTAGTCTTTCCGCAATTATGTCTGCTTGGCGACCGAAAACCGGTTTCTCTCCCGATTCTTCATTTGCGGTACAAACATGTGTGTCTTATGACCACCTTATCTCTGGCGTGAATCAAGGCTGCCTCGAAAGAAAAACAAAGCTAGTAACCGCTTTCTTTGCGCCAGTTTGGGTATTTTCTCGCTATCATCCTCAAAGAGGCTATTAAGGAAACCCTTCTACGAAATAAAGTGGTTTTTCCAGTGTACTCCTGAATTCAACTTTTAAAGTTTTCAAATTAAGTTATGTTGTAGCTAACTAACCAACTTGGGTCGGTTACCAACTTTGTCGCTTGATTAGTCGTTTCTAAACTGCTATTAAATAAGGTTTTTGTAAGTATGGTTTGCGTCGAATTATGGTTGTCTGACAAGCTCGGTAAAGTTTCTATGCTGAAGTTTAAGCTTTAATTGCTTAGTGAAAGTAGCTTGAGTAAGATTCTAGTAGAATTTATAGGTAGTGAATTTGTGTATTCAACAGGCATACCACAAGCTTCACTCTCCAATGGCCTTGGTGTAGCCGTAGTGGGTCGTCAATTTAACCGAACACTCTTCAGCATGATGGGTCCTCTTCAAATTGGAATTTGGCGACTTGTATTACGGTAAGTTGGTAAGCCTGATATTAAATCCCTGATGAGTAAAATTTCTTTTGAAGTTTACGAATCCTTGAATGCTACTTGACTAATTTTGCTTTTGTTTATCTTGCAGGTACTTTGCCAAATAACATGTAAACCGCCATCACTTCGCCCAACTCGCCTATCTTCAACTTATTGCAGCTGTAGTGTGGAGCAGTTGCCCGATTGCGGTTTTAAGCTGAATGGGTCATCGACTTTGAGTTGGGGGCGTTCTGCTTGCATGTTTCGGTTAGTAGCGAACTTAAATTGAAACATTTGGGAATATTTTCTGTAGAGGTTATTTACTTTATAAATGTTACTATACTAATTTTTTTGTTCGTCTTGCAGGAAGCAGAACCTTACGAAATAGTTACGGAAGGACCGTCAGACGTTAATACGTTGCCTCGTACACAGCTACCAGATTACGTTGTCCGCCTGAAGTTATGTACTGCACTTTCTGCTCGGCTTGTTATGGTAAGTAATATATCCGATTTAGTTTACTATGGTTTAAATTTATCTTCGTGACTTTTACGATTTCTTAGAATCTTTTCTCTTTTTTGTGCATAGTGCAGGAGCTCAATTACTGCTATATGGAAATTGCTGTTATAGCGGCGGCTTCATGATCTCTACTCGTCATCCGGTTTTCGAGATGCCTGTCTCAACTAGTCGTCTTGTACCTCCAGTGCCACATCAATTCAACAATGCTGCTAAACGTGAAAAAAGAAGGTACAAATTCCAATATTAACTAGCTAGGCTGCTCAAGCTCAATTTCCCCGAACGATTTTGTAAAAGAGTATAACCTCTTGCGACCTGGCGTCTCCGTTTGGGGAATTTTTTTAAAACCTCCCCACAAACTATGAACACGTTAATTAGTTCTGAAATTGACTTGATCCGATTGAAGATCCAAATATCAGTTTTCAGCCCTTGATTACCAGTATCGGTTATTTATTTCTATGAAAAATTAAGTTGAACGAGGGTCAATACGATATTAGAGTTCTTAAAAAAAATATTAAATTTTTTTTCAAACTTTTCAAACTTCTTTCAGTATAGTTAATTTTAAAGGCATTCTACATTAAAAACAATGTTAAAATAATCTGTTTACAACAAATAAGTGATACGGCCTGTTTTGAAGCATTTATAGCGAAAAAATGTGTGTTTTTAGAATTTAAGGCGCGTGTCCCTAGTAACTATTAAACATATTTTTAAAAAAATTACTCTGTAAAAAATTTTAGCATTTGTATGAAAAGTGTTTAGATAAAGAATATAAGTGTAGGATTTTGCTCGGGTCTTAAGAGGATGTATGTTGTAAAATTAAATAATTTGTAACTTCTGGTTATATTCTTGTTTTTGGTAACCAATTTATTTTTAATTTAAAGCCAAGTTCAATATTTAAAGTCTGCTGTATATAATTGGCTTTATATTAAAAACCTTTCAATATTCTAATAAAGTTTTACTGTCCGCCCGGCTATTGCTTTATGTGTCTGTCCGTTCAAATGAAATGTATATTAAATTGGAATATCTTTGCAGTTGTCAGCCAAGGAATCTACGTCATCGGTCACCGATCTACAAGAGTAGGTGCCTCGTCTGTCGTTGGACCTACGATTAAAGGCGACACGTCATTACTTCTGTGTTAGAGGTACTGGTTTATACTATGACTATAAATTTGAAACACTTCGTTTAAAATTTAAATTTATCTGCATCTGCCTCTAAGTTAAGATTTACCTTTTCCTCCCAATATAGTTGTATATCCTAGTATTGTGTAACTTATAGTGGTTAAAGCATTTGTACGCGTTTTTGAAACTAGTATTAATATAGTATGGGTTTTTAAAAGGTTGGGTAAAATTATCGAGACGTATCGACTAAACCCCTGCTTATCCCTAGTTTAAAATAAGGAAACTAAAATGTTGGATGTTATTCGATTAAGTTCTCTTGAATGGATGGGAAATAATCACAACTTCATCCCATAACCTCTTCAATCACAACCTCTTTGGATTTTGGCTTCTGCTGGGATATTTCGGGTAATTCTTAACAATTTTAACCTACTGCATTTAAATTTAGCGATTAAATGTTTTAAGTACTAAATTTTGCTTAAATTTGAATTATTTACACTTCTAACTAAAGTGAAAGTAGTGTTTGTATTTAAGTGGGTATTCATTTGAAGTTCCTTACAAATGTCTTTAAAAAAATAATCGGAATAATTGATAAAACAATTAAATTAGAGCACTTAAATTTTCGCCTCGTAATAAGTCCGTACTCGTACCAGTTTCGAGCAAATCGCTTAACCACGATTCAAATTAAGCACGTTGACAATAGTCTTACTCGATTCTAGGTAAACTTTAAACAAAGCAAGCATCATAAACTTAACAACTAAATTTCCAAACTACTAAATAAAAAATATATTAAGCAAAATACTAATTCTGCCAATGAAGATGGTTGATTAATCCGTATAAAAACTAACAAACCGAACCATAATAAGCGCAATCTTAAATCCAGTAAAAATAATTTAATTTTCTAGGTTTTGTAATTTGTTTTTGGAAAGCAATGCTGACGGTTCTCGAGCAAAGGAAGAAAAATTAACCTTTAAATATTTAGAGACACCGAAGTAAGCTTGCATCGCTCATTCCTTGTTTCAACGCACGAGTTGGTACACCTTTCATTTTCATACCACCTAATCACGTGTGCTGTAATTATGACGGTTCTAAATTAATATCGTAAAAGGACAAGTTTAGTGACTTCGTAAGTTCTATAACTATCGTCTTGTTGCATAGAGATCAAAGTTCAGTCAGCGATCGTACTATAACGTTTAACAAACCTCCTTGGATTGGGTGCCTACTCTGGTGTATCCTCGTCATTTAACTATGGTTCGAAATTACAACGCTAGTCGCCAATGGTCCTCGTGCAGCTCTAGTGCGACGATAATTCAACTCGACAAAACTCTAAGTTGGGAATATGGAAACCATAAGTGCCGACATTTTGAAATACTCGTCCAACTTTAATCAAATTAAGAATCCAAAATTCTGAATTTGTCAAACTCGTGTGCAAAACCCATTAAAAATAGGTTTGAATTCATAAATTGTAACAAGTCTAAATCTCTTGCCTTTTCGATGCTTTATTTTTTACATTCGTAGAATATCGAAGTCCTTAGCGTCTGGTTTCTACTATGAAAATTAAATATCTTAAATTTGGTTATTGGGCGTTGTGTTAAGAGTTCCACTAAAATAACCCATTAAAGAATAAGTTTCACAATTCATCTTAATATTTAATTTGATTTTCCGGAAGAGATATTAATTTTGAATTATTTCGGGAATTTTCATTTCAAATTTCTGCTTTAATTATCGGAATTCTGATACTAAAACGATTAAGTACGAAAAATTAAAGTAATTATTTCCAAATCTTAGCAAGGTAATTTTCACTCGTCGCAACTGTAACAGTCATTGGCTCTTATCAATCTTCAGAATTTCTAATGTCCAAAAACGTTGAATGTCAGCAAACCATACTTAAATATTCGGCAAATTGAATAAATATTAGTTGGTAGAACTCGACGATTAACAAAAAAAAGCGTAAGTTTGTAGCCTTTTTACATTTTCCTAAAAAACATTGTTCAAAATTACTCGTTGATTCGACAGTTAATAGCAGTTGATCATCACAACTATGTGATGGTATTTTTCGAGTAAATATTAAATTAAGTAAATATTCCACACGCAAAAAAAGTTTTTGCGTAACTTCTCGATCTTGAACAATTAAGATGAAATCTACGAACCCAGTCCCTCTATTCTAATTTTTCTGTTCGTTTAAACAGTCACTTCGGCAAGTTTGCAGGATATTTTAGTTAGTAGCGAAATCGAGTGTTCTAGGTCGTATTTTTTTTTCTCTGGCGCCAGTAGCTTTCGCGTTCAAAGGCAATTCATCGCTTTTGCGAACGCTCGAGGACGTTGCTATCTAGAATCCTTCTTGCACTTGGTTTAACATTAGCCCTAAATTTATAAATGTAAAACTCGTTATCTAAAAATCTTGTACGTATCAAAGTTTAAAATTAACTTCAGAGTACATAACAATCTCTTTCAAATATTCAATAACTAATTGCCCTCTATAAAAACTAGCACTAGTTTATAACAGTACTAAGATAAGTACCAATGACTACTTAAATAAAAGAGTTGGTATATTTTCAAATTAAGGTAAAAAATCTCGGCATCAGTGACGCGTTTATGGATGTTGGGGCCATAGGCGGCTTCCGAATTTGCCCCGCCCCCCCCCCATCTCAAACAGAAATTAGAATTTTAAAAATCTTAATTCTTGTACAAATAAAAACTAATAATACTTGTACAACCTAAAAAAAAAAGCTGGCCCGCCGGCGCAATTGTTAGAGCTCTAGCCTTTGGAGCTGCTGGGCTCGTGTTCGAATCCCGTAAAGACATGGATGTTTGTCTATAAATGTTGTTATTTGTCTATGCGTTTGTCGCATGGACAAACCCTCTTTGTGTGTCTCTTTTATCATGTCATTTTTGTACAAATAAAAAAGCATGATGAAGGATGAACGAGTTTGTAAATTAGTATTCTCCCCTCCCCTTTTTTGGAGAATGAAATGCTAGTCGATTTTAATCCGTGTTGCAAAAAATTACACATTTCCGCTGGAAACCAGAGGTGTTCTTTTCTTTCAAGCATTAAAAAACCGACTATTCATTTCCACATAGGACTTCAGTCTATTATCGAGTTCAAAAATCAACTTATCAAAAATAACATTAACGGTATTAACTATACTATGAAATTTTCTCGTCAAGAAACAACAATATCATTCTCTACGTTTTCGTCGAAAAATACAGTGCGTTTTTTCTTACGACTTAGTTCGTCACGGTAAATACAGTTCTCGTTGTCTAGTAGTCGTGCTGACTGCTGCGCCTGCTTTAATTTTACCAAAACTTCTATCATCCCAAATTTCTTCTGCAACAAAGGACAAGCAGAGTTCTGGCAAACAGTTGTAATTCTAGGTATTTATTATTAATTTTGAAATTTAGGGGCCCTTCGCAATCTTGGGGCCACAGGCGGCCGCCTCTAACGCCTATTGGTAAACGCGCCACTGCTCGGCATTGCGTAAAATAATTGCTAAATGAATGTTCAATATTAAACTAGTAGACCCTTGCTTAAACGCTTAATTTCACTAGAGATCATAGTGAGTAAACTTGAAGCAACTTTTAAATACATGACACTAAAATTAAATGGTAATTTAACGTGGACACTGGACTTGATATTCTACGAATGGGTAGTGGGTTTCATTGTTTTTTTAAATAGTTAATCTACTGTTGGAGTTTTAAAATTTTCTAACAATCAAAATCCTATATGAAGTGGCGGTAGCTCAAAACGGCGAATTCGGTCGTACGTCATCAGTTCAACGAAACTCAATTTTAAATTTATCTTGCGATGAATATTTTCGTTTTTTGGAGAACTGCAAGTTGGTCTTTGGGCCCCATCGATTTAACGAACAAGTGTCACTGGGGTGTACTAAGAGATTGGGCGTGTCTTGATAAAAATAAATGCAATTAAAGGGTGGAAGGCAATATTTAAACGACGATAATATTTTTCAACAAGGGGCTGGTGTTAAATCCACTCAGCCAAAGAGTATCTCTAAATAACTGACCAAATTTAAATATGTAAATAAATCTTAAGATTCTGTAGCTCTTGTTAAATGACTAGGCTTTTAGTTCATGCCAGTTGTAAACCATACTGCTAAGCTTAGAAACTGAGAGACAGTTTCCTGTTTTGATTCAAAGACTTCACTTCACTGAAAGGACTGGGGACTTTAATTTCCAAAAACTGGTTTATATAGGAACTTTGTTCTTTTATCAAGATCACAATTAAAAAAATACATATCGATATTTAAATAACCTGCATATTGCATATCGATATAACATGCATGCATCATTAACAAACATATCGATATTTATGCCCGTCTTCTCGAAAACTGGTTTTTGTGCATTTTGAAAAGTTAACTTTACTACATCGTAAATATTTCGTGTTATTAAGAGCCATCAGTATGACTCGACTGAAATTGATGCCCTATAATATTTTTAGGGAGGTAAATATAATTTGTACTGGCTGGTAATACTTATTGTTAGAGATTGAAGAGGGAAAAGCAAATTCGTAACACATTTCACTTAATATGTAAATAATATCCAAAGGTTTCTATCAATCTGCATCTCCATAGTTTAAAATACTATTATCCATATTTTACAGAACCTGAACTAGAAATTTTGAAGTAGAAAACTTGAAATATAAAGTGTCCTGAATAGCCGTCATTAGTAATAGCAGTTTGCAGTTTCCCCAAGTTTTCAAATGGCAGTTGCATAAAGTCGTTAGCGCGTATCGCGGTCTTCACAATTTCTAAATAACATTCAGGCAGAAGCTGCTTTCGGATGTAATACTATTGTTAAATTTTATTTAGTTTTTCAAATCGAATATTAATACTGAAATTAAGCTTAATTTCAATTATTTCCTAGTAAAATAAATCGTTACAAAATTACGTTGGTTTAAGGCCTCAAAAGTATTCCCTGGAATTGTGTTCATATATACGAGACCAAATAATAAAGTTTAAAAAAATCCACTTCACAAATGTAGCTAAATGTAAAAGACATCTAATCAACTTGGTCATTAGTCGAATTTGATAACAAAGTGGAGTGCTTACAATCTACCCGATTAACTTCCTTTTCACTGTACCAACGGTGGAGTCTCAAGTTTGCACAAGATTTTAGTTTGCGGCGAAATCGAGTGTTCTAGGTCGTATTTTTTTTCTTTGCCGCGGCATGTAGCTTTCGCGTTCAAAGGCAATTCATCGCCTTTGCGAACGCTCGAAGTCGTTGCATTCGAAAATCCCATTGCACTTGAAATATCTTGGAGAATTCTGGAGCAAAAAAAGTAACCGGAGATCGAGTTCCTGCATACTAAAATAAACTCCTAAGGTCCTATTGTTGGACAGTGTAGCTTTCCGCCACTTACGCCACTTTACAAATCGAAATGCTAGATGAGCAACTTCAGATTTTTAAAAATTTACTTATTGGTTTCTTTAGGAAACATTAGTTTTTTATGCTGTTAAACTAGTTAATGTTTCTACATCCACTCTCTTGTATAAGTACAGTACATTTCAATCAGATAAAAAAAACCCATTATAAGATTGTAAGAGTAGCTTGATATTCTCAAATTCACATAACAATAAAATTGGGTAAGCCTGAAATAAAACTTAATAACTTGAATTTTCTGCCCAGTTTTACAAATTTTCTATTAAAGGTTAAATTTAGTTGATAAGCTATTCTTTATTGAAATTCATAAAATCTCGAAAAAGAAATTAGTGTTAATTTGTTTGCTTTAATTTAAATGACTTCCTAATTTGGACAATTGCTAGATGCATTGTTTAACTGTCAGAGAATAAAAATGGGCGACGACTTCTGCTTTCCCAATTCTAAACGTTTCACAATTACGACGCCCGTCGCCAATAGCCTTCGTGTTGCTCTGGTGCGACGATAATTCAAACCTACCTACCTAAACGTTTCAAATATCAACTGCCTGGGGATTCACTAGTTTGATAAGTGGCGTTTTGAAAGGGGCACAACTCATTTAGTGCAACGTATTTATACCAGAGTAACGCAAGATTTCATATTCTCAACTATTTTTTTTAGAAATGGCCGTGCAGTTTGCATACGCTTCATTAAAATAAACACTTGCGGTTTTGTCTAGTATTCTGTTAAAGAACAAACTTAAAATAAAAACCAGTTTTTGGAAATAAAAAAGGATTGCATGTGTCTGGATTGGTCGTTTTGTTCAAAACCGTACTAGGTCTCGCAGTAGGCTATTGGACTTAATCAACTGTTGGATCAATCGAAGTCGACAAAGTCCGACTGGAACTAGGAATACCTGTTGGTTAAACGAATTTTTTCAGGTCAGAGATAATTCAAAACGCATTTTGTATTTTATCGCGATATCTTACTGAAATCGCTAAAAAAAAAAATAACACGCCGCTGGGACGAGAAAGCAAAATCTTGTGTCCATAATCCGCTACAATTTTTATTGGAAGAGAATTGTGTTGGTCTGCTACATAGGTAATTTTTTTTAAAAGTGTATTCCTTTTATTGGAATCGATTAAAATTCACTGGTTTGGAATGTGAAGTTTTTATATCGGATTAATCAAACTTCATTGATGTAATGAAATTTCCCTTAATATTGATCGAAGCTCTAAATTTACAGCTAAATTGTCAATAACTTATCCTGTATTTAAATTTATATTAAGTATGTCTCGTTAAAACTGTAGTTTGGTACAGTAACTTAAATGACAATTAATTAAACCCGTATAGTAATTGAACTAGAACTTAATTATGGAATGTACAATTTACCAACTATCGCAAATCGATTTTACCAATGAACCTAAAATTAAACCAAGCGCAAGTTCAGTACTTTTAATTTTTTACGAAAATACCATTTTCCCCTTTAATATTAAATCGAAAAATATTTCATTTCTAGACTTTAAATTTTTTTTTTCATATTTGAGTTTCTCACCCGATCGTTTCAACCACGCTGAATTTCTAAGGACTGGATGGAATAAAAAAATTAATTTTAATTAAAAATAAAAAAATGTGATTTTACTTGGAAAACCAAATTTTAATTTAAAAAATTAAATCTATGTGTCCACTTAAGTCACCCGCCTCCATAGAGACCGCAAAACCTTAAATCCAAGTTACTATAATAATAGAATTAATCGAAGATGCATTAGGTTTAAATAGTTAAGAATTCAATGAAATAATCCCGAAAATTCCTAATATTGTCAATTGCCTAACCTAGATACTTGTACTTAATATGCCCTTGTCGGAAGTTCCTGGGCAAACTGAACTTAATATGGGAATGTTTTTGATAAGTGCTTCATTATGAGAAAAAGTTCTATTGCATCTGATGCTTAAGTTTATTCACAGAAGTCTGCAATGGAATCTTAACATCGCTTGTATTATGTTCAAGGTTTAAAATTTTATATAATTGGGATAAATTACCTCATCAACATGAACTTACAACAAACACCAACGACAAGTTTTTTAAAATCTACTTCAATAAATCGTCTTTTCAAAATTAAAAGTCTTGTCTTCAATAGCGCCAAGTAGATCTATTTTTAGAGTTCAACCAAAGTCCAAACATCCTCACTGAAACTGTTTACAACTTGAAATTTGGGTACAAAAGGTTACGGGGAAATAACTTTGGTGCAAACGAAGTGCTAGCCTTCGTTTGCACTAGAAGTTATCTCGGTGGCTGCATTTAGTTTAAGCTAAATCAGTTTGGCGAATATAAAAATGGGAAGGTGTTGTAAGCGTATCCATTATAAGGGCCCCTAAATACTAATTTTAACGGGAAACTACAACATCTAAGCCTACGGCATTCACAACGACTTCAAATGTTGTATCCAAACCCACAACCACCCGGCAGCTAATTCGTCGAAATTGGAATAGCCACGTCGATAGGGACGTCACAGCTAAGTCAATCGTCTTCTATTCCACAAACAAACCAGGCACTGCCCCTTTCAAACTGTCCATTGGAAAATCTTAACATTTTCACCAAAAGAACACTACTGTCTACTTTAAAGTTTCAAAATTTAGAGTCATAGTATATGATCAGTACCTGTTAGATGACCATACATGTAAATGCCTATAAATGTTTTTGGGTATGGTAAAAAAATGAGTGTCTATACAATTTGTATTGGCTTTTAGTGTATTTTTTAATTGTAAAACTGTATTTCAAGGGGGAAAATTTACAGACGTTCGTGCAAATACTATATGGAAATGAGTTATGTTTCGCAATGTTTTGTAGATGTGTCATTTATGTATTTTAATTTATGACTATTTCAGTTGGTATGTAGAGGAAGAACCGTGCATGTTCTATTACTAGAGCAAAACTGGTAGTCATGCAAGACTTAAGGTTTTGAATAAGAGTTCAAATTCTGGTTTTAATGTGTATTTAAGCCATATAATATAGAATTTTCGAGTCGTCTACAGAAGTTCAGTGCAAGGTTTGGACAACTCAAGTTCAAAAGGTAAGGGTAAGTAACCATTTTCATAAGTTCATCAGATCGATAGTGAATTTTGACGGTATCTCGATGAGCTAGCTCATGGGTGTATTAAGAGGTAGATCTTGGTTACGGGAGTGTGTGCACACACAGTACGAAACATTAACCAAACTTTTATTACAGGGGCTGCATGTCAAATTGCACGACTTTTTGTGTTCTTGTTGCTGCATGAAAATGTTTTTATTTTAGTATATGAGAAATGTCTGCCGAGGGAAAAATGTTGTAATTTGATTAATATTTGTCTGCGATTAATGTTTGCGATGCCGAAATGTGATTGCTGATTGTAATAAATTTGGATTTGCTGCTTGTAATAAATTGTCATTTGCTGATTGTAATAACTTGATAAGTTATTACAATCAGCAAATGACTTTTGCCGATTGTAATAAACTGTGCTGGCTGATTTTAATTTTGATGGCCGGTTGTTATAAAATTGTGATTACTTATTGTAGCCTTGTATTATCAAATTAATAATCCTTAATAAAAAAATATATTCAAATGATACCTATCTCATTGAGTTCAAGGTTTACTAAATATAATTACTATAGTTAAACTTATTATCGTATTATAATAACACATGTTTAATATTAATATCAAATTAACCAATATTGGCAAGGAAAATATGAAATTATCTCAATGGGCTAGCTTATGGGTGCTTTAAGAGGTAGGTCTTAATTACGGTAGTGTGCGCTCACACAATACAAAATATAAACTTAACTTTCATTACAGGGGCTGCATGTGAAATCGCATTTTTTTTCTCTCGTTACTGCATGAATGTTTTTATTTCAGTATATGCGAAATGTCTGTCGAGGGAAGATATTGTAATTTGATTAATATTGGTCTATGTAATGCGATGCTGAAACAATCGACGCTGATTGTAATAAATTGTGATGGCTGAATGTAATAAATTGTGATGGCCGATTGTAATAAAATGGGATTTTCTGCTTAAAATAAAGTGGGATTTGCTGATTGTAATAAGTTTTCATTTGCGGCTTGAAATAAAATTGTGTGATGGCTGATTTTAATTGCGTGATGGCTGATTGTTATAAAATTGGGATTACTAATTATTTGTTTACTAATTTAAAAAAAACTCGAATTGTACTTGTGCATATTTATGTATTTAAATCTAATTTTTGTGGGTTTTTTTATTAACTTATGATTGATTATTTTGGTCACGTATACGGGGTTCTTGTTTACCCCCTTGTGACGATTTTTTTTGTAATGCTTGTTCTACATTAATACAGGGTGTTCCAAAATTGACCGGAATTGTATAGGACGCAATTCCTAAATATTTACCCGGCCCCCGCCAATGAAAAACGGTCAACTAATTGGCCGCCCTTTCGGTCGTGCATGAAATCTTGCACTTGTGCTACACAAGAATGTAGAACTTTTAGTTTGGTTTGGTTGAATTTACATCTGATAAAAATTACAGGTTCAACTAGTTTTCAAAAAAAAATTTAGGGGGCTGTTCATTTTGGGATAGGTTGTTGCATTATTGCTAAAAAAATTGATGTTGACCATCAGTCTATACATAACAATTATTGTATTTTGCTTATTTATGCTGGGTAGGTATGCGCATAAACAGGGTGGTTATAAAATAATGCTCGCTATTCGGGGTGGTCTGTAGCTTTAATGAATAATCCAAATGCAGAAGACTTTGAGACACTTACTAATCAAGAAGGGGGGAAATAATGGAATCATAAAAAACAAACTAAACTCGTCTCTTGACCAGGGTTCTAAATTACGAGGCGTAATTTTATGCGTTGGCCGTAATTAGTCATAATTGGCTACGCCGCGTAATTTAGTACCTTGGTCAAGAGACGAATTTCGTTTTATTATTCCATTCTTTATCGAAAAAAAAAGAAACTCGTCTCTTGACCAGGGTTCTAAATTACGAGGCGTAATTGGCTGTGTTGGCCGTAATTGGCCATAATTGACGACGCCTCGTAACTTAGAACCCTGGTCAAGAGATGAGTTTGTTTTTTATGATTATTCTTTTTTGTGATTAATTTTTAAGATTCTATCTTTTTTATGATAAGTGTCTCAAATTTTGAAGCATTTGGATTATTCATTCAAGCTACAGACCACTCCGAATAGCGAGCGTTATTTTAAAACCACCCTGTATATTCCGGTGTGTGTGCATGATCCAGAGACCCGCTTATAAGATTTCGTCAAGTAAGACAGCCACAGAAGGATTTTTTACTGACAGAGAAAGGAAGTACACCCAGGGCAAAGGCGGGAATTGAACCCACACCCATTACAGCGCGTGGACTGCTAGCGTTATGGCCTGCGAACCAAACCACTCGGCTATCGATCCCCACATGACACCCTAAATTGTCTCCGTGTTGGTAGATGGTGCGGTTGGTAGGTTCAGTCTCTACCCTACTATAGAACTATTTGGTCCCAACACATGCACATTTCGACAAACTGTACATTTCTATCGCAAAACGTTTAGCTCCTTCCAATTTTCAAACATCCAGCTCGAATTTGAAACACACCAAATAATTTAAATCGAAATCCAAACACACTAGTTACTAATAATTTTTAGTAGTTTTAGAAACTGTGATGTAACAGAATCTGCAAATTGTAAAATTACTAGGCAATATGTCGATTCAACCAAACCAAACTCAAAACAAATGCATCCCTTCGTCAACGCATTCTCGTGCTGCCCTAGTTCAAGTATGCAACCACGACCAAAACGCTTGATCAATTGGCTTTTTACTATTTTTCGTAGGGGCCGGCTCAATATTTCGGAATTGCATCAATTCCTATTCCGGTCAATTTTGAAACACCCTGTAAAATGTTTGTTTACTTATCTTAACCTTGCATTATCAAGTTATTGCTGAATAAAAAATATTTTCACCCGATACCTATCATTGAGTTCAATGTTTACTGAATATAATTACTATAGTTAAACTTATTATCGCATTTTATTAACACATGTTTAATATTGACATCAAATTAACCAATACTGGTTAGAAAATCATTAAGTACTTGAATTGACGTGATCATGATCAACGTATTTCTTGTAATTGTTTTGTTTTAATGGATAATAAATGTAGATTTTTATAAACATTGTGGATCAAATCTTATCTCTATAATTCGTGCTAAATGCGAATTCAATATAAACGGTTAGTTAAAATTGTTAGGTAAAAAATGTTTTTGGTTGAATTAACGCGTACTAGAAGTTGTGCAATCTGTGTTAGTGCACGTATATTTCTGTATTTTTGAGTGAAAGAGGATACAAGTCCTAAATTGCAATTGAAGTATGAATAAGCTTTTGAGAATTAAAATTTTAACTCTTAAGGTCAAATAGTATGATTGTTTGAAAATTGAGACAAGTCTAGTTAAAATCGCATATTTTTAATTGTTTTCATGTGCAATGAGCAAATTCTATGATGAAAGGAGCAGTGGCAGATGCGTGGTGCTGCCATCTATAATCATATAGTAAACTTAAAAGCCAACCCTAATTTTAAGCGTAACGATTATTTTCTTTTTTATTTACAAGACGTGTTCGAAAAGTTTAGTGATTGGCCTCATAATAAAAAACCTCTGGTTCTTGCTGACGCAGCGAGAGTAATAGATGACATTTCTCTCGCTGGGAGTGCAAGATCCTAGCCGGCGCGGTTTTTTAATTATGAGACTAACCAACATCGCCAACCCTCCAATGAAGGAGATTTTGATGTTTCATACCATGGATTCGGCCACAGACTATCATTTGGGTTAGAAATCCTGCTCGACCACTTTTACCCCTATTGGGGATTTTGGCATTCCATGGATTCGATGGCTCATGTAAACGCACCTTGCATATACAAAACTACACATGGGTAAATGTCCTGACTCTACGTACAATAGAACTGTGTTCGAGGCTGCGTTTGATGTAAATTTAAGAATAGTCCTCGTCACTTGAGAATTCAGTATTACGAGCTTATGTTTAGATTTAGTTCCCATTAGTATCCTTAACTTCGTAACATAACTTTGTCTCCTCCATTTGAAGAATCTGAGGAAAAACCCTCATTGTCCTGTCCGTATCGGGTTTCTTTGGCGATTATAGCGAGTCCTCGCCTAGAACTTATGCAAGAAAAAAAAAGGTTTCTCACTTGGTTCTTCTCTCGCTATAACCCTGATTCACGCAAGACTAGTCTCACGCTTGTAAAGCGAGAGAACTGAGGGAGAAACCGGTTTCTGGTCACCACCAGCCCCCCAAGCAGTCCTGAATACGGGCAGATACCCAGTCGACGAAAGGGTTCTTCCCATACTCTTCATTTGTAAATTTTATTTAAAAAAACTTAATATACAATAGATATTTCCTTTTATTTAATTAAACGTGTTGCTGGAATTTAAAATGTATATCCTATGTTTTATAAGATTTATTATTCTATTAGTTTAGGTAAGAGTATGGTGACGCGGATTTTCCAATTCCGGGAGTTACTTTCGAACGTAAACAATGACGAAACGTTTTCAAGCTGATGTGTATACTTAGATAGCGATAGCAGAAGTCGTCGTTTTTGATCTTTCTTTACTTGTATAATGACGGCAGGCGGCGATTTCAATCTTTATATGTACACATCAGCTTAAAAACGTTTCGTCATTCCTATTTCTGTTCGAATCCTATTCTCGGAATCGTAAAATTCTCTTCGTTTTTAGCTCTCCCTCGAAGCGAACGAAAGGTCTCTGGTTCGGGTCCGGGCATCGCCAAAACAACTGCCAATCTATAAACGGCCCGTGCACCCAAAATTTCTGAGTAATAATACCCCGAGTAAGGGAGTACACATTAAATATCCTTTAAAGGCCTAATGCTGCATACGATGTCGCCCTTAATGGTTGCGTTGGGGGCCTATTCAGGCGTCGGCTCGTCACTTGACTGTAGTTCTAAAATACGACGCCCGTCGCCAATAGCCCTTGTGTAGCTCTAGTGCGACGATAATTCAAAACCTAACCGGTTCTGTCTGGGAGAAAATCCCCAAGAGGGAAAAAATTGCTGAGTTTGCTTTTCACTCCATGGATTCGATGGCTCATGTAAACGCGCCCAATATGAGTTTTCTTCATGTTTTGGAAATGCTGAATTTAAAAAATAGGTTTTTTTATATTGGTCAGTCTGTCTGCCTGAAGTTACTCTACAGCTCAAATTTAGTATGCGAATTACCACAGTATCTATTGGACGCGTACGCGAGTTATAAGGTTTTTGAGAGAGTTGCGCTTGCACAAAAGGTAGCTGGCATAAAACTTTTTGGGTTTTATGGTAATTATTGAAAAATAAGCTACACTCTTAAAACGAGTGAAATCCACGATATGTAGGAAAAGTGCATTTCCGACACTGGAAAGGAGTGAATATTAACTCAGGAGTTAAAATCACTCGTTTGAAGTGATCCTGTCGCAGGTTTAACATACTAAGGATCCACTCCTATAAGGGAAGAGCATTTTTGACACTGGAGAAGTGAAAATTAACTCAGACCGAGTTAAAATCGCTCGTTTGTTTTAAGAGTGTATGACCTGCAAATTTAGAACACGCGTTCCTATTACACGTTGTCGTAGCCATAAAGTTTTTTTTTTAAATCTATAGACTAAATTATTATACATATCTTTAACTGAATTTAAGCTTATCTGATATAGAATAGGCAATTGAAAATCGTGTGGTGCTTCACAGTTCTAGTCTTACAGATCTATTTCGGAAAGTTTACCAAGCAGATAATTAAGGACAGATTTTTATAGATTTCGTAATTGGTTATTGTAAATACGCCTGTTCCTAGTTAGAGTATTTGTTTTTCAAACTATTATTCTTGCAATTATTTTAACGGGAAACAGTTATTCCACTAAAAAAGCAACAATTTTAACTATATATTTAGTTTAAAAATCTATTTTTTCCGAGGACCCTTATTGCATAATCTCTTGCAACTTATTATCAACACCAAGTTTATTTCAAATCAGATAATTAAATTTTTGTTTCATCGTAAACTTTTATGGCTGTAAATATTTAAAAATCCCACATGATATCTCACATACTTAAGTCTTAGAAGTATACTTAAAAGTAAAAACAAAACAAAAAAAAATATTGAGCTTTCACATCACACTCGGCAGAAAAAAAAACCCTCGAAAAATGCAAAATCACGCTCAAAACAAAATATAATAGGCCTTGTTTCTAGAAAACAATGTAATCGATAGATTTATAGTTTATTAAACTCCCTGAAATTGAAAAGTTTATTTCACACACTCATTACATGGCATCATTAACTTTCGTGAATTGAAAATAAAAGTTTAGTAATACTATGACTTGCAAAATATAGAACATTGAATAGCTGTAATTATGTTTAAGGTAGGCGAATACCCAAAATTCCCCCAAATTCTAAAATTTTTACTATTGCTTTAATCTCTTCCAAATTTGGCATAGTGATTTCAAATATAATGAACAATACTATTTAGGCATTTTTTAAAAATGATTTATTTATTTTAAACGGTGTTTTTCAACTAAAAAAAAAAGAGGGTTACGCTAACAAGTCTACCACATTGAATTTTCCTCCTATAACCATTAATTATGTGTTAAATTCTTCGTTTTGAAATGATACTTGCACTGAATCTCTAGAGTTACATACAAATTACAAGAAAAGAAGTTAAGAAAAATGTTATGAATTAACTAAAAAAAAAAGGTGTTTTTTCCCGATTAACTTATACTAGTTTTTTTTTTTTAATGTCCTAGTGTATTTACAATCGATGGTTAGAGGTTTATAGCACAGATATATATTGAAATAGTATCTGTAAAAAATTTCAGGTAAATTAATGTAAAACTTTTTGTACTAGATGTGTTAGCAACCCCCTTTTTTTAGTTGAAAAACTCAGTTTAAAATAAATCAATTATATTCAAATAAAAAAATGCCTAAAAAGCATTGTTTATATTTTAAATCACTATGCCAAATTTGGAAAAGATAAAACTAATAGTAAACATTTTAGAATTTTGGGTATCCGCCTATCTTTAATATTTCTTTGTTTTTAAAATTTTTAACATTTTTGATCAAAACATTTTTATAGCAACTTATTTACTATAGCACACTGTTGTCCAACAGGTTTGTAACGGATGCTACAAACATTTTTAGATTTGTTTGATTATCATCGCACTAGAGCTACACTACTAGGGCTGTTGGCACCGGCGTCGTAATTTAGAACCACAGTCAAGTTAAAGTGCTGACACCTGAGTATTCATCTTTGGCTTCACGGGCCGTTTATAGGTGGCAGTTTTTTTTACTACCCCCGAACCTGGGATCTGTAGAATGCAAGGCAAGCGCCTAACCGACTGGGGCCTCCGTTCTGTTATTTTTTTTTCAATGATGGATCACTAAATGACAAATAAAAACACTTAGTAGCATGAAAAGATCTATTAACAGAGTAGCTGAGTGCACAAATTAGAAACTATGTGTTCATCTTATAACTAAATAAATATTTATTTTGCCTTCTCAATCGTGAATATTCCTTTTTCAGACGTAACAGCTGAGTAAAGATCATAGTAAAAAAAAGTCTAGTAAAGCGACATATAGAGTAATTCCTGTATATAGTTTCACTAGTACGCTCTTAAAACAAAAGAGTGAAATCCACTCCAGTTGGAGAAGTGCATTTTCGACACCGTAAAGACATGCATATTTACTCAGACTGAGTTAAAACCACTCGTTTGGAGTGATCCTGTCGGAGGTTTAAGGGGTCTAAGGAGTCTTAAAAATGTGCAAAGAAGGAACTACAAAGTATAGTTTGATCTGTCATGTAATTTTTTAACTACTCAATATACAAGTATAATTTTTTTTATATGTAATTCTACAAGATTTATTTATTATAAAACAAATTTTAAAATTTATGAAACTTTAGCCAAAACTAAAATAAATGATATTAAACATAAAGCTATTTTAACACATTGTGATTAGGCTTGCGCGGCAAATTTTGAGGTCAAAATTGAAAAAATGACCAGGAAAATGACTTTATATTGTACAAATATGTACAAACTAGGACTTATACCTAAATTCTCAGCTCAATTTTAATTAGAAATTATTTAAAAATAAATTTAAAATCAAAATTTAAAAAAAAATATTAATTTTTTTAGAAAAAAGCTCTTAAAATAATTTCTTATTAAAATTGAGATGAGAATTTAGGTATAAGTCCTAGTTTGTACATATTTGTACAATATAAAGTCATTTTCCTGGTCATTTTTTCAATTTTGACCTCAAAATTTGCCGCGCAAGCCTAATCACAATGTGTTAAAATAGCTTTATGTTTAATATCATTTATTTTAGTTTTGGCTAAAGTTTCATAAATTTTAAAATTTGTTTTATAATAAATAAATCTTGTAGAATTACATATAAAAAAAATTATACTTGTATATTGAGTAGTTAAAAAATTACATGACAGATCAAACTATACTTTGTAGTTCCTTCTTTGCACATTTTTAAGACTCCTTAGACCCCTTAACACACAAAGGATCCACTCCAAAAGGAGAAGTGCATTTTCCAGTCTGGAGGAGTGAAATCCACTCAGACTGAGTTAAATTAGGAGTGTTTGTTTTAAGAGTGTATATATAGCTTGTAACGGCGATCCTCTCCCTCTTTTGGGAAGAGGGGTGGTTAATTTATAATAATATTGAAAAACTTTAATTGCATTTAAAGTATACACTAACTTCTAGAATAAGTAATTTAATTTGATATTTTTATTAGTTCAAGTTTATTCAAATTACTTAAATTGTTAATTATTTATTTAATTAATGCCCAAATTCAGTTTCGGTTAAACTTAGTTGTTCTTTTTTTTATCTTTAATACCCTGTCCACAAACTTAGACATGTATAGAAGCACAAAAAGTAGTATGGCATGATTAAAAACTATTATTTAATAGACCCTTTGTTGATTTTGGAAGTTATTTCATTGGTTGGGGTTGGGTGCCTATCAGTGCCGGATTTAAAGACTCAAGGCTCCTAGGCACTTGGACATTTGGGGCCCCACTATTTCGAAGCTATTTTTTAAATTTAGCAAATTAAATACACTAGTATAGAACATTTAATGTTTAATAGTCTGAAATAAACAGCAGAATTATACAGTATGTTACTATAGTTATTCTATAAACTTTATAATTTGATTTTGGCAATTTTTGAGGCCTTCTTCAGGCGATAGGTTTTTCTAAATTTGGAGATTTAAATTTTTTAGACGATTCTTTTTGGGGTTATATCTTTTTAAGGGCCCCCTTCCTGACAGCCCCTAGGCCCGGGCCTCGTAGGCCTAGGTCGAAATCCGGCACTGGTGCCTATTTAGGTGTTGGCTCGTCACTTGACTGTGGTTCTAAAATACGACGCCCCGCCCGTCGCCAATAGCCCTCGTGTAGCTCTAGTGCGATGATAATTCAAACCTAACCTAACCTACTCAATATAAAGTTATTAAAACTTCAAATTTCAAACTTTAACTTGTGCTTTAAGTACTCCTACAAGATTCCAGCCTTTATCCTGCACTTGAGTTAACACAAAGTGTAACAGGAATCAATGTCAACAGCTGTCATTGTTTTCATCCAGCTGTGAATATGTCAAGAAAAGTTTAAATCCTACATTTGGCAACACCAGAAACACAACAAAGTCAACGACCATGAAAATTGAAGAAAGAGAATGACGTGACGTAAACAACAATTGCTGAATTGGCAATCAAAGTACCCATTTTTGGCAAATGTTCGCTTCTTTTGCGAAATTTGTTGACTAACTACCATAAGTTTAAAGGTACTTTTGAAAGTTTTTATAGAAAAATAAATTTTTATTTATATTACAAATGAAAAAATACGCCAAAACCGAGCTTAAGTGTGCTATTTCAATCGAAATTATCTACAATTTTACTTTACCTTATTTGAAATTGAAGCCAAATTGTAGCGCCACGTTCACGTGACTTCCCATTTTATGTATGTTCGATTTAGGTTTGCCAAAGCTCATTCTACAGTATTTGGGTGTCTTTGAGCCTGTCAATCGACAGACTCAAAAACAAAAAGTAATCAAATCCGTTTTTCAGTTTCAACATATGGAGAGTTAAAGACAGCGTGACAAAAATGAAGTGCACATTCCTGTTGGGATTCGGCTTTTTGTTATTGTCCGTGTCTTCTGCTGCAAAACCACTCTACAAACCATACGATCCACTGGTGCAGTTAAATTCATCAAACTTCCATAGCACAATTTTGGGCAAAAGTCATGCTTGGATTGTGGAGTTTTACAGTAGCTGGTGCCCACATTGCCAAATATTTGCACCAACGTGGAGAGAATTTTCAAGACAAATTCGAAGTAATTATTTCAAAATGTGAAATTAATATTTTCATGTATTTGCAATAACATTATTAGATGTTGTTAAAAAAGTGGTTTTAATATTCTTTATAACTTGTTGATAAGTTATCAAAATTTGTTGATTTCTATGTATAAAAATGCAAATCACATCTTGAACATAGTTATATTTGATCTGCGTATAATAAAACTTGTCTAAAATAGTTTTTTCGATTTAAAAAAAAATATTATCTGGACCTATATACATGTGCTTTATTTTATATCGAAATAATAAGTAAATTATGTAACAAGTAAATTATTAAGGTTCAATTTAGCTATTCTAAGGTTCAACAAGCAATTCTACTTAATCCCAAAGCGTTAAAAAGGCTTTTCTCCATGTTTTTTAAAAAAAGTTTTGCTTAATGGTTTGCTTATATCCCTTTACAAGCTGGGCTGGGGAGCCCAGTCGGTTAGGCACTCGCCTAGCATGCGAAAGGTCCCAGGTTCGGGTCCAGGCATCGCCAAAATAGCTGCCAACCTATAAACGGTCTGTGCAGTCAAAAATGTCCGACGAATAATACCCCGTGTAAGGGAGTGCACGTTATACATCCTTCAAAGTCCTAACGCTGCGTAGGATGTCGCCCTTAACGGTTGCGTTGGGTGCCTATTCAGGTGTCGGCTCGTCACTTGACTGTGGTTCTAAAATACGACGCCCGTCACCAAGAGCCCTCGTGTTGCTCTAGTGCGACGATAATTCAAACCGATCCTATCCTTTACAAGCTGAGCTTTAGAATTGTGCTAGTTTAAAAGAGGAGAATGCCCAAGCTCTTCAAAGTGGTTGATGCTGACACAGTTACTAGAATAAGTCATTTATTTGTACAAAAAAAGATATAGTTCTTAATTAGTTGCTGGCAACAATGCTGCTGGCAACTTTTTCGATAAAACCCTTAAGATTTAGTCTCGTAACATTAAATCCGTGCCATTTGAAGGGGTCATAAATAGGTATATCTTGTTTGAAAGAATCTTGTGGCAAAATTTTAAATTTATGTATTGAAATGTTGTTTTTGTTGTTTTAGCTTGGAAGAACGTTGTAAAAGTAGCTGTCGTGGATTGCAGCGCAGCAGACAATGTAGCTATTTGCAGGCAATATGAAGTAGACAGGTTTCCTACCATAAAGGTAGGCTGTCTTATTGAATTTGAAAGTTTATTTAAGGTTTACTCTTGCATGTATACTTTTGTTTTGTGTTACACTTTCAACATAACCCAAGTTTCGATTAACTGGTTTGAAATCTTAAATATTATAAAGTTGTAGAGATGTAGGCATCACCAATATTTGGGTAATACTCGGGGCCCGACTTACAACTTTTAGGGCCCTGGCCACAAGCAAGTTTGGCCTCCACAACGTACATACATCTATGAATATAATTTTTTTTTCATTTTGAATTTGTATATAAATAAACTTTAACAACTATCTTAAACATATGACTGTAAGTATTGTATACATTACATATTTTGGGCCGCTTATAACCCGCAAAGCTTGTAATCCACCCACGGATAATCGGGAGTATACTGTATTCTGCTCTTACTTTTTTTTAGACCGTTTTAAAATTGTCAAAGTAAACTATCTGTGTACTGTGTACTATTTAAATACTTAACAATAAAGCTTTATTGTGGTGCTAAGTTTATAGGTTAGGATTTCTTCTTAATGATATTAAATCTGCAAAATCTTGACCTGCACTAAGTTGCTCATGTTTTTGACTCTACACTGTCTTATGCAATCCTAAGGTTAATATTGTATGATAATTTTTTGTATTTTATAATGTAGTTGTTCTGGAGACATGTGAACGAAACAGATTTTGGAGAAAAACTGACTGGTGAACGGGACATTTTAAGTATGGAAAATAGTCTGATTGACTTCTTAGAATCTCGGTGGGATGCAGAGGTTCCTAAAGATTGGCCAGATCTACATCCAGTCACGTAAGTATAATGTTGTTCACTCATTCATCATTACAAACATTTTTTTTTGTATTCTTTTAAGCAATTTGCATAATATTTGAATTTCGCAAAAAGAAGTAAAGCACATTAAATTACTCTTTTTTTCACAATTGCTTCTTTCTTTCAGCACTTTAGAGCAGATGTTCCCAACCCTTTTGCACCTGTGTACCACTTGACTTTTTGAGAAATTTTGTTGTAGCACTAGACCTAATGTATAATATTTACTCTTCAAAAAGTGTCCAAAAGCTTTTTGAATTAAATTCCTGAGAACATTTAATGGTTATATATTTGTTTATTTATGACATGCTCATAATAAAGGAGAAATAAAAAGATTAAAATAGTATTAATTTACAGTTTTATTTATAACCTATAGCTATATCATGTTTCTCCCATCACTCACGTGTACCATCTGAAATTTTAACTTTCCTTGAACCCCTGCTTTAGAGGAAAAAAAAAGCAAGCTACTATTGAAATATTTTGCGGGCTTGGCACCTTTTTATGCTTAGTAATCAATTTTAATTGCAATCTAAAATTCAACAGATGTTTTTTTTCTTTCCTCATTTAATCGGAACAAACCTTGTCAAATAGAATCTTTGGCGATAAAGCATAGTTAAAGGTCCACGGTATACTCAATTAAAGGTTACCATTAACCCTTTCAGTCCCAGTGATGCCATTTGGCATCATCACTTTCAATATTTTTTTCAAAATTGTTATGTCCCGCTATGACATCCAATAACACGTCATTCGATTCTTCACACTTTGTTCTATCAGACAAAATTTTACTTTTATCTCAATAGAAGTCAGAACTACTATTTTTTTTATTTAGAAAATAGTCAACAAGCGTTTCTCCTGATTTTTGATAAGTTCACTTCAGTTCCACATATTTAAAACACAATTTAAACTATTTCTGTTAAAATAATTACTAAATTTTTTTTTAATAATATGGTCAGATACCTTAAAATATATATAACTCGGAGTGTTTTTGGGTAGTATATATATTTTTTATTTTGTTGTTTTCCACAGTTAAAGAATTTTGGCATTGTTTCAAAAACCATATAAAAGATTTAAATGGATTTTTTTTTCTTATGGAATTCGTATATTTGACCTAAAATAAGCTTATTTTGTGAATATCAGATGTTTCTGTAGTGTAGTAAATTTTTGGGACTGAAAGGGTTAAAGTACAGTCAAACCCCGGTATACCGTGAACCCTCTACAGAACCAACTTTTGGTTCACTATAGTCAATTTTGCAGGATTAAACTTCATACGAATAAGCTTAAAAATATGTCATAATGCTTTTGAATATCAAATTATTTGAAAGAATCTATTGAAAAATTATTTTTAAAATTATATATTTAAATTTATTAATTAATTTTCGAAATTATATCCAAATTAATAACAATTGTCCTAAACAGATTTTTCTATTAGATTAGCCATAAATGATTAGCTATGTTATGTTTATTCATTTCAGCACAAAATCACTGGCTGAATTGACTGACTCAATGCCAGCTAACCGACAATCCATGCTGCTGTTTGTAGAGCAACCTGATGTGTATACTGGGAGAAAAGTAAGTTGATATAATCTTGTACATAAAATATTTTTAAATGTCAAATTTAATTTTATCATTCCCTTTAAGTTATGAGAACAATACAATTTGATTTGTGAGATTATTTGTAAACAAGTAGGTTTGTAGCATAATTTGCTGCTTATCCTGCTTCAACACAACATTTGTCTTCGTCAGGAAAAAAGGTGCCAAACACAGTATCAATTTTATGCTAAATATTTACATGCTAATCTTGGCTTGCTTCATTTTCTTTTGTGCATTCAATAATTATTTCTTATCGTTAGCTAAATTAATTTATATTTAATGTATAAATATATAATATTCCACGCTTTTAAATAGATGCAAAACATTTCATATCAACATGGAATCAAAAAATCTCTTTGTGAGATATATTTGATGTCATTTCAAACTGATTTAGGTCACAAAAATGAACTTCTTTTAATTTATTATTTAAAAGAAATGGTAGTTTCTCCAGCTATTGTTGTGAATGACAGTGGTAGTTTAATTCTAATAAAAATGGCTTCTTATGCTTTTTAAATGAGTTTTAAATTTTGCTTTTTTTTTGAATAATTGAAGTATATTGAATTTTTTCTGAGATTTTCAATGTCTTCTAATTTCGAAGAGCTGAGTATTTTTAAGTATCACTCTTGCCTGTGGCATTTGTAGTTTGGGCTATGAAAGTGGGTGACAGACAGACTGAACGATTATAATATGTTCTACTTTTTATGTTATAAACACAGTGTAGAAGCTAAAATAAAATTAACTATTTTGTTGTTATAAGCAAGCTGCTTAGTATATTAATCTTTTGGTATTTTTTATTGCAAAATTTTTGTTTCTATTATTTGAAATTAGAGGCAGTCGTTATGAGGTAAAATTGTTTTTCTGTTTAATTTGTTCATTTATCTTTTGCTGGGTTAATTGAAATTCGTAGAATTGTGCATTTTTGTGCACTTTTTCTAAGAATTATTTTGAAATCAATTTTGTAAGAAATATACTTTTGAATCTTTAACAATTACTGTTGCAGTATTTTGCAATTCAAATGCAGAAGTTTTTATGTCTTTAAATTCTTTTTTTGTGTGATTATTTTATTTTTGTTTTGTATGATTTGCCATCAGCTGCCATGAAGTTGTATTAGTTATTCGTAATGGGAATTTTTTTACATTGGATAAAATAAAATAGAATTACATTTACAAGTTATTTACAAGTTATTGTGTTATTCTAAAAATAATAACAAACATTTCAGTAAGAGTTTGAGATACTATAACTATTTTTTTCTAGGTGATTTTGGACTTATCTATTCAAAAAGAAATTTTAATGAGAAGACTATTGACTACAAATGAAAACTTAATGAAGGATCTGAACTTAAAAGTAGCTGAAGACACTGTACCTGCAGTCATTCGATTGCATAGAAACAGCTTCCAGCTGCCACTATTAAAGTATTAATATTTTCATTGTTTTTTTTTTTGTTTCAGCATATTATTTTGGAGCAGATGCAAACTTTTTTTTTTTAAACTCTGAGAGGAACCTATGGATAAAATTAAACCCATCACCTTGGCTGTTAAGTTTTACAGCAACATACATAATCTTTTAAAAATTATCAATTTTAAGTTGCCAAAATTTTTAAGGAGTCATTTATAAACTTTCACTACATAAATATAATTTAAAAAAGTTGAAGCAGTTAAATTGTTGCTTACATTTTAATCATCTGTGGTGATAACAAGTTTACAGTTCAGCTGATTTTCTTATCCATCAGAGGGTTGATGCTGGTAAACTTATAAAATAAATTTTAAGGTTTTAAAAAAAGTATTTTCTTTTGCTTCCACATTCAGTTAGATTAATTGCAAAGAAACCACAATTTAGTGTCGTTAGGTAAGGTCATTAGGAAAAAACAAGTAGGTTTGTACCAGAACCTGACACTAAACCCGCTACACAACGGTTGTGTTCAACAGATAAAAAGGCGCCAAACACAGCATTAATTCTATATTAAACATTTGCATGCTAAATTTGGTTAGTTTAATTTATTTTATTTCGAAAATTCAATAATTATTACTTATCGTTTGCAAAAACTAATTTATATTTCAAAGAATAAATATGTCATATTTCTCGCTTTTAAATATGTAGAATGAAAACACTTAATCACAACATAAAAAGAATCTCTTAATGAAATATATTTGACATCATTTCAAGCTGATCGATGTAGCAAAAATAAATTTCTTGTCAATTTGTTTTTGCAGCATTAAATATTTGTCAATATTGTATGTTGTTGTATTTATTTTGTAAAAGAATTAAAGTTTTTGAGTGATTGTGCTTGAACAATAAAAAAATAGACATTTTTTCCTGGTCTTTTCATCCAGACTATGCCAGTGAGTTAAATGTGTTGTTTAAAGCGAAGCATATCACATGGTTACCATATTTAGTTTTATTTCTACTTATGTAGAGTAAAGTGTATGCAGGGAGGTTTGGCCACTTTCAGCACTTTTTTCACCCTTAGTTTTACAACAAACATCAACAGTAACGAACAGCTTTATAAAAAGATGCTTAGGTTTTATCTGGCTTCTATCAATGGATATTCTTCAACTGTATAAATTTACATACTTAATTCTTCAATATGTTAAATGCACAGAGTCCTTGCTGAATCTAACATTTTGTATGGGATCCATACAAAAACTAACAAATACTTTTTGCCTACATTTTTTAGTTAGGTCATGCTAAAATAGTGAAGGAATCCAATGAAGCTGATGTGCAAAGTAGGGTTCCCCATATATTCAATGATTCATAAATGGTTAAACGCACATTTAAAGCAAAATGTTAAGTTTTACTATAAAACATTGTTTAGTTTCTTGCCCTGTACCAATACAGTTAACAATTTGTTTAATATTCTTTAAAAAATTAATTTAATTGTTTAATTATTGATTATTTTCCCTCTAGGTTCCATTTAAATGAAAGTTCTTTTGAAATTCGAGATAGAGTATTTAATAGCATTATTGGGACACCACGGAACAAAACAAAAGTTGAAGGCTTTTTGCATGAAAATATTACTACTGCACCTGGGCAAGTATTTTTTTTAAATCTTCATAGTTAATTCTAAATTATCAAAATGTGTAACATTTTTTATAGTTTTGAAATTTACTATCTTGTAGCTCAAGCAACAATGGAGTTTATATGACTGATTTAGAAAATGCAATATTTAATTTGTTGAATCAAGAAATGGCTGTGTCTAAAACCATTGAAGGAGAAAGACTATCTGCAATGAAGTCATTCCTTTATGTGCTAAAAACTGTAAGTTATATTACATGACATAATATAACTTAAAACTCCTCAACATCTTATATTTTTAACCCCAATTAAACTTAATAACTTAAATTACCTTTTTCACATAACCTCAATATCACTTAGTACTTTAACATCCCAACCACATCCTGTCAGCGACAGTCGCCTAAATCAATTGTTCCCACAGAAACTTTGCAGAGTCTCTTGGACTTGCGCCTTTTCCTGTAAAAAGTCTTGATTCTGATTGGTCAGTGGAGAAGAGTTTGACATTTTGCTCCATTTTTGTAGAGCATTCCGTCCTTCTCAACTGTCGATTTCAGGCGACCAATTCATCAGTTACTAATGTCTAGCAGCTAAATAAAAATGACTTAATTTTATTCAAAGTTTCCCTGTCGACTTATTTTACATATATTAATTCTAAATCTAGATGTATTGTTATTTCATAAACTAAATATATAATTTTGTACCGAGTACAGACAACTTATAATCTTTAGACATTTTTTTAACTTAAATATCGGAAATGTTTTATCATAAAATTCATGGCATAACACTATAAATGGCTATTAGTACAAATTTAAACATTCTATTTATGTTGGGGGTCTTCTATTCCATATACATATTTTTAATGTGTTAGTTTATTCATTTAATTATTTGTTTTTTCTTTATGGCATTTTTTATGTTAAGTTATCCTAATTTAATCAAGCTTTAAATGTGTAATTTCATATTTAATTAAAAGTATTGGTGTAAAACAAATAGATATTTGAGTGTTCATTGTTTCTGAGGAGAAAGGGGTTGTATGACAGAATGGCTTAAAACACAATTACTAGAAGAGGAAAAATTTCTTGATTAAGTCCTAACGCTGCATACAATGTCGCCCTTAATGGTTGCGTTGGGTGCCTATTCAGGTGTTGGCTCGTCACCTGACTGTGATTCTAAAATACGACGCCCGTCGCCAATAGCCCTCACGTAGCTCTAGTGCGACGATAATTCAAACCTACGCTAACTTGATTATATTCATAAAATTTACTCATCCTCATTATTTTTTGCAAACTTAATTTACCCATTTCTCCTTTTTAGAAAATAATTTAACCAAGGGTAACTTTCTTCTTTTGTAGGGTCAAGTGGGGTAAGTGTGATAGGGTTTCTGCATTTTTCACTAAGAAAATTCGTTCTCTGCTTCAAGTAAATTCCAAATCCTGAAATTGGTAGTGAATTATTATAAGAAACATACATATGTAGAAAAAAAATTATATGTTTGAATTCCAATTTTTAGTGTACAAAATTTGCATTTCAAAATCCCTCACACTTACCCCACATAGGAAAACCCATATAAAAAGATGACAGTTGCACTTAAATTCAAAAGCTCAAAACTTTCTTTAAACAAAAAAATAAGGTCAATGTTTCTTTTTAGTTTAATTATAAGTGGTCTAATGTTATATATTGCAAACTTTCAGATTTTTAGAATGATTTCCAAAGTTACAAGAGCTGTTTATCACACTTACCCCCAATCACACTTACCCCACTTGACCCTACTATGGGAATTCCTGTGCTCCAGGGCCGGATTTAAAGGCCGCCTGTAGGCTATGGCCGCCTGTAGGCTATGGCCGCCTGTAGGCTATGTCTGATTTGCCGCCCCTGACACAATATACTCCTCCTCCTAGCTGGTTTGCTGTAATATAGGGTAGTATGTGCCGTCTAAAATAGATACACATATTAGAATAATTTATGTACCTTTACACACTAAAGCGAAATAGGCGAATTTTTTAAAATTGTTCTACTATTTTTCTTTCAACTTCGAAATCTTCGAGAGAAGAGGGTGCAATTGCCCTAGCACCGACCATGTTTGTGTCTACGAAATATTAGTACTATTTGTTTTCTTTCTTAAAAATATTCGTATCTTTATAATAATTCTTTATGCCGAATGCCTCTTTAATTAGTTGTAAAATTTGCTGCCCAAAAAAATTCATTGTCCTAGGCTTAAAAGCTTATTTAGAAATCTGGCCCTGCTGTGAGTATTAAAGTAACTAGAGAGTAGACCATTATAGTTTTATCTTCTTGTTTCTCTCGTTTAGTACTTTCCTGGATCTCCTCCCGTCATGGCCTATCTCTCCAAGCTGTATGATTGGGTGATGGAGAAATCACAATCAATATCTGGTGAAGAATTTGCTGATACTTTGGAGGAGTTGCAGGTAGTAACTTTTGTTTGTTTCATAAAGTGTTCTTATAATTATACATTATTCTGAAGTAATTCAATTAGCATGTTTGAGGTCTTGAGTGGCAACAGAAATGCTGAATGAATATAAATCTTTTCTAGTGCCGCGATTGGTGAATTGTTCTCGTTGGTTTTAATTTATTCAATTCATCATTACTTGGGCAACATAAATATTTCAATATTTGTTCTGTATATTTGTGTTTCTTTCATCAAACAGGGAATTAATCAGGGCACTAGCTAAGGTAAATTCAGGAATGAAAGTGGATAGGAACTATGTTTCCTGAAACAAGCTAATTGTGTTCACATAACTTTATTGAGATTTTAAATTAATGTTTTTTTTATAAAACTGATTTAGTTTGGTGCTTTATGGTTTTATATAATTGTTATACAAATTTAATTTTGATATTTTTTATATTTTTAAGAAAGTACATGCTTAGAAAAATAACGAAAACAAAATTATTTAAAGTTTAGTGCAGGCAGAAAACAAGGTTTTTGTATTGAAACATGTTTTTTGAATTCTTTTCCATGTTTTTTCTTTAATTTAAAACTAAAATTATAATTTTCTTAATTTTAAATATTCAACAACAAAAAAATTATGATTTCCTTTTCATTTATAATCAAATATATGGTTTATAATATTTGGGTTCCACAATCAACTGTTTTGAAATAAGTTCTTCAACTGTTTTGAAATAAATTCTTAATATAAGATTTTAACAAAAAATTAATATTTTTTTATTATGTTTTATTTTACGCTGTTGTACAATGTAGTGTGTAATGTTTGAAAACTTGTATAAGTTAAAGTTATTTGTAAATGATTGATGCAATTATCTATGAAGGCTATCAATGTTTGATATGTATTTGAAACTATTAATACTATATTCAATCAATACAATTTTGTTTATCCATGTGTATAATTTTATAAGAATTCTTAAATTACGATTTCTAATTTCTTTTAGGGAGAAAACCAGTACTTACCAAAAATGCGTGAATTTGTCGGCTGTAAAGGCAGTGAACCTCGCTTTCGTGGCTATCCATGTTCTTTGTGGACACTTTTTCATACACTTACTGTCCAAGCTTACAATAATGTTGAAAATAAGAGTAAGTTCCAAGTAAAATTTATAAAAAGATTTTAGTTTATTTAATTCATGATTACTTTGGGAACATAAATTATTTTAGTGTTTATTCTGTATATTTGTGTTTCCTAGATACTGTGTTATTGTGTATATTGTGTTTTCAACGTAATGTTTTGAAATTGCCTTAGGAATAAACTTAAAAAGGAAACAAATAAAATAAATTAATTTTGTGAAGTATAGATTAACAAGATAAAAATTTTGGACTCTGTACAGGGTACTCCACTTTTTAGGCTCAAAGAACATACTGTACTTAACAGTTCTTTTTGGTATTGGTTCTTTTTGGGACATAAATATTTTGATATCAACTTAAGAATTTAAACTGCAAAAACACACGCAAATAAATCAGTTGTGAAAATTTCAGTTTATATGGATTCAATTTTTAGGTTTAAAGGATAACACCGGTAAAGTTCTATTTGGCATCAGAGACTATGTGAAGAACTTCTTTTCATGCCAAGCCTGTGCTGCCCATTTCACCCAAATGGCCGCCAACGTTGAAAATGAGGTGAACACCACCCGAGACGCAGTCCTCTGGCTGTGGCAAGCTCACAACAAAGTGAACCTCAGACTATCTGGCGATGACACAGAGGACCCGGAACACCCAAAAATCCAGTTCCCATCCAGCAAAGCATGTTCCAAATGCCAATCGAAAGACGAGACCTCTGGAGATATTGTTTGGGACCACGACTTGGTCCTAAAGTACCTGCAACGGTTTTACGGTAGCGAGAGCATTGTCAAAGCACCTCTTCCCTTCCAGCACGAAAAGAGTGGCAGTTACACAAACTCTGCTACGGTAAATAATTTTAAAAATGCTTCGTTTAACGAGAACGGGAGCTTTCTGTGGTTTACCAATACGGATATTAGTCTGTGCCTGTCGCTGTATATAGTTTCGGCGCTTTTGCTTGTGGTTATCTTTCTCCTTTTTCGGCAAAGACGAAGGAGAAGGAAATCTTATTCGTCGAAATTTCAAGCGTCTTATCCTTAGTCTTCTTAACTTTAGGATTTATAAAAAAATTCCAAAGATTTGCACAAATGATGGGTCCAGGGGAAGACCCCCTTGATTGGCTAGGAATCTGCCCATATTCAGGTCTGCTAGCAGACATTCAACTGATTTCTCCCTTGGTTCTTCTCTCGCTACAAGCGTTGGACCAATGCATCCGAATGCAATGCCGATTTGAGGTTTCTGAATAAAACACAACATAAATTTTGGGATTGCCACAAGCAAAGAACCAAGTGAGAAACCGGTTTTCTTATACCAGTTTAGGTAGTGGCTCCCTATAGTCGCCAAAGCAGCCTGATATGGAGAGATGTCCAATCAATGAAGGGGTTTTTCCCCTGGACTCTTCAAATCCTGTGTGCCAATAATGTATAGTTTTATTGTGCACAGAACAAAATACCAAACGTTGAGATATTTTTTTACTTATTTATAATGACTAATTGGCCTAATCTTTCCAAGGGCCTAAGTGAGACTTAATTGAATAGATCAAAGTTATAAAATTAGTGCAAGTCATTAAATGTAATGCAAATTCCCCTTTTTTACTAAATTTTTTTATTGATAAATATTATCGTGTGTATATAAGTAGTGTTTAAGTCTTAAGTTATATAATGAGTATTTAATATACCCTTAAAAATTATAACATTCTTATTGAATTTCACACCAAAATGAGCTTAAGTATGCATTTATAATTATTATCTTAAGTTACATGTTTGTCTCTATAAGCATAAGTTATGAATGAATCTTTGGTAAAATAAATGTGACATTTGCAAAATGTTAAGTTTTAATGAAACAAACTCCTTTTTGTTTGTTGTCCTACGGAATTAATTTTTCTGATTTGTTAAGAATGGGTTGTATTGTCTATTTATTTATGAAATTATTTATAATAATAGATATTAGTACCTCATGATACTTAAGATTGTAATGCATTTTAAACTGTATCCCTATTTGTTATATATTTATAAAAGGTCCTTACTTTGGTAGATTATTTAAATACACTGCTAAAACTATGGGCACAGTTTTATTCAATCCAAATCATTATGTGAAAAGAGTTGGATGTTTTTTAAACAAATGATCTTTAAAATATTTAAAGCATTGCACTTTAATTATTTATTCCCAAGTTACATCAGGCGCACAACTAATTTTAAAATAGATTTTTCTTTTATTCAGTATAATTTATATTTTATCTCGTAAGTAGTTTTAAATAGAACTATGTACAAACTAAATAAATATATATTTGTTATGTGTTTTTAAATAAGTTGTATCAAGTAAGCTGGGCCAAAATGGGGTGCTTAAATGATTATTTAATTCATTAAAACTGCGATTTAATTCAAAGAAACAAATGATTCAACTAACTGTTATTATACTAAGCACTGCTTACTGTACAATATTTTTCAAAATCTATCGCATATTTAATATGCATAGACTGCTGCTTATATTAAATAAATAACTGATGAATTACAAACTATACAATTAAATTAATATTTAATTAAAAAAATTATTATTTTTGTAATTATTGTTTCTTTAGACATTTAGTACATATTTTTTTTACTCACTCAAACTTAAACATTAACCCTTTCAGTCCCATTGGCATCATCATTTTAGAAAAATTTTTATGATCATCTATAGCCATTTATTATATCAAAAATCACATCATTGAATTCTCAAACTTTTTTCTATTAGAAAATATTTTTTGATTTATCCCAATAGCAATAGATGTCAGCTCTATTATTTTTTTAAAACTATGATCAGAAACATGATGATGCCAAATGGCATCACTGGGACTGAAAGTATTAAACTAATTATTTAAAAACTATTTATACAATTAGAAAAAATATTTAAAGTAACAATTGTAAAAGGTATTTAATGGTTATATTTGATTTTTATTAGTGGTTTAGTATATTATGTATAAAGTAATTTTCAATGTATATTTACTTAAGATTTTTACAAATGAACCACTCACATATGTTAAGACTTAGGTTTACAAACATTTTATTTGTCTTAGATATAACCTCAGTTATATAATCTATCTATGACTTGAAATATTGTTCAAATTTATTTTGAAGTTCTATTCAATTGTTGTGTTTTGTATTTAGAAATCTAGGTTTTCTAAATAGCTTGTTAAAACAATGACGAATTTTATTTTGCAAGACCTTTTACTTTGGGCCTGGCTGTTTACGAACGAATCACGATCAAATTAACTAAACAAATCCACTGTTGTTTGTTAAAATTTCAATTGCAGAACAATAAGACATGGAACATAGAATTATAGATATTGTGTTTAAATACTAATTGGGTTTTACGTACTTTAATCAATTCTGTTATAAAAAATCCCTCAATAAATGTTGTGAATTAATTAAATTTTTTTGTCTTTATTTTTAGTTATATTTAAAGGTAATATATATTTTTAAATTTTTATTATGTTAACTATGGAAACGCCTTAAATTCATTTTTTAGAGTTATCGACAATATATATTGTGGTTTTTAATTATTTCAATTCAAATTGCCAATCTGCCATGATAGTTGGGGTTATATTTATTTTATTAATATAGCTTTATTTTACTGTGCAGAGTTTTTCCTATAGATAACCAGGACATTATACCACAGGTAGTTAGAGCAAGGCTTAGCTTTTCACCCCTTTAGTTGGTCAATAAAAAAAAAGCTGGCTTTGGAACTAAACATTACAGATTTTGTGCTAGTCTGACAAATTAAATAGACTATAGAGCATCTGCTACACTGTACTTCACACTTCAGATCTTTAAACCTATATTTGGGCTACTGGCCATGCTTATTTTTTATGAACTAGTGTGTATATGAGTTTAATTTAATTTTGCTATTTTCGGTCAAGCATTGTAAAATTTCGTAGCACTGTGCGAATACGACACATACGGAACACAATGAGGGCCACCTGCCTACCTTAACAAAGCAGGGCCGTTATCGTTGGGAATGGATGACTTTTCTTATCTGCATGTGCATAAAGGGCTTTCTTGTAAATTATCTAAAAGAAGTCCAATTGGTGCTCAAGCTTCGTCACCAGGTTTTGATGCCAATGATGAACCCTCTTTTTAAAATGAATATTTTAATACGTATGTAAAAAAATCATTTTTTAGTTTAAACCTTTTTTTGTGTATTGTAATCAATCGGTTATTGTTATCAAATCGCGTTCGTCCCGATGTAATCACATTAAGCTGCGTCTACTGTACACGCGATTAATCGAATCTGTTAATAAGTTAAACGCAAGATATAGATTCAATTTTAATTCTGCACCAAGGTTGGATAAAAAAAACTAAAAGGCATGATACCTTTCTTTAAAATTAGACACTTTAAATATCCTATTTTGATTATTTAATCGGCCGTTTTATTGTCGAATTCACCAATATTAAGCTCTAGTACGAATGTGACTGCTTAAAGTTATAAAGCATCGTTTTTTGAGTAGATTTTTAGATGGCTCTTTACACTTTCAGAGTGAAATTAATTCAACCAAACCAAATTAGGAAAGGGGTGTACGTCATAGTTTTTCTTCTATAACAGCGCTAATTGACTGCAACCGTGAAGGTGAACTTCAATGTTTGTTTGTTTACATCATCGATGGTTTACATTTGCCATCACATTTGAATTTGAAATTTTCGAAGGGGATTAATTTTACAGTGATAATACATAATGATTAGCACGATATATAATTCGAAATGATAAGGTATAAGGATAAGCTGTGTCTCCCTTAAATACTGACCCTACGCGATGTTTTCTCGACAACTAGTTTGGCGAGGAATAAAAAAATCGATGTATACCGAAACTAAGATTTTACCAACTATAGGCACGTTTACATGGGCCATCGAATCCATGGATTGAAAAGAAAACTCGGCAATTTCCCCTCTTGGGGATTTTCTCCCAGACAGAACCGGGATTGCAGGGTTTCATTGGGATTATTTCAAACCCTCCAATGAAGGAGGGTTTGATGTTTCATACCATGGATTCGGCCGCACACTATCATTTGGGTTAGAAATCCTGCTCGACCTCTTTTTCCCCTAATTAGGATTTAGGCATTCCGTGGATTCGATGGCTCATGTAAACGCCCCTTATGAAGCTGTATACAGAATGAGTTAAGAAGGGTAATGATATAAAGGCCAGTGTGTTCATTTGGCGAGTTCGAAAATGTAAAGTAGGGTTTCTTATGCCCACCAAGTTGCATTAAATATGAGGTGGAATGTTTACCTCATTTGGGCATTTTCCATTGCCTGGCAACGTAACGCAAGTTTCCAAATCGAGATCGGCCATTATATCCTAGCTGTTCCCAGTAATCTTTTGATTTTTTTAATCAACGGTGTTTAAAGTATAAAATGATGTGTCTTACATTGAAGTAATGTTGAGTGGATTTAACGGTTTGTTTGGACTTACTAGGGTTGCTTGGCGAATTTCTGACAGTTTCACATTTTTTAAGCCAAGCATTTCCACCTCCTTCTCTACCTTATGGTATGCAGTGGTTTTTTGAATCAAAGTGCTGTTGTCAATAATGAGTGGCTGAGAGGTTAAACGTTCCTGTCTCGTAAGTCCAATATCGCGGGTTTGAGCCCCGGCTGAGTCGTCGGATTATCTGGATGGGAAAATTCTGGGCACGCATGTCATATGATTATGTGGCATGTAAAAGATCTCTGGAGAGGCCATTTGGCCTGGGCTCTCTCTGCAAAATTATATCTCGGCATACATCCACAGAGAGCTCAGATTCATAGTAACCTGTGCGTCAAAATTGGTAGCGAGAGTCGCCTAGATGGTATCACAAAAAATGGGTTTCTGTTCTGGGGAATATGCCGAGTCGGCAAAGGCTTGAACGCCACGTTGCAGCCCCATTAGAGAATTTTTTTTGTGTAACATGAGTTTAAAAACAGATAACCAAGTCCGATTTGTACAAATTTTAGTCCATGAGAAAACTTCATTTTTAATTTCATGGAAATTATAGAAACCTTTTCCCCCCTAAGGCAATGGAGCAAGTCTCAAATCCAACAAGTTCTAAAATCCATTCATGCAGAGTGCGTCAAAATTGGTAGCGAGAGTTGCCTAGATGGTGCCACAAAAAATGACTCAGTTCTGGGGAATGTGCCGAGTCTGCAAAGGCTTGACGGCCAATGTTGCAGTCCCATTGGAGAAAAAAAATAATGCCTCTAGTCTAGAAATCGCATCTTGAACACTTATCTTGTGAAAATCATAAAACTTCCTTGGAAATGAAGAAACAGGCAAATGTTAGCCGTTAATTTAGATATATTACATGTGTCAATTCATTAAAATGTTTAACTGATTTTATTCTGAGATTTCAGAAGGTAAGCTATGATATAATGGTGATCTTTTCATTGGCAACTTTTGGCGAGCTTGAAAAATTAACATAGGGCTGCTATACCTGTCCAGTTGAATGAAATATGTAGTGGAATGGTTATCACATTTGGGCATTTTTGTTGCTTGGCATCTTAATGCAAGTCGACACCGAGCATTATATCATAGCTATGCTTTTTAGAATAAAATTAGTATACTTTAATTGTGTTTGATTTTATTAATTTAACCCAAGTGCTTATATTTAATTTCAATTTGTCATTTTGAAAAACCAGAAAGGTTCTATGTTAAATGTATGAAATAGACATAATTTGAACTTAAGAATGAAAGAATACAGAAACTTTTAAAGTAGTAGCAGAATAACTTTTCTGTTCTATTTGAGTATTAACGCATTTCCCCTATCTATGTTTTGTGATTCAGAGAGGTATCTTTCTGGAAGAAACATTATACAGATATATTAATGGTAATGGATATGGTAATTATCAAGTCAAATTCAGGCAAACATTTTTCAAAAGAGCTTGAGATTACGGCTTTTAAGACTTTTGAATTTTTCTGTTTAGTTGTTTGCATCATAATAACCTTTAAAATTATATGAAAAATGAATAATTTTAAATTAAAATTAAATTAAAGAATCAATTTTTAAACACATATTTAAATCATAATATCATACAGTGAATATTTTTTTTAAAAAAAGTGAATGCTAATATTGTATTTTAATTTTTAGGGACTAAATGCCTTCTCATCTTTGCTTCAGCTCTTCCTTTGTTACTGCTTTACTACATCGATAAGTTTCTGGATGTATTTTGGACAGGATGGTGGTATTGCTTTCAAATCTCTTGAGTATATGATTTAGGTAGTTCAGGGCAAATTGAGCTGAAACGCTTGTACACTGCTCAAAACAATTAGGGGAATTCATGGTTTAAGCCATTTCGCCCCCCAATGATTCCATTTGGTACCATCAGCTTCCGATTTTTTTTTCTCAGTAAGTTGAACTTGTACTTATTTATTGTTAGATGGAAGAATCATGTCTTTTGAAGAATTAAATAATGTTTGTTTTAATTGAATGAAAATATGAAAAACATGGTAAAATAAAATTCACTCCCAAAAACTTTTATGAAATAAATTGACCCTAAATTCTTCATGTTTGCATTCCTAAAAGTCTAAAATTTGATTTTACCTTTTTTTACAATTAAAATTTTGAAAAAATTATTGTTATAATTTATTCAAAAGTTATGATTCCAATTTTTTGCCTCTTAAATTTAGGTTAAAAAATTAAGATTTGTTTCCCTGTTTTTTACTATTTCAATCTGGATGCATAAGGAATCAATTTCACAAATTTTAGATTTTTAAAATAAAAAAATTAAAAGTTGGAACTCGAAAGGTAAGCAAAAGTACGCAAAGTGTTCCCCTAATTGTTTTGAGCAGTGTATTTCACTCTTAATTTTGTATGATCCTACTAGAAGGAGTTTGTTGTTATTAGAGATTTTTCTCATGTATCTTGATGGTAATGGTACACTTGACTTGATATCATAGTTTATCAACTGCATTTAGTTACTCTCTTATTATAGTTTTGAAAATTTCTTTTTTAACTCTTCGCTCGAAATGTACACATAGATTGACCGTTGTAGATTCACCTCATAACTTCATTTTACAATTTTTCTTAATACTAAATATTGTATTGTAAACTAGAATGTTCCTGCTTTCTAAAAATACTTTTATTGAATCAGCTGATTTATTAATTGTATTAAAAAAAGTGAGTATCAAGACGGCCAAGCAGATTTCGGAGGTCTTGCAAAATAAGTTTTTTTGGCGGTTAATTAGGACAATTTTTAGTTAAAACAAAAGTTGAAAGTTAGATAGGATCGTTCATCACAAAAAAACTGACAGAACTTGATTATTCATAAATTATAATTTTTTTTATATTTTTATACCGCTCGAAACCTTAAATTCCACTAAATTGATTTGGCTAAGAAAAATTAATTGCTAATTCATTTAAAATTACTTGCAAAATATGCCTTTATACTTTAATGGGAAAACAAGATCAATCCACTTAAATTTTAGTTTTTCTGAGTTTATCATTTGCATTAGGTAATTAGTAAATTCATACAATTTTATATGTAGCATGATTAGGATTATCTAGTAAATTTTAAAATTATACAATTAACAGCTGCCATGTAAAAATTTGTAAGGTTTTAACAAGGGATTAAAGGATTCGCTGAAATATTTGATTACAATATAATTGAATTATCTCAAGACAATAATACACTTCTTATACAAATTCAAATTTTTTTCTTACTAATTAGCTACTAAATTTCCCATTAAATAAATCTTACTTTTTAAAAACTTTCATGACCAGCATTATTTCATTACTTATTATACAAATTTGGAACCAATTATGTCGTGTTAAAATAAATTTTCAATTTCTTAAGAAATAATTAGTCTTTAGTAGTTTTGTAATGATGTTTTATACACGGTATCTGGATTATCACTATGTACTTAAGTATAGTGTAATTATATAAAAAAAATGGTAATAATCAGAAAAATATTAGGTTTTAGGACTCATTAGGTATCAAATAGTAAGATCGGAAAATTTCAAAGCTCAAAAGTGTGTGAGCTTCCCTCCCAAGGACTTCCCTAAAATTTAATCCCACTACTTTTTATAAATTTGATCCTACTACCAACGGGATCACTTACAAGGTAGTTTTTTTTACCATAAGCATTGATACTGTACAAATATGTGTGTTGCAGCCAATTTTCGACCAAATATACATTTAATGTAACTCTAATGTACATTCTTACAAACTCAAAACATTGAAACAAATTATGTATGATCAATCCACATTTTACTAATTTTTTTTTATTAAAATGCACAATTTATTACCTAATTGTCTTTTAAAATTTATTTTAATGCATGTTTTTATTGATGCAGTAGTTATTTCAATGTAAAATAATGACGAAATAAAAATATTTGTTTTTGATGATCTTGGTCTTATTATTTACCATATTTGAATAGAATTTCAGTACTGCTCCAATAGGGCCTCGATACCTAGTTTATTAGATCAAAACTTTTATAGAAATTATATGTATATATGAAAGAAATTTTGAAGGATGCGTAAACTTGCAATTCTACAGGGATTTATTCTACGGTACAAGTTAATTATCACAAAATTTTCTTTTGTTTATCTACTTATTATATTAATATTCATGTTTTTATAATATCTACTATTGCATGAGAAACTTTATTTAAAAAAATATTTGAAGGAAATTTTTTCCCCATATAAATTAGTTTGGAATGGCATCATAATATATAGTATAATGGATTCTTTGGTTCATTATTTATTGAGTGACACACTGTTTTTGCATTAAAAAGGAGCGTTTTATATAAGTAATTTTTGCTTATTAATGAGTAATTCTATATAAGGCCATCAAATTTACAAATTATTCACTGTGCTATTAAGTTTTATTCTGAGAATTTTGATATTTTCCTCGTATCTATGTTTTGCATTTCACAAAGAGATAAATTTGAAACAGACAAATGGACAGTTTAAAATTATTGGTGTTTGTAAAAGAGTATTAATGAAAATTGCCAATTTCGTTCTTTGTCCAAGTTGGTCTATTAAAACCGTATGTGTTTTTGTATAAATATTTAATCAACTATTGAAGTAACAGGAAAGTAGATTATTTTAGTGTTTAGAACTTCTTGTTTAATATTAAATTAGTACATTTAGTAAACTTATTCATACTACTCAAACATTTTGTTAAACAAATTAGGAAAGAAATTTTATTGCCAAAAGCTACAAAAAGTTAGAAACAGTTTTAAAACGATCGTAGAAAAAAAAAGTTAGGACTAGAATATTTGTAGCGTTATAAACAGAGGGAAAATATTATTTAATTTGTATTTTATCAAAAGTTAAGGGTCAAGATGTAAAAGTGTTTTTAATAATAAATACTTGGATTTTTTGTTTCTTAACAAATGGTGTTGGTTGCAGGAATTGGAAAGTTACCTGTTAAAAGTAACTACAGTGATATAGTTACTTAATTGAAAAGTAACTGTTAGTTACTTAATATGAAAAGTAAGTAACAGTTATTTACAAAAAAATAACAAATCACAGTTACTTTCAGAAATTTCAAATCATAAGAACATTTGAAATTGAACCAGTTTACTGTTTTATTTTTCAAGAGAAACAAGATTAAAGAAATAATTACGAATGAAAAAAGTTAAGAACAGAAGTTCAACCTTTTTAAAAGTTAAATAATAAAATATAAGCTGAACTGCAGAAACTATTTGTGAAGAGCAGCATAAGAAGAAACGGAAAAGTAATTTTTTTTGCTACTTCATAACCACTAAAAGTAACGAAGTTAGTTACTACATCATTAAAATATAATGGCATTACCTAAAAAAGTAAGTTACAATTTGTTACTTTGCCGGCCCACTGGCACAATGGTTAGTATACTAGCCTTTGGAGCTGCTGGGCTTGGGTTCTAATCCCAGTAAAGGCATGGATGTTTGTGCTTGTCAATAAATGTTATTTGTCTATGTGTTTGTGTCGTCCTTCTTTGTGTGTCTCTTGTGACTGTCTCTTCTGGCGAGCTCGGTAATGGGCTATAAAGCCTACACTCTCCCTTCTAGAGGGCGCATTCAATGTCAGTTGTCACTTTAATGTCTGGTTGGTTGATCAATAAAACAAAAATAAAGTATATTGATGTAGTAAAATATGCATAAATATCAATAAATTCATCAGTAATTATAGTGAATTGTTAAAAATGGTTTATTTCATTTGTTAGATAACAAAAACTTAAAATATCAAACTAAAACTTAATCGTGTATTAAAATAACTTACCATTTTCAAAATATTAGTTGAGTTATAAATAGAAGATGGCTATCTGTACAATAGTGAAGTTATTGTTTATAAATTTAAAAGCCCTCAGGGGAGATGTTTATAATTATTCTGATGGTGTGCTGACCAGTAGGAAAGGGGATTGATCGACACAAAATAAAAGTTAACATAATTTACAAGTCACCATCATTAAGGGTGCTTTCGTGCAACAAACAAGTTTATATAGCTATACTTAAACTGACCTTAAGTTTGCAGCATAGAAATGTACTGAACGGAGGAAAATGGGTAAACAATGCAGCTGGCGCCGAAATTTTGCCTACTCTGATTGGCTGCTCCTTTGACCCTGATATTCGTGCGCCCTGTTACGTCAAAATCGAAGGGAAAAATTACACTCTAACTGAAGCTAAAATAATAAATGTATGTCTTGAAATAACAAATAAAATTGTTTATTGAATGTGAAACACCTTTTTTTATTCGATTCTCGCACTCAAAAATAAGAACTATTTACCCTTTTTCTCGTCGAACATTTGTATACTGCAAACTTAATGTTGGTTTTACTGCAGTAATAAAAAAATTAAATAGATTATGTGGATTAAATTCATTAAAAAAACACAATTTTATACAACAGGGTTTTATTTGGCAAAATTCTAAGTGTGGCTTGTACAAATGTCATTAATATAAGGAAATTGTAATTAAATATAAACTTAATATACATATTTCAATAGATACATTTTCCAAATAACTAATTCTACAGTATTTGTTTTTAGCTTGCATATTTAAAAATGAGTTAACATTTTGGATTATCAAAAGCAAGTTTGCATTTAGAATTTTGAACAAAGCTATGATGTGATATATATAATTGGATGTTAAATACTCAGTTTAATATGAGTAAAATGAGTACTTAATACATGGGCAGTAATATTTCATAATAACCTATTATCTAATGGTATAAATATGCATTTAAGTACATAATTTAAGGTTTTTGAGTTATAACACACAGTATTAAAGAAAACAAAATTTAAATAAAAAGTACACATGCATTAACAGTTTCTACATACAAATATTGAAAAATATATTAAACATAGAGACACAAAATATCACCAGTATTGCTAAATAAAGCCTTTGATAAATTATAATTTTTTACAAAACTACATAGGCCTTATCTACGGTAAAAAAAAACAACAAAAAAGTATATATAATACTTCGTATTTAACAAAATAACCTTAATATTTTGCTAAATATAAATATATATACAATATTATATACAATATATGGCACTATTTTTTAAATAAAAGCACGGCAGTATATGAGGCTTATATTTGCAAAACCTGAATAAACAAAGAACTTCATACTAGTCTTGGTTCAAAATTGTGACACAAGGAATTTTTTAACAAAAGGGCAGTAGAATTTTTCTTAAATGCAAAAAATATGGAATGTTAAGGTTGAATAATGTTTCTTTTTCCTAGTAGAAAAAGGGCCAAGGTCTAAATAAATTGGTAGGACTTTTCCACACAAGTTATAGTAAGGAGAAATAATATATAGAGACACAAGTGTCTAAGGACGATTCCGCAATTACAGGTTCAGAAGTTATTTAAGTTGCACTAGATGTAAAGACCAATTTTACTAAAATTTAAAATTTTTGAAAACTAGTATTAAATATAAATTTTATTTATGCTACTACATTAAACATTTTATATTAAAGGTTATTTTGATTCGGAATTCAGTTCAGAAATTAATAGTTCAAAGAGAAAAATTTTTATGTGTCATGGACACAAATCCAATTCCTTATGTTTTAATTGTGTTTGCATTAATTATATTAGAATATCAGAATACAGAAAGTAGGTTAGACAGAAGGCCAAACTATAACCCAAACCAATAAAATAAAGTTTTTATAGTAGTAAATGTTTTATTTTACCTCCCCCTAACAATTTTTTTTAAAATTGTGCTTCACCGCAGTAATCCCTATGATATAATTTTAATAATTAATTCAATAAATTTAAATGTTTTCTTAATTAAGATCAAAGTCCATTACGTGTTATGTCCAATATGAATTAAATAAAAATAAATTTAAGTCCAAAATTAAAATAATAAAACTTAACATGTGGAATTGCCCTTAAGAATTTCTTCCAAACTTATTATTCTCTTTGTACTGGACATAGGCCCCTTTCATACAACAATATAGACTGTGTAATGTCCTATTGGGTGGGTTCTTTATTCTCTGGTGTGACCACCGAGCCATCCTTTTTAGTGACATCTCTTAAGGAAGACCAGGTTTTATGCAGCCAAGTGTGTTTGGAAGCTTGAATTTCAGCCACCGCGTTATTTAGCTGATGGATAAGATCCTTGAAAATATAATTTCAGAGTAAATGGACGAATATAGATTGGCAAAACATATAAATTAATAAAACTAGTTTTTATTTACAGTGATTTCCATATTGGGGAACTACTGATAATAATATAAAAAATTCTACAATTATATATAAAAAAAAAGTCACTACGAACAAAATTTGAAAATTAACAAAAATAGTAGATCATCAAAAGTATATAAGTGGAATTGCCCATAATGCATGGTCCGAAAAAATTAACAAATGTAGACAGTGTGGCCATAATATAATATTTAACTATCTGGAAATAGAAGAATGGTATTGCAAACTATTTCACATTCAAAATATAAAACTCATTGTTATTACTATATGAAAGTTTCACATAAATATTTGGAAATTGAATTTGGAAAATGTTAACAAAATTATTCCAGTTTCCAGATTGCACTTAGTGAAAAAAAACACTGTATAGACTTCTGTCTATAAGTTTTTCAAGAGTTTGTTTCAGCAAGAAATATGTGCAGTTTTGAAGGTCAAGCATATGTGTAAAATTGATAATGTTACATGTGCACAGTCCCTTATGTTCTTGCCACAACTATGACAAATGCTTAAAATGATTTGAAGGTTATGTTAAAAACTATTAAAAAAACTTTTTAGAGGGAAATTTCTTTTGTACCTTTGTTATTTTAAAAGTTATACTACTAGAATAAAGTTTTACAAATATAAATAGTTTTGAACTAAAACATATTAACTAAAGAAAGATTAAATTTGTCGAAATATATCTAAAAATGGAATACATTGTAACTTTCCTGATTTATTTGCATTTTTTTAAGGCACACTTTATGTTCCTAGTAATAACAAATAATAATCAGCTGTTTCTAATTAAAAAGTTAACATTCAACCAAAAATACCTGTTTGTTACAATTTTTCAATATTAAATACAGTCAAACTTTGTAAAAACAAATCCTAAGGAACCAATAAAATGTGCTACTTTAACTAGAATTCAATGCATCCAATGATTCAAAAGTGCCTCGATGAGTACAAGGAACACAATTCAATTTGAATCCACAATAATTCACCTTAATTGTGCAAATTAACAATTTTTTACTGTATTTACATTTCTACATTATATAACATACTACATTCAGAAATCCTCAACATGGCTCTATTATAAAGTTTAACCTCTTAAGACACAAGAAAAATCCTACATGTATATTTTTAATCTAAACATAATTTTCATATGGTAAAAAATATGTTTTGCAAAGAAATTAAAAAAATTATGTTTAATAGTTACTAGGGATACGACTTTAACTCTAAAAAACACACAATTTTTTTTTTCTTAAATGCAACAATAAAGGGCAAGTCTGTATCTTGTATTTGTAGTTAACAGATTATTTTAACCTTGTTTTTGATGTAAAATGACTTTAAAATTAATTACTAAAAGAACTTTTTGAAAAATTCTTCTAGTAAGTTTGAAAAACAAAATTAAAATAGTTTTTTAAGAATTCTAATATCATATTAACCCTCGTTCAACTTTATAAAGAAATAAATGACTGATACCTGTAATCAAAGGCTGGAAATAGATATTTGGATCTTCTTCTATCGGACCAGGGCGATTTCAGAACTAATTAATGTGTTAATTGTTTGTGGGAAGGTTTTAAAAAATGTCCCCAAATGGAGACGCCAGGTCGCAAGAGGTTAAAAACACATCTAAAATGTATATTAAAATAACATACATACCTGATTCTTACACTCTGATTCCACCAATGCTAACTTGGTTTGGGCTAACTCAAGTTCCAGTTCCCTTATCTGCTTGTCGTTATCAATAAGTTTAATATTTGACTCATTGTCCACATTGCTGTTATTTTTTATGGTAGAGTTGTTTGATGAAAATATTTTTTGAGAACATGTTTCACAATCCTGTACTTCATCCTATCAAAGAAAGTAAAAAGAAATTAACTATTTTCATTAATATTCTTTGTCAAATTAAAAATAACCCATTATCATTGGCTAAATTTGTTTGAAATTCTTAGAATTATGATGCAATTTTTTAAATAAATTATCTTTTAATCTCCACAATTTAATTTATAGTTCGAAAAATATATAATTAGTAAAATTGATGCTTTAAAAATAAAAGCGAAACTTTGCATATTTTTTATGCAAAATTAGAATTCTGTATACATCTTTCTTCATACATAGATAATGAACCATCAAAAGAACTCTATTGTGATATTACAACAATCCAAACCAAATTATAACACAAAAAATAAATATTCTTTCAAAGGTTTTATTTTTAATTTAAATAAAGTTTCTTGTAAGTTTGACAAAATGACAACAGAAAATATTTAATGAAAATGGAATTGGCATGTTATTTCAATGTAGATTAAAATTTTAGTTATTTAAATTTTAAATATACTTCTAATTTAAATTTTTTTAATGAACTTTGGGATGTAACCTAGCCCGATTTTTTGCTTTAAAATGACATGTCCCACTTGTTTGTGCGATGTTTGGTTTGCTCTGTGAAAGTGGGTGACAGACGGTCAGACGGACTGAATGATTATAAAACCTTCCACTTTTTACGTTATAAATGTAGTGTGGAAGCTAAAATTAATTATTTTTTTGTGTATGGTCTCTTTGAAGGTATGCTAAGAAAGGTACATTATGCTTTAGGATCCATAGAAATTCCTTCAAATTTTCTTAACATTAAAGCAAAGTTTTTAGTTTTTGAAAATTACATATTTGTGAATTACATAAATGTGAATTAAAAAATTATTTAATTTAAATTATTTAACATGTAACACTTTTTTTTAAAATTATAAAATTCAATAAAATATATTTAAAACAATACTGCTTTAAAGCAAAGTCAAATATCTTAATTAAATGTGTTCAATACCTGTTATTTTAATGGATTTAATGAATTAAATAAACAAACCTTTACAGTATTCACAAAGTCTTGGAACAGTTTCTGTTCTTTTTCCAATCTTCCATTAAGTTGGCTGCATATCTAAAAACATAAATTTGAAATTATTTAAAACCAACATTTATATTGGACCTTTGAAAATATACATTTTAAACTTGACCCCATATTTTGAAATCGAATAAGAAAACAATTCAGTAATGCTAATTGCATATTAAACACAACTTACTTGCTTATATTCCGATATTATGCTGTTATTACGAGATATTTCGCTTTCTGCTTGTTGCAATTCCCTTCTACAAAGTTCCTTAAGCTAAAAATACAACAGAAAATATTAATCAATATTTACTAATCTAAGATTGAAATTTAAAAATACTGATATCCTACCTATACTGTATTATCCTTATAGTATTTATAACTAATAGGTATGGATGGACAGGTAAACCAACGTAACAAGACAGGGCCGGATTTCTAAATAGGCTAAGTAGGCTGTAGCTTAGAGCAAAAAATTTTACTAACAATTAAAACAGCATTCCAAATAAAAATTATTATAAAGATACTGCTATTTTTAAGAAAGAAAACAAATAATTTACATTAATGTGTAAACAGTAAACATATATATAGTACTAATATTTAGTAGTAAACATGGTAGCTGCGAGGGCAATTAGACTGTCCTCCCCTGATTTTTAAGTTGAACGACAAATAGTAGAACAGTTTAAAAACTCCACCTATTTTTTCGCTTTCGAGTGTACGTAGATGATTCTAATATGTGAAAAGAAAAAAAATAGTGAAGAAAACTTGCATTTGACGGCAAATGGATTGTAAGTTACAGGCGGCAAATCTTTAAATCTGGCCTTCTATCTAGACCATGGGTTCCCAACCAGTGGTACGCGGGAACATTTCAGGTGGTACGCGTGAATAATGTGAGCAACAGGATGCGATCAATAGCTTCTGTGCACATGTGCAGTGATTACGCAAACATATTACTCATTATTTTAACCCTTAACCTTATTTTTAAAAAAAATCTTTAACTTCTGGATCGGATGTAAAACCTAGTACGCTTTGATCTTCTGGCAAGCTCTGCTATTTTGTATGTCATTTTTTACGAGTTACTAGTGTGAAAGAGGATTTTCTGAATTTTATATAGTAAGGGGGAAAGTACATAGGAAGCAGAATAGGTGTTGAAGAGCACTTTGTGAAGAAAAGTTCCATTACTCTTAATGTTGATAGTATTATAATCACAGGGAAACAACAAGTTTCCCACAAAGGGCTATAAAAGTATATTTGATGGTGATTAATTTTTGATGCATTTGTACTATTTTTTTTATTTGTATGCTTTTAGACAATATAGGTAATAAATAAAACTGCGAATTAATATCATTTTAATGTGTTTATTTCTCCTTTATTATAAGCTTATTAAAAATAAGCAAATATCTAACCATTAAATACGAAGTTTTCTCAGGAATTTTACTCAAAAAACTTTTGAACACTTTTAGAAGAGTAAATATTATACGTTTATTAAAACATTTATTGGTGGTACGCCAAAATTTCTCAAAAAGTCAAGTGGTACGCAGATGCAAAAAGGTTGGGAACCCTGATCTAGACTAATGACTCTAAGCAATACGAAAATATACTGAAAGACTAATTTTTTTTAAAGCAAAATTGGTCCAATTCTTTGTTGTGGTTGCTGAAGTTTACCTGTCAACAGCAGCATTTTGATTTATGTACCTGTTGAAAGGTATATACTTATAAATTAAATTTGAATTAAAAAACTAGCTGTTTAGAACATAAAACCTACTTGGTTAACTTCAGTTTCAAGCCTCCGTTTTTCATCTTCCATTTCTGATAGAGACTTTTTTGTACAATTCATTTCTCTGTAGTAAGTTTCAATTTTCTCCATAGCCTTTATGAAAAAATATTAATTTTTATTTAAAATAAATTATTTGGTAAGAAAATGCATTTAATATATAAAATGATTCTTACATTTTTCAGTTCACTCCCTAGATGTGATTTAACATTGATAAGCTCATTCGCTAAATCATCATTTTCATGCTCCAGCCTCATATTACTGAGTTGAAATCTGCTATTTTCTTTCTACAAAACAAGTATGTTTTGTTAGAATATAATTTAGCATTGAAAAGCTGCTAAAAAGTAACATAAATCTGAAACTTAAAAAAAAAAGATTTCAATAAACAGAAACAGACTGCCCTAATTTGTAAATCTCAAGCCAATATTGATATAAAATAGATAAAAATGAAATAAACAAGTTATACAAAAAATTAAAATAATCTTTAGAAACTAATTATTTTCTATGTGTTAAGTTAGTGCACAACTTATTATTATTTTTTTTTAAGGGTATTAGTATTGATCTGCAAAAAATATTTTTAATTAGAAACATAAACTTTATAAAAACATTAGTCTTATTTGCTTAAATATTTTCAGAGAAATTGCTTTGAAAGCATGTGTAAGTTTTGATGAAGTACTCTTTTACAAAGTGCAAACCTCCAATTGTGGCTCTTGTGTGACATTAATTCAAACAACCAATAAGCCAACTATCTAGATTTAACTTGGTAATAACCCTTTTTTTGAATTTCTGGCACCAAAAGACAGTTGTATGGTTGTCTTTTTGAAAATCCAGCCACTGGTACATATGACACAGAAATTCAGAAAGTAGCTAAAAATCTGGTATTGCCAAGTTAAAGCTGTAGAGTTGGTAGGCCTGATAGTGTATTTCTTACTAGCAAACTAAAGTAAAACTTTTTTACTCCCAAAATCAAGTTATTTTTACTGAATAATAAGTTCGAATAAGTGTTAAAATAGGAAAATTGTTACGTTGGTCACCATGAAATATCTCAAAAATTAGTGCTAAACATGCTTAAAAGTATGTTAAAAAGAAAATAGAATATTTTATACTTGTAGTTTAGATACTGGATCTTCCTGGTGCTTTAGCTGTTCTTTCTGAGCTAGATAGTCCTTTCCATATTTCTTCAACTTTTTTGCCTAAAAAATCCAATTAACAAACACACTATCAAATATCACATACAAAAAAATAAACATGCACATGCCGACCCAGCAGTGCAATGGTTATGATGCTAGCCTTTGTAGCTTCTGGGTTCGGGTTCGAATCCCGATAAGGCATAGATGATTGTGTTTTTCGAGTATATGCAGAGTATGTGCTCGTTAAATCTGTTGGGTCCAAAAGTCTTGTATGCGGTCATTGCACTGTCTCCTACAGGTCCCTGGAGACTATTTCCCTCCCCTTCAGGGACATGCCTAAATTATGGAGGTGGCACACGATAGAGTTCTTCAGTTTATTTTATTTTTTCCTCAAGCAAATATTAAAGGAAAATTGAGGTTTAGTAAATAGTAATTACAGTATTTAAGAACTATAGTAATCAATTTGCATATGTGAAAAAAGGAAAAATGTATCAACGTGAAAAAAGAAAATGAAAAAATACTATACCTTAATGTTTATAGCAACAGTTAACAGCTCTCGGGCACTATTCTCACTTCTGTACTTTTTAGGAAGGGTTACCCGGAAGTACTTTAATATACCCTCAAAATCCAAAGCCAGTAAGTCTTTTCTAGATAGCTAAAAATACAAAATAAATGAATTTGAAAAACATTCAATTTGCATACTTTAACCCTGTAATGCATGATTTTTTTTATCCTGAAAAAATATATTTGTGTCTTTGATACTCATACATTATGGGAAAAAAATAGAAAAAAATAAATAACTGCATTGGAATTTAAATAATTTCAATTTTTAAAAATGTTGCCATAACGGCAAAAACCAACTACAAAATTCCAATTTTGATAAGATGATTAGAAAAAGAGTAAATATATTTGAAAATAAACCTCTTGAACTATAATTATTTTTTCAAAACAATTAATTTGTAATTAGTACTAATATTATTACACTTTGAATACTGCCAAAGACGTAATTTCACAACAGTTAATAACTTCACTCTTTAATTTTGAATACACTTTTACTACTGTCATCTATGAGGGTTATTAGTAACTAAAACTTCAAAATGGAATGTAATAGATGAAAAAAACAACAACACAGATTTGTCGAGAGGGAGCTCTACTTTAATAGTATAAAGTGGATTATGTTGCTTGTTGCCATATGGCAACAATATGCATTAGAGGGTTCAACAGATTTTGTGTGAATTAAACTTAAAATAAATTACCATTAAGAGAGCCAAGCCGACTTGAAATAAAGTGTCAATGCCCTGAAAGGGAAGGACATACATTTATAAGTAAAATTATCTTTTACAAAACAAATTAGAGGAATCCGATCAAAATGAATATTACTTACATCTAAGAGAAATATGTCCAATATATAGAAGACAACCACAAGTGGAAACTTGGATGTGTAAAGGGTAAGAAACCATTGTGATGCAAACATGTGCATTTCGATTCCCAAATCATAAAAGTGAGCGTGTAGTTCAGGTATTCTTTCCTAGAAAAGAGTATTAAAATAAAAATAATGAAAAAATGGCAGCAAGGTTAACTGATAATCTTACTATTCAAAACAATAGGTATATTAAGGTTGCAAAGTAAGAGAGTGTTAAATAATAACAAAAAAGTTTTTGTTAAAAAATGGACTGAAAAAAAGTTGCTCTATATAAAGGAAACAAAGATAATTTTGGTAAAAATATATTAATAACAATGTTAATTTTATTAGGCATTTTTTAAAAAGAAAAACATTAAACTGTTAACATTTTTTAGGGTAAGATTGCACCAGAATCCTGGAACTTTCTAGCTGCGACCACTATATGGGGGCGTGGATTCACTAATTTTGTGATAAAACAATAACTTTGATTGACAGCTAAAACTTTAAAGGATTTCAGCACAATTTTGCACCAAATGTTTTTACAGTGATATTCAGTATAGATTTTTAGGCCCCCAACATAGATGGCTGGAAAGAGACCTCAAGGTGTTAGGTTAGGTTAGGCTTTTAATTATTGTCGCACTAGAGCTACATGAGGGCTATTAGCGAGGGGCGTCGTATTTTAGAACCAGTGAAGTGACAAGCCGACATCTGAATAGGCACCCAACGCAACCTTTAGGGACGACATCGAACACAGCGTTAGGACTTTGCAGGATATTTAATGTGAACTCCATTACACAGGGGTATTATTCGTTGGAATTTTTTGGCTGCACAAGCCGTTTATAGGTCAGCAGTTATTTTGGCGATGCCCCGGCTCGAACTTGGGACCTTTCGCATGCTAGGCGAGTGCCAAACCGACTGGGCTAACCAGCCCCTCAAGGTGTTAGGAGTTAATCGATGGAGGGCCATTGTGGGAGACAGAGTCAGATGGAGGAGACTTGGAGACACGGCCTGGGCCTGTAGTGTCAGCGAAGAAAAAGAAGATTTTTAGAAAGTATGTAGTACGAAAAGCAAATAAACCAATCCATTTATTTGTGGTAGAAAATATTTTTTTTTTGTGCAATTTATTTTAATGAAACATTTTAAGGACAGTAAATAATTTCTGCATGTGAATTAAATTGGTAATTTTGAAAGGTCGTTAAGTACCACTTACTTCCACTAGTTTTTCCAACTGATAAAGCCTAAGATGAAGCTCCTCAAATCCATTTCTGAACAAATTTCTCAATCCATATTCGAACATGATTTTTACAAGGATACTAAAAGCTTGCTCTTCAGGTATCTACAGGGTAGTAAAAATGTTGAAAAGTATAAAAATTTAAAATGCTACTGAAACATTTTAGAAATTCTATAAAAAAATAAGAACACTTTATATTAAAATTCAGATGCATCAAATATTCAAGAAATACATAAGATTTGACTTACATGTAACAATAGAGCTGCTGCAAGGAAAGACTGACCCTGGCAATATCCGATTTCTGGATCATAAACAGAGTAGGCCTAGAAATAAAGTGTCATTGGATTTTATATTCTAAATTTTAAAATTTTTAAAATCCATAATTCAATTATTTGGTTTGGATTATTACAGGTTTATTGAATAAAAGAGATTGCCATCTCAATATATTGACTTAATGTCAATTACATATAATTTAAAAGATTTAATTGGAAAAACAACATCTCTCACTGTTAAAAATCTAACTGTAAAATACACAGAGAGAATAATAGTACATATGAAACTCAATTTAGCATACCTATTTTAAGTTATTTATTTTTGTAGAAATAAATTTCAATTTTGAAACAATTGTTTGTCTCAGTTCATCGTAAAAAAAAAAACCCATGAACTTTTTAATTAAAATAAAATACAAAAAAATACCATGTCATATATAATTTATTCTTAGTTTGTCATTATTAAATTGGTAACTTTCAAAAGGTAATAAGTGTTAAAAATACAGTAGTTTTCTGATTCAATTTTAAATTTAAAAAATATTTTAATATATTTAAAATACTAATTAGCAACAAACTAGTGTATTTTAAATGCTTCTTAAAAAATATAAATTAGTGCATTTAAATATTTACGGATATCATTTTATTTCAGTTGTATTTTACAAACATGTCTTTTGATAAACTAACCTTGCATATTTTGTACAGTGACTCTTGTCCTATTCCACCACTCTGCTTGAAGTAATCGTGAGCTGGAAAGGTGCGATTGATATCTCTCTGGATAGCACTACCACAGGTTGATTCCTAAAACAATATATTTCTTTTAGCCCATTGAATGTCAAACTCCAAATCGATAACTTCTCTAAGGCGCCTTATTGGTGGTATTTGTAAATCCACTATTCATGAATTTAAATTATTTTTGTATTTTAAAATTGACAGAAATCAGGGTTTACATAATTTCAATTTGTGAAATTTAATTATTTAAAAATTTAAAAAAAAAAGATTATTTTGTCGGATTTTTAAAGATTCAATTATCCAATAAAGTAGTCTTTCTTAACCAGACTCCATTTAATCAGATCTCCACTTTAACTTGACAAATTTTCTATCTTTAAAATGAGGAAAAAAAAACACAAACAAAACATCAGTCATTTTGTTTTTGATACCCATGTGATGCTGATAAAAAAATGGAGAAACTATAAGAAGCAAGTAAAAAAAAACTTTTAGAATTCAATTAAAAAAATACTGTATGATAAATATAAAATATTCTTTTTAATGTGTAGTAGGAAACTTATGCATATAAAAAAATGCTTGGTTTTTATTATTCATTTATTTATCAGACAAATAGCAAAAAATTAGAGTAAAAACAAAGTGTATAAAAAGAGTATCGAAATGTGAAATCTAATGAACATCTAACCTTAATTTACTTTATGTCTTTGGTTTAAGCATATTTTCGCTCAACCAGTTTCATTAAGCCAGTTAAAACTAAAACTAAACTCCCCGGCTCAACAGCCAATAACTGGGCCAAGGCCTGCCGTGCCCATTTCAGCTTTCGTGACCTAGGGCTCTGGGGTGCTAGGCATATGTCCCGGTAAGGTGGTTAGCCTCACGCGGAACCCCCAGTGTTTAGTCCCCAAGCATGCTTGGTACCCATTTTATCGACCCACTCAAGGGATGAAGGGCTGGGTCAACCTTGCCCAGTCCGGGATTCGATCCCCGGACCTGTGGCGTGGCAATGCGAAGCACTACCACTAGGCCACTGGGCCTTCTAAACCAGTTAAGAGGGTGAGTTAAAATATTTTAGGTTAAAAACAAAGATGGTCCAGCAAAAAATATTTGGGCTTCATTGGAGAAACATAAAACTTTCCCCTCAGAGTACACACATATTTACATATATTTGAGCATAAATGAAAAATATATTACTACATTCAATTTAAATTTTTTCACTTATATAAAAAAAAATGATAATGAGTTTACAAACTTATCCTCACTTTACTAATAATTCGTCTATCGACATTCTCATCGGAGATCTACTTACTTTGGAAATGAGGTTCTTGTAAGTGTCAACTATCTGCCGGTCATCGATGCAACCGGCAAGTAATTGCCACACTTCTCCTCTCAAAGCTTCCGGTATCCCTCTCCTGACTAGAGGAGCCAGTTGCTTGGGCCTCTGCTTGAGGTTGAGTCTCCATTTCTGCAATGCTTCTCCCCAGCCCTCCAGCTCGGACGTAGTACACTCTTTGCTCACTTCGCCAGTGCCACTGGGGAGTGGGTCATCATTGTCTGGAATTAAAGGTTTGGCTTTTACTTGTTGAATATTGTTTATGTGGATTCGGGGAAGAGTTGATACATTTCATGTTAACCACCAAGAAAAAAATTGACAGTGAACTCATGAATGACTATTGGAAAGGAAATTTACCTTGGGAAAATTTCTGCTTAAGTTTATTTTAATAAACAAAATATGAAACAAATGAAGACTATAGCACTGAAGAATGTATATGACAAATTTAAATTACACAAAAACGAATTTGAAAACACTTAACTTGCAACTTGTTTTTATTACTAAGACAAGCTACAATTTAAAGGGGAAATGGGAGTGTAACTGGGCCTCCAAACTGAAGTCTTCTCTTTGTGTTAATCGAATGGGGGAAAAAAAATTAAGCCAAATTTCTCTGGATTTATTGAATAGTTTAAGTTTTTTTTATGTGTAGCTGGCTTACATATAATTCCACTTTTGGAAATTTGTCAATTTTTTTTGTAAAATTATTTATTAAAAATTAAAAAAAAAGATCCAAATGAATTTCAAAAAGTGGAATTCTAGAACTCTGCAAGCCAGCTACGTTTATCATATGCATAAAATTTTTTAAAAATATTCAATAATCAGGAGTAACTTGGCTTAGAAAATATTTTTTTGGCATTGGATTAGCACAGAGAGAAGATTTTGGTTTATTGAACCAGCTACCGCTCCCATCCTTCCTTAAAGCTGCAAATGAGAACTGAGTAAATTCTTTTTAAATTTTGTATCACATATTTATTAAAAAATTTCATAAAAATGGAAAACGATACAGAAATTTTAGATCATGCTAAGCCAAATTTTGTTAAGCTGTTTCATGTGAAACAAATAGGATTACATAAATAGTGCAAAGCTTTACATGCCCGAAAAATACTTTCATTTATTTTACACAAGTTCAAATTAACAATAAAGTGATATTATAGTGGAGAAATATAAATTATATTCAGTGAAATTATTAGTTATTTTGTTATATCAATTACACAAACTTCCAAAATGAAATGATTAATAAAACTATAAATACATATAATTAGATATGAAATAATAGTAGATAATCAAATCAGTAGCACATTATACAAAAAAATAAAATATATTATGTTTGATAAAATTTGCAAAAATTACCTGATTCCGAATCCGGATCATGTAAGGTTAAGGACTGTTCACTACCTTGATAAGATAGACTTGAAGGAAATTTCTTACGAGCTGAATTTTCAAGACTAACTACTTCATAGAGAGTATTTCGATCACCAGAATCATTTTCAACCTTAAACATTAATCAAAATTTTTTAATACATACATGTATATATTTTAAATGTAATGGCGTGTACTATTTTAAAGATTAAATGGGTTACTTAAAAATATTATTTAAGGTTAGGTTAGGTTTGAAATATCCTCGCACTAGAGCTACACAAGGGCTATTGGCGATGGCCGTCGTATTTTAGAATCATGGTCAGGTGGCGAGCCGACACCTGAATAGGCATCCAACGCAACTGTTAAGGGCGACATCGTACGCAGCGTTAGGACTTTGAAGGATATTTAACGTGCACTCCCTTACACGGGGTATTATTCGTTGGACATTTTTGGCTGCACAGGCCATTTATAGGTCGGCAGCTATTTTGGCGATGCCAGGACCCGAACCTGGGACCTTCCGCATGCTAAACGAGTGCTCAACCGACTGGGCTCCCCAGCCCCCTAAAATATTATTTAAGGATTTAAAACTAAACACTAATAGCTACAATCATAACATCAGCTTTATCAGATAAAAACAAATTAAAGAATATTGTGTTATTATCAAATGAGGAAGATAAACAATAAAATAAAATGGTGAAACAAGTCATAAACATATTTGTATAATAACATTTAAGTTACATTCAATTTTTTTTACTATAAGTGTATATTATACAAGAGAAGAAAGTCTGGTGGGCTCAACAACCATAACAATTAATAAGTATGAGGATTTACAATTTTACCAAAAAATTAAGTTGTTTTTTTTTAGCCTTGAAACTTGCGATTTTTACTTGTGATTGAAGCATTTTCAAAAGGCAATTTGTGGCAAAGGGTGGCATTATCTTGCTCCTCTAAGTATTTTCAATTTCAATCAAGACAGGCTTATTTTTAAAAGTGCTTTTGGACAAAAAAAGTGCATGCGATGTGCCAAGTAAACAGGATTAGACAGTGTTAAATTTTAGTGTAAGAAATGGGAATGGACAATGCCCATTGATTTAAAGCCCAAATAGACTTTAAATTTCTTTTTACACAGTTTGTGAAGCGCAGTACTGTGGTGTTAATGTCTGAGCACAGAACAAAGGGTTAGTTTTTCTTGCAATGCAATCTAACAAGTTTTGCAACAGTTGAACTACTAATTTCTTGTGATTTGTAAAATATTTTTTTTGACAAAAAAAAAAGAATGAGTGATCTTGGATAGACTGCAGATAATTAGGAGTTTACAATATAGTATTGAATACAAATGATACATAAGCATTTTTATTTGAAAATGAAAAGTATAACAATTAAAAAAAGTTATAAAAGTAAATTTACCTCTTTCAGTCTAAGATAAAACTGATCATGCAAAGCTTTTTTTGAAAAATACCAAAATCTCTCATTGGTAGGAAATATTTTAGCTTTGGTTTCTATTACAAAACGAGTTGGCTCATCAATGCCAGAAAATACTAAATCTACAGCAACAGTCAAGTATACTTGGTTATCTGTAACAACAACAAATTAGGGTTTAAAAAAATTATAAACAATTTTCAACAACATTTTTATTCAGTTATACTAATCCCCAAACACAATATACCAAACCCAAACCTTTATAAATTGATCCTTATACAAAGAAAGAGCTTTCTAACAGTTTGAAGTTAAGGTTTAGTTCGGCTGGTAAAAGTTACATATTAAAGAACCAGCCTTGTGATTTCTAATCACGATCAAGTGATAGGGATGTCACCTGAGCAGATCCTCAACACACCCTTACAGTAAGATGATGTCAAGACATTGAACTACAATTGATTTATAATGCACCAGTCATATCTACACAGTATTTTATTTTAGATTCTTGACTGCACAATCTATTTATGGAAGGAAAGTGTATAAGGAGGTATCTTATCTTCTAGGATCACTAGATGTGAAGGTTAAAACTTATAATTGGACAACTCAGGCACTTTGCCAACTATACTTTAGTACCAACAGGGCATATTAAGAGCCATTTTCAAAGCACTGGCGTTTAAAAAATGATTTTTTAAAAAGGAATAATAAATCCATTTTGATAAAAAGTGTAGGAAAAGGCATTTCTACGCTGTGCAAAGTCTTAGCGCAATTTTGTTTCTTAAAATAAAATTTAACAAACAGAATTATAAATTATTTCTTAAAAATTTAATTTATATTTCTGCCTATTTATACTTATTAATTAAAGTCATCGATTACTGGACTTATGACTTACACAACTCTTTTGCAATTGAATAGTTACTTGTAAAAATGTGCATTCTTAATCTTTATTTGCAACACAGCACTAACAAAACTCACCAAGTAATGTAGTGTTGCAAATTTTTTTTCTACCAATACCACTACAATATCAAATTAAAACTTCTCTCTAAACTCGCCCTCTACTGGCTAGCAGTAGTAACCCTTCGGGGAAGGCAAACAGTTACTGTGTTATTACATTTATTTAATTAACAAATATTTAAATTTAACGGGCAAAAATAAATTGTTATTGCCTGAAAAAAATCAAAAGTTATTAATTTACAATGCTCATTTGAACATTAGTTTTATAAATCCTAATTTGAATTTTGAAATCTTTAAGAAAACTGTTAAAATATGTAGTAAGAAACAGTACCTCTAGTAGTAGCTGTATTCAAAACTTCAAAGATGGGATCAGTAGGATTCCAGTTGGCAGAAATATGAAAAACAGTTCTATCTCCATTTAGTATTCGATTCATTCCCACCTGAAATATCATAACAAATTCAGAATGCAAAGGAAAACAATGAAAATGGTTTTACTTTTTTACATATGCATTAAAATATTTTTAAATGCACAAACAAAAATTTACATAAAACGTCTGTGTACTGAATAAATTCAAGTAGACAATTAACAGAAAGGAATGAAATTTGAAATTCAAATATTTCATTCAATTTTAATAATATCAGGATGGATGTTTGGGTTTTATGGCGCAAGTGCATCTGGGGCCATACTGCGCCAAACACTAGGTTGTTCTAATTAGAAAGGTTCAAACAGTTCATAATAATGACACAAAATATACAACACAAAATTAACGACACATAATAACGGCCATTGAAAAACAATTAGAAATCTAAAACACCAGGTTTTCTAAAAAAAGGCAAAAATTATTTATAAAATTTATACATAACATTTAAAAACAATAACCTAAATCAAAGAATAAAAGCCAATATCAATCAAAAAAGAAAACAATGCATGATATGGGGGATGAGTTAAAATCTGATGGATAGATGGGTTTAAAATGTTAAAATACTCAAGTCTGCTCAGTGTAAAAGCCAGACAGTCTACTAATATGTGGGAAACACTTAGGGGAACATCACACATGACACAGATGGGTTGATACTCTGGTAATAATATCATGTTTAATATATTTAAGTCAATGGTTACTTTGAATAAATTAAAGTGGCTATTATTGATGATCATAAACCTTGAACATTCTATCAGTATTTTATTAAGAACAAGATGTTTATTGTTTATTTAAAAACTATCATAAATACCCCTTCTAGAGCTTGCATTTCAGAACTGCCCAAGTTGCGACCAGGAGTAATTAATAATCCAAAACAGCTAGAATGTGAAAAATATTAAATATTAAAAAAGGCACAGAGCATCTAAATAATACATATATTTTTTTACAATATCTGATGTTGAAACATCACTTTTCCTACAATTGTGTTTACAATACATATAAATTGATTTAATTTTAAGTGCACAAATACACACACACACACAAATGTTTTGATGTTAAAAAAAACATTCAAATGCTTTCAAATAATAAAATTTAGTTTTCTTTCAGTGAAATGTAGTCATTTATGGAATAAGATAAATATTTTCAATTAGAAAAAAAAAACCAATTGTCAATACAAAACAATTAAAACATTTCACTAAAGCTATATCTATAGAAAATCTTTAGGTTTAGTATCTATAGTCTTCATGTAAATGGAAGCTGACATTTAATTAACTGCAAGGTTTCGTTTAATTGTTTAAGGGTGATAAATTTTGATGCTTTAAATGCACATATTTGAATGTTACTTTTAGAAGTTCTTTTATATTTTTAAATAAAAAAATCTTACTTTTGCAAGTTGAGTTCTTTGTTATTCGAAATTTGGCTTAAGGTAATGGTGACCATTTTTTCTAAATTACATCTGAGTTTGAAGAAATCTTTTTCTCTTGGACAAGATACAAAGTTTCCCTGAAATAAAAAAAGTATGATAATTTAAATCGAAAAATACATGTCCCACAAGTAATATAAACAAAATCCATGCATAAAAACGCTAAAATAGAGATATTTGCAAATTTAAAATTTAATTATGTAAATTAATATTATGTTTAATTTATCTTACACATTTATTGGCATCATAAGTGTCAATCATATCTTGTTATTAAAAGTAATTTTCAAGAAAGACATTTAATTGTTACAATTTTTTTTCTTGCATGAGGGATGAAAATTAAAATAGGATTTCTTCAGATAATATTATGATGACAATTACCTTAAGATCTTCTTCTTTAATATCAAGAATTGTTTCAAAAACAAAAACTTGTTGAATATTCTTTACTGACATTCCCACTGGTATGTTTTTCTCAGAAGATATGGAACTCGTACGATTCAGAGAAAGCTTTGGAATGCGATGAAAGGCTGCTGCAAAGCATTGCAAAAGTTTCACTACCTAAAATAAGAAAAAATTTCAGTCAACGAAAACAAGAATAAAAATCTTAATGGGTAGTAATTTGGTTACAGATGTAACCAAACATTTTTGGTGCTTGCTGGTTGTAAGGGTCACGCTCAGATAAATAAATAATTGATAATTAATTAAGCACGTGCAGGCGATTGTGTATTAGTTTGTGTGCGATGGTGGCAGTCTGGTTGTAGTAGAAAATGGAAAATGCTTAGTTTGGTGGAATTTGTGTCTTAAAAAGGTAAAGTTTGTTGTTCGAAATAAAGTAGTTAAGAAAAGAAATGTGTTGTTTGAAAGTTTGTTGAACCCAGTCATTCGGTCACTACATAATGTGCGGGGACACCCCAACGGATTTCGAATTATTTTGAAGAACCGTTATGATTGAGAAGATATCCAACGGCTTGAGTGTGAGTTAATCATTTTGAAATTTATATTCGAACAGTATTAGTAGAAGCTATTTAGTTATGAAAGTTTGGTTAACAAGGTTATTTTGAATAATTTGGAAGTTGTTTTAAGTTTTTGAGTTTAAAATAAGTTATTTTGAAGAATTTCGGAGCAGAAATGTCGTTTTTAGTAAAAGCAAAGAAGGTCGATTTGAAGTGTTTGGCGGAAGATTTAGGCGAAACGGTGACGAAGGATATGAAAGTGGTTGAATTAAGAAATATTATTTTGAAGAGTGCCGAGTATGAGGAAGGATTTGTGAAGGACGTATTAGAAAGAATAGTTTGTGAAAGAGAGGAGGAAATGCTGCGACAAGAAGAGATTAAGCGCCAAGAGGAAATTAAACGCCAAGAAGAGATTAAGCGCCAAGAAGAAATTAAACGCCAAGAAAACGAGTTTTTATTGGAACAATTGAGTAAGGAAATGGAGTTGAAGCGCCAAGAAAATGAGTTTGAATTAGAAAAGTTGAAGATTGAAGCATCGATGTCCAGAAATTGTGATGGAAGAGAAATGATCACTCAGAATGGAGGAATGCGAGAACAAGCTCAAGTTGAATTGCAAAAATTAATGCGTAAATTTGATCCTAAAGAAGGTGATATTAGCTTCTTCCTTATATTATTTGAAAGACAAGCAAGAAGAGTGCAGATTAAAGAACAGGATTGGGTGACAAATCTTGTTGGATTATTACCGTTAGAAATGGCGAATTTAATTGCCAGGGAGCCAGAGGAAAAAGCCAATGAATATGATCATGTGAAGAATATGTTGTTAAAGAGATTTAAATTGAGCCCGGAAGCGTTTAAAATAAAGTTTAAAAGGCACTGTAAGTCATCTGAAAACACTTGGCGAGATTTTGGATTTGAGTTGGCGAATTATTTTAATGAGTGGATTATGGGACTAAAAGTCAACGATTTTGAAAGCCTAAAACAACTTGTCATTACAGAGCAAATGAAGGAACAAGTATCAAGCGATATACAGCAACACTTTATTGATGAATGGGGTAAAGTTATTACAGTTGATGCTCTTTCTGAGAAATTAGATGAATATGAAAATGTGAGACAATATAACCAGTGCAATAAAGCTCCTTCATTTCAACCATACAGGAATGACTATCAGGGAAAACCTAACACGTCCAATAACAGAAATAATTCATCTTATGAAGGTAATAGATATGAGCATAACAACCGTGGAGGATTTGATAAGAGAAATTCCTGCCAAAAGCAAGTAACATGTTTCAATTGTGGAAGATCGGGGCACTTAGCAAGGTTTTGCAGAGATAAGAATAAAGAAGGAAGAGAAAATCCTGAAGCTAAAGTTTCTGAAGTAAAGGTTGCAGAAGTCAATGTCTCTGGAGTCAAAGTAGTTGAAGTAAAGGAGATCGAAGGCAAAGTGGTCATTGCTAAATGCAACAGTGAAGTTGTACTGGAGAATAAGAACGGGAATGCAGTTCAACCGAAAATGTCTGATCTGAAAATAGTTAAAATTTCATATGGTGGAACAGAATATGAGGCAGTTGTAGATTCTGGTGCGCAGATTAGTGTGTTTAAAAGCAGTGTAGTAGGGAAAGAAGTTGACTACAAAGGACATATTATGTTACAGCCTGCGTTTGGTGATTGTTTGAAAGCCGAACTAAAAGAAGTTGAAATTGGCTTAGTGACAAGTTCGTATATTACACCGGTAATTAAAACTGTTGTGGCAGCTGTGGACGGGTTGAATGCTGACATATTGTTGGACATGGAAACTTATGAGGCCTTATTGGAGCAGGAGAGAATCTATAGTCCTAGCTTCACAGCTACTATGAAATTAAGATCGGATACTCAAAAGGAAGAGTTGAATGATAATGTGAATACTGAAACAGAAGAATATAAGCCAGCAATAAGAGAAAATGATGCTAATGACGACGGGAGCAAACCAGAGAGTTTCAGGAAACAACAACAGACGTGCACTACTCTTCAGGAGGCATGGAAATTGGCCAAGCAAAATAAAGGAGGGTATATTGTAGAAGAAAAGATCCTTTACCATGAAGAGAATATGTATGGAAGTAGAATAAGGCAGTTAGTGATTCCTGAAAGCAGAAGAAACAAAATATTGGAGATAGCTCATGAGTCAGTATTCGAAGCACATCTAGGAGCCCATAAAACGATTCAAAGAATCAAGTTTACGTTTTATTGGCCTGGAATGATCAAGGAGATTAAAGCATATTGTAGTTCTTGTCATGGGTGTCAGTGCAGAAAGGTAATTCGCTCTGTTGACAAGATCCCGATAACACCTGTGTCTCGTCCTGAACTACCATTTCAAGTGGTGAACGTAGATCTAATTGGCCCCATAGATCCGGTATCGTCACAAGGACATAGGTACATTCTGTGTTTGATGGATCAACATTCAAGATGGCCGGAAGCTGTCCCATTGAAATCTCTAACGGCTAAGAGTACATGTGAAGCATTGCTTGAAATATTCAGTAGGACAGGAGTACCAGAAGTAATCGTGATGGACAATGCAACAAATTTTACAGCTAGTTTGACGCAAGAATTTCTGAAGATTTTAGGAGCTTGTCCACGATTTACAACACCGTATCATCCAGAAGGAAATGGTTTAATTGAGAGATGGAACCAAACTTTGAAAAATATGTTGCACCATATTATTAGAGAAGAGGGTAGAGGTTGGTACAGGCACATTCCTTTTTTATTGTGGGCTTATAGAGAAGTTCCAAATGCAACTACAGGCGTACCACTTTTTCTGCTGATGTATGGAAGAGAACCAAAGGGTCCATTGTCTATACTGAAATCAGTTTGGACGGGAGAAGTATTATTACCTCTGAATATGAAGGGTTCAGTGGAAAACTATTTGCAAGAACTAAGAGGGAAGTTAGAAGTAGCAACACGAAATGCCAAATTAACAAGTGAAGTGCAGCAAAGTAATTACGCCAAATACTATAATAGTAGAAGGAAACATCGAGAATTTGCACCAGGGGATCAAGTGCTTGTGTTAGTACCCGACTCAACTAATAAATTGTATGCCAGGTGGATAGGTCCAGTTAAAGTGGTAAGAAAGGCGAAACCAAATTCGTATTATCTGCAGATGCCTGAAGGTAATTTAAGGTTACTCCATGTAAACAAGATGAGAGAGTACAGGGCCAGAGTTCAGACTGTTGGAGTTGTTTATGACTGTAATGGCACAAAATAGTTAAGTGCATGTCGATAGTAATTGTAATGTAAAGTGTGACCCTTTATATATCTTAACATATTAAATCTTCGGATATAATATGATTTTAGGGGGGAGGTGTAAGGGTCACGCTCAGATAAATAAATAATTGATAATTAATTAAGCACGTGCAGGCGATTGTGTATTAGTTTGTGTGCGATGGTGGCAGTCTGGTTGTAGTAGAAAATGGAAAATGCTTAGTTTGGTGGAATTTGTGTCTTAAAAAGGTAAAGTTTGTTGTTCGAAATAAAGTAGTTAAGAAAAGAAATGTGTTGTTTGAAAGTTTGTTGAACCCAGTCATTCGGTCACTACACTGGTATATCAAATAATATTTACACAAAGGGAATATAGAAATGAACATTTTTAATCAATTGAAAATCAACAAATCAAGAATTTTATTTAACCCTTTCTGATTGAACTATCACGATTGTGTGGGTATAAAAGAGAATATTCAAATCTTCAAAAATATCAATACCGAAGCAGCTGACTTGTACCATTTGTTATTTGTATAAAAAATTAAATTTTTTTAGGAGTTGCTGGCATAATTGTGTTTAACAATTTTTTTTATAAAACTCCAAATTTAGCAGCATAATTTTAAATCAGTGCCATCTGACCGCCAGTCTTGAAGGGTTATACAGCCGAACCCCGCTATAGTGAACCCTCTACGGAACCAACAATTGGTTCACTATATCCAATTTTTCTGGAATAAAGTATTCTACGATATATTAATATATCGCTATATTTTAATACGCTTTTATAAGAATAATAATGGTTTTGCATACCTTGAATTAATTGAATAAATAATTTAATTATCCAATAAATTTTCAAAAAAATATTAATTAATTTTTGAAATTTTCTCAAAATAATTATTGGTACAAAAGGAATGTAAATATATATAATTAAGTAATAATGAATTTAATATTTACCTCTATATGCCTACATTCTGTGAAAGAAAATGGTAACTTTGGATTGTTTACAATTAGAGTTCATAAGGAAATACGAGTAACAGATAAGTGCATGTGAAATGGACAATTGGACAGTTCCACTTATCCATAGTTTTCAAGGGGTAGTTGAAAAGAAAGAATGTGTAGCTGGGAAGAAGAATAGCTATAGTTTCATTCATCTCTGGAGGAGAAGAAGTTGCAAAACCAGTGCGTATTGTCGTACAAGCCGTGACAAATCGTCCAGGAAAGGGTATTGTCGTATTATGGAGACAAGCCTTCCACGAAAGTGTGGATGGGTGAGATGTGGAATATGAATAATGGTTCGAAAAGAAAGGGTGGTTCCTGGAACCCAGAGAGGGTGGGAGGGGGGAAGAAAAGGTATGTTTACTTTTAAACAGGTCCAGTTTGAGTACAATAATAGGGGAAGGTCAGGTTGAAATGTGCCACATTGTTAAAGATTGCTTCCTCGCTGCCACTTGCCATTCATAGTGTATCTTAAAATATGGAGAACTGAACCAAAAAAAAAAAAATAAGGAAAGGAAATTTAAGTTCACTATAACCGAACTCCCATTTTCTAAGTAGTTCACTATATCCATATAAAATAACATTAGTTAAATAGGAGTTCGGAAGGGACCACTGAAAAGGTTCATTATAAGCGAGGGTTCACTATAGCGGGGTTCGACTGTAACATTCTAACAAAATAACGAAATTAACTAATTTTTAAGAATACATTTTCAATGATTTAATTTCATTTTGTATATTAGTATAAATTAGGTACAAAATAAATAGAAAATTAAATAGGAACAAAATGGGAAATAAACTAAGAATAAATTGGGAAATAAAATATAGGAACAAAATATTAAATTAAATAGGAATAAAATACTAAATTAAATAGGAACAAAATATTAAATTAAATAGGAACAAAATATTAAATTAAATAGGAACAAAATATTAAATTAAATAGGAACAAAATATTAAATTAAATAGAAACAAAATTGATTTACCGTGTCTGGACTGTCACACTTAAAAATATGGCAATGGAATATGGAAGTTTCTGCTGTCTCCCCATGACTACAGGCAAATGCAAAACACTCTTTCTCTGGAGTTTCAGGCCGGCCCCGGGCACAAAACAGGATGCAATGAATTTGGAATGAAGCTATTTCATTGGAGCCATCTGTATCCAATAAGCTGGAAAATGAAAGTACAAACTAAGGTCTTTTAAAAGATAAAACTGACGCTAGAGGGATTCATATTATGTGTGGTTAAACAAAAACAAGAAATTAATATTTAAAATTACTTATAAAATCATTCAATAACATTCCAAAAACAGCAGTAAGAGATCATATTTAAATGCTAGGTTAACTAAAAACTTTTCGAAAGCCTTAAATGACAGTGGTTTAGAAGATGTTAAAAACTTTCAAAATGGAAAGATAGCTATTTTTATCAAACGAAATTTAAAATTCGTTAAAGACATGTAAACCATCACAAAATTTATCATTGTTACAATTTCGTACTCATGATATTTGGTTAGATGAAGGAAATGAGATGAAATAATTGAATTTGAGAAGTGTTTCATGTCTTTCAATTTTTTTATCCGACAAATTTTGGTATTGATAAGCAGACTCCTCAAATCAATTATGATTATGCATCAACAATTTTTAAAACAAGATCATTTAATAGTGATCTATTAAAAGAAAACTTGGACCAAATTTACCTTTAAGAAACAAAGTTGCCCCATTTGAATGTAAAACCAATTAAAACATTTAGTTTAATCACGATAATTTTCACAAAGCTAGTTCCAGAAACATTCTCTTAAAAATTAGTTTTGGTATAATAAGGGAACATGAATTTTTTCAAAAATGAAATTAACGCCCCAAATGTTAAATTATAGAGAAATTGGATCGACTTTCCATGACTAGCATCCACGACTTGTGAAACATTGATTCTGAAATTATTGGTATGCTTAGGCATTGCTAAGCATATTGCTTATTTTTTCAATCTTGTCTATAAGTTAATTAGTAAATTTTTATAAGATGACTAGCAAAACAATGTTTTACAGTGGAATAAAATTTTCAAAAACAATATATATATATATATATGTGATAAACACAGCCAAGAAAGTCGACAAGACAGTTCAAATCATTCTTTATTAGGGCAGGGCCGGAGAGACCGAAAAAAAGGCTTGCTGCTTGGTAGGATGGACGATTACAAGTGCACAGAAGAATTCTTCGAGACTATTGTTAAGGGGGGATCATAGTTAGCGACAGCAAAAATGACCAATTCTTAGTATTGTTTTCGAAAGGCTCTAAATCATTTAAAAATTTTGGTACAATAAAAAAAAATTACCAATTTATAAATTGTACTTTTATTATTATATTTACACCTAAGAATCTTATTTTAAAAAAATTATTATTTTTGAAAAAAGACATAGTTTGAAACATACAATTACGAATTTTCAAAAATACAAGTATTTTTTCGGTACACTTTTCTCCAAATCTATTAAGTATTTCTTAATCATTTCTTTTGTGTGTTATAAAACCAATTTAGATCTAATTAAGTCACCTATTTTTTTTTTGCCGAAAATAATTTTTAAATTCTATTTTAAAAACATTATATTCTGAATTCATAAAAATTCTGATTTTCAACGAAGAAAAGTGTAAAATAATAAAATATTTTTTTTTAATTTGTAAGACTAAATTAGGTGACTTAAATAGATCTAAAATGGTTTTATAACACACAAAAAAAAATTATTAAAAAATATTCAATAGATTTGGAGAAAAGTGTACCTAAGTGTTGAAAATTATAGTTTTGAGAAAAACGCGAAAAACAAATACAGTCGATCCCGTTAACACGAACTCGAAATGACCACCGAAACATTTCTTGTTAACCGAATTTCATGTAAATCGTCAGGAATTTTTTTTTACATTGAGCCAGTGAATAGTTTTCAAATATCAACACAAAAAAAATCATGTTTTATAATGTAATACATAAATGATACAAACGTACAATTAGTAATTCAAAGGAGGCGTGGCACATTTGTTTATTTTTATTATTTTAATTTTTTTATAAGAAATAATTAGCCGATCGATACAAAATTGGTCTTATTCGATAGATTGGGCTTCCATCTATCAGAAAATACTGGTTTCAAAAATTCGATTTTTTGGTTTTTGCTAACTATGATCCCCCCTTAAAGTGGAAGGTCACGTGGTCATCGAAAGATATGGAACATTCTATATGATGAGTCAATGTCTTGTGATAGGGGGCTCGAGATGTGGACTGAGCATTATCAGAGAGCGGAAAAACTAATAAGACAAAGTTGTATCGGGGATTAAGGACATATGGGATATTTAAATAGTGGAAAATAATTAATAGGATCTTTTAAGTATTAAGAATGGAGTTTTGTTTCATATATATATATATATATATATATATATTATATATATATATATATATATATATATATATATATATATATATATATATATGATTGTTCAAAACTAATAAGGGTCTTATTAATAAATATCATAACCAATCTTATCATCATACCAACAAGTTCAGAAACAATATGAGGAAATTTATGCATTCTAGTCACAACAAAAACTACAATTCTCAATAAGTTAATATTGGGGGAATTAGTTTTGTATTCGGAAATTCATGTTCCCTTAAAGGCATTCCTTATTAATAAACAAATAGAAATTGAAAAAACCCCGTTTATAAGGTCTTTAAATATAAAGTAAATTTTTTTAAAATAAAGCAAAACTTACGTAACAGAGCCTTCGGAATGATAGGGTACAGACATTGTAATTTCTATGGCTTGCTCCGAGGACTGTTCATTGAGAATAGACATATTTCTTTGGATCTCTTTTTCGCTTCTCGGGGCATTTATTATAGCAGAGCCAAGGTAGCTTATGTGTGGGAACAAGGAGCAGTCGGTTTCGGCAAATTGCAGTGAAGAAGACTGGGAAAGGCTAACTGGAAATATTTTATCAAGGAATAATTTTAGTATTTAAGATAGTTATTTCAGACACATTTATATCCATTGAAAATAAAAAAAAAACATTTATCAAATTAAACTAAAAGTATGATCTAATAGAGTGGATTAGATTAAAAAAAAGTTAATTAGATTAAAAAAAGTTAAAAGGGTTAATTGGTATAATTAAAACCATGGTTTAATTGTGATCCATGTTTTTTTTAAAGAACCTTTTTAAGGTTGTATGTGAAGGACACAAAATTTTCTGAAAAGGTATTTTTATTTCCTTCATCTTGGACAATGTTTTTTTGAAATGAGGCTAATGCATTGAATAGATCCAGTAGTGGTAACAGTCCTAACAATTCTACTGAACAATTTTAGAATTTGATTGAAAGAATAAACTTTATATAAAGAATTAACAACAATAACAATTCCTAACTACGAATATAATTCAGTGCTGAAGCAGATATTTTATGTTATAAAGATAGCAAGGAATAAGACAATAAAGATACAAAAGTTAGGCTTCCTACTACAATCTTTAAACAAATATTTTATCAAAGTCAATTAAAATTTTCACAGTTAAACACTTTTTTCATTTCAATTATTTATTATTGTGTTAAACACTAGCATAGTACACAACAAAAGTTAAACCATTCTTTAAAAACGGTAAATTTGTGTTGTTTTGTAGAAAATTCAGTAGCCCTTTCAGAGCTCCTAGAACCATTTTCAAATTTAGGATTTTCTTAAAAAGCACACATGGAAACCCTACAGATGTATTAGTTAACTAGCATAAAAAATGTTTTAGAATTAAAATTGGAATCGTAAAATTCGAAATATCTTAGAATTAAAAAAATAATGCTAAGATAGAAATAATGTTTATGTATATATTTACTTTCTTCTAGAGAACTCATTGACTGCGTTATTCCAGTATTTCCACTCGTAATAGAAGATTCCGGAGATTTCACACCAACTTTGTGAGGTATAGGTGCAGCCAACGGATGGTCCATGACTGGCTCCCCTTTCATTAACTTGTCAGCTCGGTTATTACACTTTTCCGAGTTCCTTGGGTCTTTCAAATCCAAATTGCTGGGTGAAGCAATCTGTAATATATATATATTTTTTATAGTGGAGCTGCTTGTGGCATATTAGGCCTTTTGCAAATTAATAAATTCTCCAGAAATGAAAGACATTTGAATAGTACACGGGAATAACCAATTGATTTATTAGGCTGACGTACGCAGTTGTCTGCTTGGCCGCAGAAAACCGGTTTCTCTCTTTCTTCTTCGCATGGACCAAGCGTTGGGATCGCCAATCGCCTGAATCTTGGTAGCTAGGAACCACAGAGATAGTAGTTAAAGTATTAGCGTGGCATATCACGTGACCTACAACACTGACTTCAGTGGGGCTCTTCTGGGAGCTCCTTGCCCGTCCCGTCGTTAGCATTGGAGGTCAAGTGATCCGCCAGTCTATTACTTTAACTATGATATCTATGGTAGGAACTGGTTTCCTTACACAGGTTTAGGCGATAACTCGCTATCATCGCCAAAGTGGCCTTCTAAGGAAACTTCTCTGCAAAATCAATTGGTTTTTCCAATGTACTCTTCATTTTTGTTTTCTAACACTGTCTAAGCTGTTCTCGCTACTAAATTTGACACTAGGATTACAGTGGATTTTAACTCTAGCATAAATAATGCATTATAATTAAGGTCCAATATTGTATGCTTCATAGTTTGTCCTTCACTTGAAGATGCTTATGAAATTGACGTACAAATCCCAAAAATTACATACAATGGAAATGACCATGTGCTCAGAGTAAAAATTAATTACTTTCAATGAAGACACAAAACATATGCACAGTTAAATTTAAACATAATAAAGGCAAACTTAAGTTAAAGAGAAATGCCTGGTTTATTATTGCGAAAATATTATGTTGAAGGATTTATTAAACAAGAAAAAGACATCAGGGCTTTCTCTCAATTGGGTTCACACTCTATCTATGATAGCGAAATTCAGGAGTTTCTAAGGAGTTTTTCAGGAGTGCAGCGATGTAAATTCAGGAGGTATAGCAAAAGAAATTTTAAAATGTGTTTATTATTGTATTGGTCTAGTGACTTAGACCGAGAATGAAGGAAACAAGGGGTGTAAATGTTGTAAAATTTGAGGATTTGGTGTAAAAGCCAACCCCTCTTTTGGGGGGAAAATCACCTTTTTTGGAGATTTTTAAAATTTGTGTGACCTTTGTTTTAATATCATGACTTTTTCGACCAGTAGACATCCTGATAAAGTCTGAGAGAAAACTGACCAAGGAAGGAGAAAAATGACTCATGTCGGCAATTTTTTAAAGGGGGAGGGGGGATATCAGGAGATGATAAAAATTTCAGGAGTTATAAGGGCCCTTAAAATGAAATTCAGGAGTTTTTCAGGAATTTCAGAAGGCATACGAACCCAGTCTCAAGTTGTGCAGGGTTTTACGACTAACATTTTACTGATTGTTTTAACCTTAAAAAATATTGACAGAAAATCTTTTCACTCCCTTTTTGTCAACTAATGGGTGGACTAAATATTAATTAAGATTTAAAAAAGTAACAAATAAAACCCAAATTAAAATCTAAAGATTTCAAACACATGAAGCCATTTCGGAACCAAAATCAAGTACTGTCTTCAATACTTAGTTAATACACTAAAAACAGGACTTTTTTTTTTAGAAGACACCTATGTAATAACATTATTTTATCATTAATGCATGTAATAATAACTTATGTAAAATATAAACAGTCGAAATTACTTGAGCGTTATTTTCAAGCATCTCATTGTCCTTTCTGTCCTTCTGTTGCAATTTGCCAGGCTTACTGCCACTTGCGTCCAGACCACCAACTATTTCAAACTCCTCACTGGTGGATAAAGATGAAGAACTCTGTTCAGCATCTTCCGCCATTTTTTCAGAATAGATTTAGCATCTGAAATAAACATTTATTGAAAATAGTGGGTACTCTTCTCATTAATCTTGTCGAAGAAACACAGTCAACACAGTTAAAGGATCATAGTATACACAGTTAAAAGAAACTACTGGAAACCTTGTATTTGCAGTGCTACAGAGCACACAAGTAAACCTAATATTATAAAATAGGTGTAAAATAAACATAATAATACTTTAACCTTCTAATGCATACTGTTGCCATATGGCAACAAGTAACATAATCCACATTATTCCATTAAAGTAGAGCTCTCTACTTACTATGTTTTTGTAATTCTATGTTTTTTCATCTATTACATTCCATTTTGAAGTTTTAGTAACTAATAACCCTCAAAGATGACAGTAGTAAAAGAGTATATTCAAAATTAAAGAGTGAAGTTATTAATTGTGGTGAAATGTGTGGTAATTATATCTTTGGCAGTATATAAAGTATAATAATATAAGTAATAAATACAAATAAATTGTTTTGAAAAAATAATTATAGTTCTAGAGGGTTATTTTAAAATATATTTAGTAGTTTTCTAGTCATTCTTATCAAAATTGGAATTTTGTAGTTGGTTTTTGCCACATGACAAAAATTTTAAAAATTGAAATTATTTAATTTCCAATGCAGTTAATTTTTTTTCAGTATTTTTCCCATAATGTATGGGTATTAAAAATACAAACATATTTTTTCGGGATGAAAAAAAAAATCGTGCATTACAGGGTAAAACAAGATCAAAGGGGCTTATGGTGCAATAGTTCTAGTTCCCACTGTTTAGCACAGTAGCTCGACTTGATGTTTTCTTAATGACTTTATAAATGGGGTTTTGTTAGAATCTATTAAGTATTAAGCAAAGAGAATTCACAAAAATATATTGTAAAATCTATATTTAAAAAGAGTTTCCTTTCCTCTTTTTCGGGACTAAAAAGGGAAATGCCCGAAAATTGAGTCAAAAGTATGATTGTTCCGCCAAAAAACTGTCTGGTCCCATTAGTTAAAAAGATCACACTAGTTGCTATTAAAGGTTTACATTTTTCGACTTGTTCTGCTACTTGGTAGCCAGTATATATTTAGCCAAAAAGTGTGTAAGCTATTTCTTAATAATATGTTAGGACATTGTGTAAAATGCTAAGTAAACAGTAAAAGCACCTAGACATTTTTACAATAAACTTGAAACATTGTATTTTAAATACTATTTAATTCCTGGCTTTACTTGATTTTGAAACACATTAACGGCTTAAACTAACAACCACAATTAATATATAAAAACTTCAGAAAAATTAGGCAATTTAACTTTAAAACTGCATAAAGTTTTTTGTTAAATTACCAATGAAAAATCATACATTCTTTTAAAATAATCAAATAAGCTTTAAAATCAGCAAAATGTATAAGGTTTAGTTTAAAATTTTTTTTAGGGACTTAAAGCTGTTAAAATTACCAAATACTTTAAGATCGAGCTCAAACTACCTAAATACCTACAGGTTTCACTTTGATACAGCATTTCTTTACATGCTCACTTTAATAAATATAGGAATTACCTATATAAAATTACTACCATACCTCGATGTAAATAAAAATGAAATGCTTCCGAAAAACTACAAAAAATTTTACTTATTGGAACTTTTAATCAGTTACGTTGAATACAATACTGCAAAAAATATTTCATAGAACTATTCGAAAACTAGTGTTAGGGAAACTGTAAAGTTTCCAGTTCTTTGAACATAATGACGTTTTATTTGGAAATATGAGATAACAATTGAAGAAAGGATACTTCAGTGTGAATATTTAGTTTCGGAATCAATGATAACAAACCGGAAATATCATATTCTTCTGGTTTAGCAAGTGACACAAAATGTATCTATAATTTTAGCATGAAAAAATAACTAAAATACCTTGTTTTCTGAAAAATTATTCACAAATTTTAATGAAAATATACTGGAATATCAATTCGTATAGCAACAAAACGAAGGATGGAAAAATATGCCAAATAAAAACAGAAGTTTGATATGTGTTGCCACATAATTATTATAGAATCGAACCAACTCAAAGATTTAAAGCAGACACTCGCTCTAGTTATGGCCATTTTAAGCCTAGAAAGGATACTCTATGCCAACCATTCCAGCGACGTACACTACGTTTAAACCTCGATCCCCTTAAACTGCTTCGCATCCCGCAGGCACCGAACGAGACCTACTTCATTATATAGAACAACAATGCAATTATTCCGAACCTTATCACCTTTAGTAATACAAAAATTGGATGGTTGAGTTTTGTATGACGCATGTACAGCTGTGGAAATAAAAAAGTACCCACTAGTGGTTATTTTGGCCGTTAGTCATCCTATAGAATCGGACCTTTTTGACATTGTGAACAATTAACATTCTGAGTTAATTGCACGACACAAAATTTGCATAAGGGGCCAACTTCATATTAAAAATGTTACTAACTTTAAAATTTCCAATAGCAACACCCCTTTTTGAGTCCATATTTCAAATCTATGACCTATGTTAATACGAAATGCCAAATTTTGTTAGTTTTTAAGCATTATTAGGGGAGTTAGAGACGTGCAAAGTTTAGGTCCCATAATGTTAAATGAGTTGCACATAAAAAACTATCCCAATCTATAAATAATTAAGATAATGAAACGAATTTTTTACTGAGAAGAAATTATAATAACCCAAACAAAATGCATTCAATATTGGGGTATTTAAAGCAATTTTTATATTTTTAAATAATTATTATATTGATTTTTTAAAAAAATATGAATGGTAACCCCTTAATATTTTTAAAGAAATAAATTCAAGACAAGAAGTTTAAGCGAAATCCCAATTTTTAAAAGTTTTTATTCATAATTTGCTGAGTAAATCACAAAATACTTAATAATTACCCTTTAGGGGACTGTGTATAAGATTACGTGTGTAATTGATAAATAAAGACGGCTTTGCATGCATGCTTGCTTGTCATTTTAGAGTTGGTCCCCAAAAGGTCCACAAGTGATTCGATTGAATAACTCGTCAAATATTCATTTAAATGTAACAAAAACTTAGATTTAAGGGTTGTAAATAGTGCTTAACATTTCTAAGTTATTAAAATTGGGTGTTGCCATTGGAAATTTCAAAGATCGTAATATTTTTAATATGAAGACGGCCCCTTATGCAAATTTTGTATCGTGCAATTAACTCAGAATGTTAATTGTACACAATCTCAAAAAGGTCCGATTCTATAGGGTGACTAACGGATGAAATAACCTCAAGTGGGTACTTTTTTATTTCCACAGCTGTACATCTACTTCGTTTACTAGAACAGGTATGAAAATATCCCACGTGTCACTAAAGGCGCGTTCACATGTGCTGGGAAATGTGCCGGTGTTTAGTTGGCTATTTTGTGAAGCCTTATAACCCCGTTCACATGAAAACGCCGGCATTTATGTACGAAAATTTATGTAATTTTATGTACGAAACTGACACCAAATATTCCTTTCATTATCAAACCGCAATACATGCAGAGGAGGCGTGAAATCGTTACTACCTACAAGGAGGCGGGCACGTTTTCGCACCCGCAATTTTCCCTAGAGAGGGATTTTTTTCCTGATAGCCGGCAAATCGCAGGCGTTTGCTTTGCATGAGAATGGGCCCTAAGTAGCCCTTCATAAAGCTAAATTTAGATGGACTAGAATACAATACGGAGCACGAGATCTACTTCATTAACTAGAGCAGTAATGAAATTATAACAAACCTTATCAAGTAACCCTTAGTACTACTAAAATTGAATGGTCGAGTTTTTAACAACGCTCGAGGTCTACTTCATAAACTAGAGCAGCAATTAAATTTTTCCGAGCCTTATGAAGTAGCCCTAAGTAATACTAAAATAAGATGGTCGAATTTCAATAGACGCATGAGATCTACCTCATTAACTAGATCGGCAAGAAAATGATCCCGAACCTATCAAGTAGCTCAAAGCAATACAAATTTGGATGGTCGAATTTCCAACGACGCACGAGGTCTTCTTTCTTAACTAGAACGGCGCGCAATGAAATTATCCCTAACTTTATCAAGTAGCTTGAAGCAATACTAAAATTTTTGGTCGAATGTCTAACGACGCACGAGGTCTACTTCTTTAACTAGAACAGCAAGGAAATTATCCCGAATTTTATCATGCAGCCCTTAGTAATACTAAAATTGGATGGTCGAATTTTTAACTACGCACGAGATCTGCATCTATAAATAGACTTGCAATGAAATTATGCCGAACCTTATCTAGTAGCCCTTAGTAATACTAAAACTGGATGGTGGAATATTTATCGACGCACGAGATCTACTTCATTAACTAGAACAGCAATCAAATTATCCCGAACCTTATCAAGCAGCTCAAAGCAATACTAAAATTGGATGTTCGAATTTTAAACGACGCACGAGGTCTACTTCATTAACTAGAACAGCACTGAAATTTTCTCGAACCGTATCAAGTAGCTCAAAATAATACTAAAATTGGATGGTCGAATTTTGCACGACGCACGAGATCTTCTTCATTAACTAGAACAGCAATGACATTAACCCGAACCTTATCAATTAGCTTAAAGTAATACTAAAATTTTATGGTTGAATTTTAAACGACGCACGAGATCTACTTCATTAACTAGAACGGCTAGGAAATTATCCCGAACCGTATCGATAGTAGCTCAAAGCAATACTAAAATTGGATGGTCCAATTTCAAACCACGCCCGAGGTCTACTTCATTAACTACACAGCAATAAAATTATCTCGAACCTTATCAAGTAGCCCTTAGTGTCGCGGTGTGCATTTAAGAGTTGAACAATAAGAAAGTTGTGATATTAAATAGTAAGTGCAAATATAAATATAAAATAATATATACATATATCAATCATTAGTATCGAATAGTGGTTAGTACAAAATTATAAAGGGAGCGTTGTGATTTGAATAACTGGGGCTGCGACTATCCCTGTCAGGTTGCATTAATTTTCCGAAATGAAATTGCATTATAATCAATAACATAATATGAAAACAATAAAATGCTCTAAATAAGGAATCCCAAATTTTGTCTAAGAAAGCAAGTTTATTAACCCAATTAAATGTGATAAAAATGAAAATTAAACAAACAAAGATAAATATATCTGGATTTAAGGAATGGATTGAGGTTGGATGAAGTAAATATATAAATAAAATAATTTAAATTAAAATTGTGGCATGTTAGATTACGTTTTCAATTGGGATTGAATAACTATGCAAAATGAGACTCACGGATGGAAGATCATACTGCATTGGGAATCGAAGCACTGAGACTGGAAGCTGTCATCGGGGTGCTTGGAGCTGGCATCTGAACTCCTTAGACCCCTTAAGGGGTCTAAGGAGTCTTAAAAATGTGCAAAGAAGGAACTACAAAGCATAGTTTGATCTTTCATGTAATTTTTTAACTACTCAATATACAAGTATAATATTTTTATATGTAATTCTACAAGATTTATTTAATATGCAACAAATTTTAAAATTTATGAAACTTTAGCCAAAACTAAAATAAATGATATTAAACATAAAGCTATTTGAACACATTGTGATTAGGCTTGCGCGGCAAATTGTGAGGTCAAAATTGAAGACATGACCAAGAAAATGACTTTATATTGTACAAATATGTACAAACAAAGACTTATACCTAAATTCTCAGCTCAATGTTAATTAGAATTTATTTTAAGAACTTTTTTCTAAAAAAAATTATAAAATTTTTTGAATTTTGATTTAAAAATTTTTTAAAAATTATTTGTAATAGGCGTAAACAAGCTTTGAAATACTCTCTTCATAAAATGTATCAATCGCCAATGATTGGGAGGGAGTTGCGACGGTTTCGTTTAAAAAAGTAAATTTGAAAGCTTTATACGCCAATTTTTTTCAATCAACACTTGATTTCTGTAAGAAATACTTAATACAATTGTACATCTGTAAGAAAATGTAGGAATGGACTTATTTTTATACTTTCCTCATTTTTCTATAATTTTAACGCAATTAAAAATTTGCATGAATGGTATAACCATCAGCAAATTTTATACCTATGTACTGTAACTGTCCACATTTTTGGTAAACAGATCTATTCAAATTAACGAAAATTGTTCACGGTTTTAAGGTATATTAAAACCAATATTTCGAAATAAATCTTTACTCAAGTAAAAAAAAAATCAGAAAATGTTGTTAGCGCCATTAATTTTTTTTTGCACTCGCAAGAAGCGTGTTTTTTTTAAACAGAAATTATGAGTTGGTTTAAATTGACATTCGGCACTATTCAAGTTGCATTAATTTAATTCAATTCATTCATGCTATTGAAAAAAACGTAGCCTTTTTTTTGGGAAAATTATTCTAATTTGGTTCCATTTGTTAACGCATTTTAAACAGGACCCAGTCATGTTGTTTTTGTATAAATACTACATGCTTGAAATTATTTTCTATAAAAAAAGAGTTTTAGGAAAAAACAAATTAGGTTCACTCTTAAAACAAAAGAGTGAAATCCACTCCAGTTGGAGAAGTGCATTTTCGACACTGGAAAGGATTGAATATTAGCTCAGGCTGAGTTGAAATCACTCATTTGGAGTGATCCTGTCGTTGGTTTAACAGACAAAGAATCCACTCCTTCCGGGTAAGTGCATTTTCCAGTCTGGAGGAGTGAAATTAACTCAGACTGAGTTCAAATCCACTCTCTTGTTTTAAGAGTGTTGAGAATTGGAGCTTCGTGCATTTTGTGAAATAAATTCTGTGTTGCTTAAAATAACCAAGTACGGATGTTTTATAGTTTCAGCTTGATGCAAAATAATTATCAACAATTTTTTTTGTTTGAAAGCAAATTTGATAAAAATGCGTTGAATTTTATCTATCATATGAAATAGTAATGGTAGTTTACTACTAATAATTTCGTTTGATATGTAATGTAAAAGTTTCTAGATTTCATAAGAAAAGTAAATTGATCTTTGGTGTAAAATACCTGCAGATTATTATTATTTGTCTCATGGGAAAGTAAACTGCATCAGTATCTACAACAAAATTGACTTGGACAATTGTTGTAAACAAGCAATTATTAAGTTTCATTACGAAAGTATGCTAAAAAATTGACTAAATCAAGGTAAAAATAGTCCTTTTCGTTATTGTAGATACTTAAATTTACTTGCTCAAAGCAGTACACACTTTTCGAACAAGCTGACAACAATCCTTTATTCATGAAAGTTAAAAAGAAAAACAATTAAAAATTTCAATAAAGAAATTTCTTATATTACAATAATGGATTCAAATACAGTGATTTTAAACAATGATATTTTATAAATTTACGAAAGAAATTGATTCATTTTTGACGCCATTTTCACTATGCGTAGACGCATTATTGGAAACGTTTCAAAAACTAAATTTTACGATATTTATGTTTAAAAAAACTTTTTAATTTGTTCAAGGTAAATATTATTTTATGTTATATTCTTGAAAGGAATGTAATATGATGTGTAAATTATAACATTGGTAATGTAATTAAAAGCTATTCGATATTCAAATTGACTAATGATTATTTGTGTTTTTTAGGATGATATAGATTATTGCGAAAATATTCTAACACACCCAACTTAGAAATCACTTATAATTATTTCTTTAACCAAAAATGTATTAGGTTTAAAAGATAATTATCTAGAACATTAATTTCATTTTTGATGTGTTTTTTTAGTCATTTAGGAATGTTTTAAAACTGGGCTTGTCAATTTATGCCTAGACTTAAATCTTGATTTCTTTTTAGTGGACGAGTTTAAGCCGGATAAAATATGGGTTTACATCTTTAAAACTGTGACTAACAAAACAGCAATGGCGGATACAACTATTGACTCATCATCTTATCATATGACATCACAACACAAGAAAAGTAGGCTAGTTCAAAATATACCTGTCGTTATTAAAAAAATGTCTACATTTTATAACCTAGCTTAGAAACAAAACATTTATGATTATCATTGACATTAAGATTTTTTGTAGCAACTGATATTTATACCAAAAAAGATTAACACTTCCTACGTAATAATTTATAGGTTAAATATTATTAAAAGTGAACTAAGAGCAAACCATTACGTAGATAGTTTTATATTAGCGTTACTTAATTAATGGGTGAAACGATACTTTTAAAACTTAAATATATTAATTTAATTTTTATTTAAAAATCTTATAAATCAGTTTCTTATGAAATTGTTTGCACTGGTTGTTTTAGTTTTGGGACATAAAAGTAAGATTAAAAATAATTTAATTCTGCTTGAACAAGTGATCGATGGGTTATTCATGCTAACGTAATAGCTGTATAGCTTTAAAATCAGTATCCACATTTCTTCGCTAGAGCAAAACAATTCTTAGATATTAAATTTAAGCTTTAGTAGGTAGGCAGGTATGGTTAAAAAAATTCGGTATTCATTCTTTTAAGCGTTTGCTTTCATTTTTAAAAGCGCAGATCTTTCTTCCGCAAAGTAAGGAAATTTCTTTCTTTGTATCAAAATATTGGCTTTCTTAAAATGAAACATGGTTGTATGATTATCGTACTAAATCGTAAAAATACTATCGTTTATGTAAATATGAAATCAAAAACTTTATGAACCCTGTGCTGCACGGAAGTATCCTAAATAATGGTGACTAGTATAGAAGAAAAATAAATTATTTTTTGTAGCATTTCTACTGCACTTCCTAACAAAGAAGACATCACTACAGATGAAGAGGATTCAAAGAGGGAAGTGGAAAAGAAATGAATTGATGGAACATATCTTTTGCACTTCCAAACAAAGAAGACACCAATGGATTCAAGGAGGGAAGTGGAAAAGAAATCCATTAATGGAACATTTCTTTTGTACTTCCAAACAAAAGACGTCATCACTACAGATGAAGATGATTGAAGGAGATAAGTGGAAAAGAAATGAATTGATGGATCATTTCTTTTGCTCTTCCAAGAAGACAGCAAAAGAAATGTTCCATTAATTCATTTCTTTTCCACTTCCAAACAAAGATGACATCACTACAGATGAAGAGGATTCAAAGAGGGAAGTGGAAAAGAGATGAATGATGGAACATTTCTTGTGCACTTCCAAACAAAGAAGACCTCACTACAGATGAAGAGGATGCAAGGAGGGAAGTGGAAAAGAAATGACTTGATGGAACTTATCTTTTGCACTTCCAAACAAATAAGACACCAATGGATTCAAGGAAGGAAGTGGAAAAGAAATGCATTAATGGAACATTTCTTTTGTACTTCCAAACAAAAGACGTCATCACTACAGATGAAGATGATTGAAGGAGATAAGTGGAAAAGAAATGAATTGATGGATCATTTCTTTTGCTCTTCCAAGAAGACAGCAAAAGAAATGTTCCATTAATTCATTTCTTTTCCACTTCCAAACAAAGATGACATCACTACAGATGAAGAGGATTCAAAGAGGGAAGTGGAAAAGAGATGAATGATGGAACATTTCTTGTGCACTTCCAAACAAAGAAGACCTCACTACAGATGAAGATGATTCAAGGAGAGAAGTGGAAAAGAAATGAATTGATGGATCATTTCTTTTGCCCTTCCAAGAAGACAGCAAAATAAATGTTCCATCAATTCCTTTCTTTTCCACCTCAAACAAAGAAAACATCACTATAGATGAAGAGGATTCAAGGAGGTAAGTGGAAAAGAAGTAAATTGATGGAATTTATTTTTTGCACTTCTAAACAAAGAAGACATCTTTACAGATAAAGAGGATTTAAGGAGAGAAATGGAAAAGAAATGAATTGAAGGAACATTTCTTTTGCACTTCCAAACAAAGAAGACATCACTACAGATGAAGAGGATTCAAGAAGGGAAGTGGAAAAGAAATGAATTGATGGAGCATTTCTTTTGCACTTCCAAGCAAAGAAGACATCACTACAGATAAAGAGGATTCAAGGAGGTATGTGGAAAGGAAATGAATTAATGTAACATTTCTTTTGCTCTTCCAAACAAAAATACATCGCCATAGATGAAGAGTATTCAAGGAGGGTAGTGGAAAAGAAATGAATTGATGGAAAATTTCTTTTGCACTTCCAAACAAAAAAAAGACATCATTACAGATAAAGAGGATTCAAGGAGGGAACGAGGTGAATTGACGGACCATTTCGCTTGCACTACCGAACAAAGGACACATCACTGCCGATTAAAGATCTAAGTTAAGATGTTAAGTTCATAATAAATTATTATAATTTATTGTAACGTTTTTCCATAAAATTAGAGGCACATTTTACAATTTTTACCACGTAATATTTTATTAATTTTTTTTGTAATGTTTACAAAATTGTTTATAATATTGATGTCATGTTATTTTTTGCTACATCATGTGAACTGATTTATAATTTATTCTTTTTTCCGTCAAAAAAAGTTCAGCTGAGAATTCCATAAACCTATCTTCTAGCTGTTTTATGGAGAAAAGTTGCATCAAAATGGTGCATTTTAGGTATCGTTATTTGAAAAATAGAGTATTAGGTTCATGGGACTTACCGGTAACGCTCGTTCTGCTGTGACCATCACATGTCCTCATCAATTTAAATAAAATAGTATTTTAACTTAACGTTCTTTTATTTTATTTAAGAACTAAATTTATCAATAGAATAAATATCAAAATATTATCTTGATTTCTAAGTGTGCACTACAACAACCTTCTTTTTGGTATATTTTTGAGTAATTTTATTTGTAAAAGTACGTATTTAAGTATTTATGCGTTGTTATAAATCTTAGCATTTGAAAAAAATTCCATATATCTGCAGTACATAATACTTTGTATCTTTACTTTGACATTTTAACGACAACAAAGATAAGTTCGAAATTTTTTAAACACCAATTTCTATACAATATTTCACGCCATCTTTTATTTTCGAGGACCTGCGCTGTATAGACAATTTCACCTCGAGCAATAACTTGGAGGAAAAAAACTGCATTTCCAGGCAGCCATTAGGAAAGCAACTCAAAAAGTTCCCCGAAATTGGATTTTTCGAAGATGGTTGGCTGAACGATCCCGAATTCTCCCCGATACACTACATTAAGTCGAGGGTTGGAGAATCGGAATAATCTTTTTAAAACATTGCTCGCATACAAAGAAAAAGTATTTTTACTTGAAGAGGAGAATGACACATAACTCATGGAAACTGTCAAAAATGAAAATTCAATTCAAATTGTTGTAGGAACTTTTTTTCCTTTTAAAAGAGCTAGATAACAGTATTCGTCAGATTTGGTAATGGAGGTGTGAGTAGGGAAGAGTGCTGCCGGGTTAAAATACTATTTGAAAACCAGGTTGCCAGTTGAAGCAACGATCGCTTGATAGTCTATTTGTACGTTTGTTTTTCACTGCACGATTTTTGGGTGCATTTAAACCATAGAGTTAGAAAAGAGAATAGAGCGGTCCATGTATGTGCGCAGTAACGCACAAAAGAAGCAGGCTAAAGTGGTACATCTTGGGATAAATCGGTGCCAGTTGCCATAATTCCGGCTACTATGTTAGGCGCAGTAGCTCAAAAAACTCCTAAAGCGGTGCATCTTGGGATACCTCAGTGCCAGTTTGCTGTCAGTAGTGGCTAGAAAAACCTAACAACCCTACTTCAAACCATTTGAACTGATAGCCCCCTCTACTCCTCCTTCTTAACTCTATGTTATAAACTAGGAGTTAGTATTTTAAGTTAGTCATAGTAGTATAGCCGACCTGGAATCACAACGGTTAGGGAGCTAGCCTTTGGACCTTCTGGGTTTATTGCATGGATGTTTGTGTTTGTCAATAAATGTTGTTATTTGTCTATGTATTTGTGTTGTCCTTTATTTGTGAAGTAGTGAAATACTTTTTCTATTGGGTTCTACTGGAATTACATTCGTTTCGGTTAATAAATAGCTCTTAATTGTTATATAATAAAAATAAGGAGGATTTCAACTTTTACATTTCAATGTCTAAGGCATTTTAACTCAAATAAAAAGAGAGAGGTCAATGACGTTATACCTTTCTATCAAAAGAGGAATTTTAAGATCTGATGGTTAGAACCTAATTTGAAAAGGGGAGAGGAGAACGGATGGGGCAGGTAGAAGTACATCTGCATCATGTCAACACCTTCTTTTCTCATTTTTGAAATTCGTTCTAAACACAAAATGGGAACGAATGATAAATATTATTGACATTATTTTGCACCAAGCGCAGAATTTTGAAGCATTTCTTTTTGTTATTGATTAGGAAATCCATTACTTTTCAGCACACGTTGCAATTTAATGTTACATTGTAACCTGACTTTTGAAACGTAATTTGTATTTCACTTTGGTGCAACAAAAGGTAATGCTATTTTTATAAAAAACAAAAGCTGTGAAAATCTACTTTTATTCAATTCAAAAATTGAAAACTTAATTAAAAATATGAATTTTATTTGCTAGTATTTTTAATCAAACTTTGGTCAACTTACAAAGTTCTTAATGTAACTTTTTAATGGGTAACTTTGACCCAGGACTTTAACTTTGGGTCAAGCTTTACTAACTAATAACCTTTCATTAAATACGATCCTAAAAATTGCGCTTGCCTTCCTCAATTTAGTGTCAGCTCTGCCTTGGATTACGAGTAAAAAATATGTTACAAGAAAGTCAGTAATGTAGCTTTTTTTTGCTTAGATCAAAGTTACCCTCTGTGGACTTTAGTTCAAAGTTACTCCATTCGACGGTAAATAACATTTCCTTCGTGGAAAAAGTTTTGTTTATTAAGAAGATTGAGAGAAATGTTTAGGGGTGACTTAAGTTTTTTTCGAGACACACATTTTAGAGATAATTTATTGCTGCCCAGGTCTAATTATTACAAAAGCAACAAGTTTCCTTTTCGAATTTACTCATTTTGTATTAATTAATTGTATTATATGTTAATAATAACTGTTTAAATTAGTACTTGCTTGTCATACTATATTATGGAATTCTCAAAAAAGATCTTTATCGTAAGTGTATGCGTTTTCCCTGAAAAGTTTAAATTTTTTTTTGTAAGACACCCGTTTTTTTTTGTACTAAAAAAATTTCTGCTTGTATAGATTTATGCAAATTTTTTATGATAGGTTTTATACCCTTTAAATAACTCCATTTGTTTGCGGTTAAATATTCATGTTGAGTTTTTTCAATACGTATTTAGATAACTGTATTTCTTTTACAAAAAAAAAAGCATTTTTCTTTAAAATACATATATTTTTCTACAGCAATTGAGAAATTTTTAAATATATTAGTACTGATGTATCCCACAAAAATAATTATCTCTAGGTTCTGATTCACAGATAAAGTATTATTTGGGGATGAGATTATAAAAGCAATATTAATCAGCTGATTTCAATTCAAAACAAATGTTTTAAAGTTCTGAAAGGACATCTTTATTTGAACATCTAAATTTTTTAATTTTTAAATTTACTACCGATTAGGCATAACGTTATTTATCCGTATGATTTTATATTTACATCGTAATAATTTTTTTGTAATTTAAAAGTAAATATATTAGCTAGACGTTTAACCCTTTCAGTCCCAGTGATGCCATTTGGCATCATCACTTTCAATATTTTTTTCAAAATGTTTATGTCGCGCTATGACATCCAAACACACATCATTCGATTCTTCACACTTTGTTCTATCGGACAATATTTTACATTAATCTCAATAGAAGTCAGAACTACTATTTTTTTATTTAGAAAATAGTCAACAAGCGTTTATCTTGATTTTTGATAAGTTCACTTCAGTTCCACATATTTAAAACACAATTTAAACTATTTCGGTTTAAATAATTACTAAATTTTTTTTAATAATATGGTCAGATACCTTAAGATATATATAACTCGAAGTGTTTTTAGGTAATATATATTTTTTTATTTTGTTGTTTCCACATTAAAAAAATTTTGGCAATGTTTCAAAAACCGTATAAAAAATTTTAATGAATTTTTTTTCTTATGGAATTCGTATATTTGACCTGAAATAAGCTTATTTTGTGAATATCAGATGTTTCTGTCGTGTAGTAAATTTTTGGGACTGAAAGGGTTAAATGAAATTAATCATATCCCTTTTCCACATAAAGAAATTTTTCGAATATTTTTTTTCATATTTAGCCCCAAAAGTATTCAACAAACTACCTACTGAACTTCAAAGTATCCCTTCTTTAAACAGTTTTAAAATTCTTTATTTAAATTTATATTGTCAATAGACGATGCAGATTTATTTTTCTAATTTATAGAAGCGAATTGTTTTTTTTGTATATATATTTTCCGCTGGACCAGAAATTCTGGACATTTGTTTTGATAATATAGCATTGCCACATTTTTGTTTTTTTCTTTGTGTATATTTGTGTATTTAAATTCAATTTTTTGTGGTTTTTTGTTATTAACTTATGTGTCCTATTAATTATTATTTTATTTAGTGACATATATGGGGTTCTTGTTTTAACCCCTTGTGACGAATATTTTTTTCTGTAATAAAGTGTTTGTTAAATCTGCGCATAAAAAACAGTAGTTGTGAACAACATTTCTAGACAAGAAGTTACTTTTATTCCGATGAATTACGGAATGTCGACCATCCGCTAATCCCAGTTCAACGATTGGCTTATATGGCTTAATTTGGGCGACTGGTAGGCCACAAAAACAATCTATTGATTAAAGGTTTCCAATTACAAAAAATGTACAACAAATAACAGATACAGTAGTAACTTAACGTACAGGTTTTTTTCCCCAGAAAGTAAGGATAAGACACTAAGCCTGATATTTTCTTTTACCCTTTAATGCATGAATTTTTATTTTCATCCCCAAAAAATATATATGTATCTTTAATACTCATACATTAAAGGAAAAATACTGAAGCAAATTTAACTGCATTAGAATGTAAATAATTTCAATTTTTTAATTTTTTCCATATGACAAAAACCAACTACAAAATTCTAATTTTGATAATAACGTCTAAAAAACTACCAAATATATTTCAAAATAACCCTTTTTTAACTATAGTTAACTTTTCAAAATAATATTATTTATCCTTAGTGCTAATATTATTATACTTTGAATACTGCCGAAAACGTAATTTCGCAACAGTTAATAAATTCACTCTTTAATTTTGAATACACTTTTACTACTGTCATCTATGAGGGTTATCAGCAACTAAAACTTCAAAATGGAATGTAATAGAAGAGAAACAAATTGTTGAGAGGGAGCTCTAATTTAATAGAATAAAGTGGCTTATATGGCTTAATTTGGACGATTGGTAGGCCACAAAAACACTCTATTTATTAAAGATTTCCAATTACTGAAAATATACAACAAATAACAAATACAGTAGTAACTTAAAGTACAGTTTTCTTTTCTCCAGAAAGTAAGGATAAGACACTAAGCCTTATATCTTCTTTAAATATCAGCGCTATAAGATATAATAATATATATTATTTGTTTAAAAGTGTTTATATGATAACACAAGCTGTTATACCCGACGTTGCATGGGTAGAGGTGGAAAACTAATTTAACAGTCAATTTAACTATTTTTTTCTTTCATTTTAGTTACATAAGATATGAAGGTTACCCAGTAATTTTCCATTTAATTACCCAACTTGGATATAGTAATGATTAATATTAATTTCTCAAAAATACTTTCTAAACTAAATAAACAATCCGTGAAAACGTGCAGTTGAAAGAGCAATAAACCTCTAAGGTCTTCAATGCATTGAATGAGAAACATAAAAATGTTCGAAAACGATAGACGGAATGGTCTGATTAAAAATTTTTTAACCCTATGTTTGTTCTGGAAATGAGATGAATTTTTGTGAAGAATTTCGTGACGATCTGTTGCGGGGTTCTTTAGATCTCGTGTCTTAAACAGACAAGCAAACAGACATAGGAAAGTTGCCTTTTATGTATATAGATATTCAAATGACTATTTCCACGTTTTGCATTCCCGTTTTTCAGGTAAAATATATTATATAATGATGTAATATATATTAAAATATATTTTTATTAGGTTTGTTAGTCTGTTCTCAGAATAAGCCTTAATTTTTAGTGTGTAAGATAGGAATTGATTTTTGTTGCTTGTTAAACTAACGCTTACTTACGTCTTAAAGGAATTTGTTGCTTTGCTAAATAATTTCTTGACCAAATATTTCAGTCACCATCTAATAGTAATTTAAAATTAAAATTATTTTAGGGAACACTGTGAGGAAAACATGAGTTAAAATATGCTTGCTAGTTCCAAAACCTTTCATACATTGTAATATATTAACGAAGTTTTGATTGTCATCATAATATATATAAATATTTTTTCATTGTCATCATAATATTTATTAAAAATCATAATATCGTTATTTTTTTTCACTCATAATCAACCACAAATGGTTTTCAATCATAAACTATCAAAATTTGTATTTAAATGCAAATTGATGGTTTGTGAAAGACTGGTGTAAAGAAGTTGTCAATCCAATTTATGTAAAACAGGAAACCAATTTTGAAATAAATAAATTCTTATTTGAGTGGGGAGTTGTATAAAATAGCAATTTTCTATGAGAAATAAGTGGTTATTACTTTTATTGAAATTATTTAATAATAACTATTTTTTTAATTATTAATTTTCGTATAGAATTTTCGAAATTCATTTGTTTTATATGTTGGATATTATTCGTTACTTACCCATTACAATTTGCCATTACTTAATGCTAGCAATTTAATAAGTTTTATTCTGTGATTCAAAAGAATGAAAAAGAATCATTGGAATTAATTGCACTTTTGCTTGCTTTTAATTTAATTTATTTAAATTGAATGACTCTTTACATTGCAAAATATTTATATTTGTATTCAAAATATTTTTGTACTCTGATAAGTTTTCGAAATATTTCAGATTCGTTGTTTGATATTTATAATACATGCTTGTACAAAGTTTGTCAAATGAAGTACTTTCCTTTTATTCCTTCCTCTGTGTTTATTCGAATTTATTTGTGGAACGTTACTTCGTCAGCTTTTTAGAAGCTGACAAAAAGTGCTACTACTGTGTTCACGAAGAGGAAACGTTGTGTAAAGTTACTCCTCAAAATCGGAGGAAGTTTCAAACTTCTTTGTAACGTCACACAGAGTTTCTCTGTAAACACTGTGGAAACACTTTTTGGCAGCTTCCACCATGTTTATGGAGTAACATTCCATCAAAAATTTGCAGTTTATGAAATCGCGGGTTAAACGTTTTACTTTATTGGTCTTGTTTAAGTTTTCTGTAGAAGTCTTTATTAATATAATACCTATTAGTATGTTAAAAGGCATAATATAAGTACAATTTTACATATTTTTATTCGCTACTTTTAAGGGTTCAAACATTTGATTAAATTTTAATAAATTCAATAAATGCTTCCGATCATAAACAAATGCATTGCAACATCGTTACTCTGAACTGTTTTAACTTTATTTAACAAGCTGACTGGCGTTTGTTTATTTTTAAATGTTACAAAGTTTTTTTTTTTTGTAATGTCGTTTGACTGCATGTGTTCAATGCTTCTAATTTAGTGGTTCACTGAGAAGACTCAAGTTGTAAACAACCTATATTATAAGAAAATAGTTTATTAGTACAAATTTACAGTTAGTACAAATGCAGCACAGTTTGTGTTGTGTACCTTTCTGATGCACTCTAAAAAATGAATGCTCAAAAACGACGAAATTTTCCTTAATTTTGACGATTCCGTTACTGACAAATGCTCCGAGTTTTCGCTTCCTCAAAGTGTAGAAATTTAAATCGTCATTTTTATGAGGATTTGAAAGTCATCTCATCCAAAGAAATATTTCGTCATTTTTGAGCATGTGAGTACAACAATGAGATTCCCATCGGAACACGAAATTTGTACTAATAAACTTTTTGCGCTACTCATCTACGTTGTTTACTTCATAAATCCTCTCTTTGTATCATGCGCAAAGTTGAAGATATTTTCTGAATTAGTAGTTTAAGTTTACTTATGAAAGAAAGCAAAAAGAAAGGCCTTTTATCGACGCAATGATATGAAACCATCCCCATGTTCTGTAATCCAAACCTTCTAAACAATTAATTATAACATATATTTTTTCACTGTTGACTTAAATTATTTTGATATTAAGGAACACCATTTTTCTTAATTAAAATTGTTCTTTAGTTTAATTTTAAGATTTAAACTCTGACAACTAAATTAATAACCAAGGAAGAACTTTTTTTCCGTGAATCAGTTGCCTTTAACTGCTGTAAAAAATATACATTAATTTGGTTGTCTACGATTTGAAAATTAGGATTTTTATTTTAATTAAAAAAAATTACGATGAAGGTTTAGTTTTACTGAATTCATGTTTTTGTTTATTTATGGATTTTTATTTATGTAGTTGTATGTGTATATTTTTATTCTAAAATTTCATTAGAGCTAGAGTTTAAATTTTCGATACTTAGTTCAAGTTTTAGTAGTAAGTTATTCTGTTAAACTATTTAAACGCAAAATCTGGACATTCTGGAGTTGATCTGACATAGGTCAGATCTATTAAAGAGCATAAGGAAACAGCAACAGCAACACGACAAAACACAAAAATGAAACATATATCATAACAGTACTTTTTGTTAGGTATTCCACGATAGTTTATATTTCATAATAAATCACACATTATTTCCTGTGGTCTCGTTTCAGAAATGAATACATAGAAGTTATATATAATTGGGAGATTCTCCATGTGATAAAATGAAATGAATTGACTGGCATAACGAAAGCTATCATATAATGGTCTGGTGGCCCGTAAAGATGTACTCTGGCTTGTGGCTAATGATTTACGCATAATTGAGCTAATGATTTACGCATAATTCTCTTAGCTATGTTGAGCCACTGTAGTATAAAGAGCTATGAGACTCAGGGCCTGCTCTAGGAAATCTCAGACTAGGAAGACTCAGACTATATTTAAAGTGATGCAAGCTACTGTAGATGCGAAATTGGATTTAGACAACAACTGACATCAATCAGCCGCTTTTCGCCGAAAATTATTGTTAATATATTTTTTTAATATATTATTAATAATACATATGGTAAGTAACAGTTCAAAACTTTATCACGGATAATGCTAATATGTGATAGCTTTAACCTTTTCAGTCCCAAAAATTTACTCCACAACAGAAACATATGATATTCACAAAATAAGCTTATTTTTGGTCAAAAATAGGAGTTCCACAAGAAAAAAAAATTATTTAATTTTTTTTTAATATGGTTTCTGAAATAATGCCAAAATTTTTTAACTGGGGAAAACAATGAAATAAAAAATATATATTACCTATTTTAAGGTATCTGACCACATTATAAATTTGTTTTAGTAATTATTGTAAGCGACATAGTTTAAATCTTGTTTTAAATATGTGGAACTGAAGTGAACCTTTCACAAATCAGGTGAAACGCTTGTTTGCTATTTTCTAAATAAAATAGTAGTTCTGACTTCTATTGAGATTAATGTAAAATATTGTCTAATAGAACAAAGTATGAAGAATCGAATGATGTGTGTTTGGATGTCATAACGGGACATAAACATTTGGAAAAAAATAAAAGTGATGATTCCAAATGGCATCACTGGGACTGAAAGGGTTAAAAAAGGCCATTTTGGCTTTCAATGTCCCTGTGACTGATTATCGCATTAAAGGAGTTACTTTATGTGTAAACAAGTCAAACATATCCCTAAAATATGTTATTTAATTCAGTATTTGGGTTCACAATTTTTGTGTTAATTTTTATCTGATAGGTGTCCACTTAGTTAAAAACCATTTAATAATTTTGCGAAACTGGTTACCTACGAATGCTATTTTTTCAACAATAGCAAAAAAATCTCTAATATGAGTTAGTAGAGTTAGCCTGATTGTATTTTAAACTCTCTACATTACTTAAAATTTTTAAAAATTTAGATCTTTTCCCAAATAAAAAAATACCAAGTTTGAAAAAATACGGCCCTTTGCACACGAATGGAATGTGTAGTGACTAAAAGCTTCAATGAAACTTAATCGTTTATTTAAAGACTATATTAGATTACTATTCAAGCATTTCATTGATATTTTGTTCATGGGCAAAACAGAAAAAGTCTATAAATTGTATTTTATTCTGAATTAAACAAGAAAGATTCTAAAGTTAACAAGCTATTTAAGGACCTATCAACTTGTACAATTCCTAAAGCGACTGATTAAATAATTTGTGCTTCATTAAACAAATAGACACTTTTCCAGCCATTAAATTTAAATAAACCCTTGTAAAAACCTAATTTTTTTAGCAATTTTTTTTAGCAAACAGAACGATATGGTGAAATCAGTAACAGAAATTTAATCAGAAAAAAGAACACAAAAGTATTCTAAGACACCACCGGGAAAATAAAATCCTTAATTCCGAGAGAAGCAAAAAGCGGCCCTCAATGACTTTTTCACGAAACCTAATCAGAAAGAGGATTAATTTCCTGTTAGCCCCCGTAAATAACGTTATCGGCCTCTCTTATTTCACGACGCACCTTTAAAGAAACGTTACTTTTACACCCACTTTCATTAACGGTACCGATGGAATCAGCTTAAACGGGGATCTCTGAATAGCAGAGGTTAAAATTAGATGGAGACGCTTGGCGAGGGAAAAAACGAAAGAGTCTGAAAATCGCCAAATAGATATGATACGTACAACTCCGTGCCAACCTAACTTGGGTAAAAACAAAGAGTAAAAAGGCAGATGGGAAAGCGCGGTTGGTCAGTTAGTAGGAAACTCTAGTAAGGTAATATTTACATACAAAATGATCTGAATACAATTTAACCAAAATACACTTTTCATTCTGATAAAATTGCCAAATTTTCTCAAATAACATTCAAATATGTTAGACCTTAAACGAAATGAATGTTTTAAACATGTTTTCTGGGTGGATTCACAAATAATTTATGGAACTCTTTACATCCGCCGAAGGATCTTCTCCATAGCATATTTCAATTTACCCAACTTAGGTTGGCAAGGAGTGTAGATAAATAAGCAGGTCGATAGATCGATACATAGGTAGATATATAAATAAATATGATTGAAAAGAAGTCGAAATTCCTAATAATAATATAATCAGGCCAACTCTACTAACTCATATTAGAGATTTTTTTGCTATTATTAAAGAAATAACATTCGTAGCTGACCAGTTTCGCAAAATAAGAACAGAGCTAAATAGAACAGAGTAACATGAGAACAGAGCAACATAAGAACAGAGCACGAGACCCGGTGCCACTGAAGACCTACCGAGTATATGCGGAGTACGTGCTCGTTAAATCTGTTGGGTCCGAAAGTCCTGTGGTCGGTCATTGCGCAGTTTACCATGGGTACAGGCTCCTGGAGAAAATTTCCCTCCCCTTCAGGGACATGTCTTAATTGTGGAGGTGGCGACAGATGGCAACATCTGTCATTTGTGTATGTGTGCGTCTTGTGTTGTCCTACTTGACGAAGGTTTATAAGCGGGTATGGTATGGTATGGTAAATATATTTATATTCCAGCTTGTGTGCTTGTTCAGAGAACAGCTTTTATAAGCAGGTCCTTGCGACCAAGCACACAAGCCTGAAAATATATGTCAACCAACCAACCAACCAACCAACCAACCAACCAACCAACCAACAGAGCTAAATTATTAAATTGTTCGGAATTTGTTTGGGTAAATTGACGGTGAGTAAATTTGGGGTGGACTGAAGCAATTATAGCCTCACTTATCACACCGAGTTTCTACATGTTTTTGTCCAGGCGGCATTTTCCTCTTATCAGACCTCCATGCCCAATATTGTTTAAATTGGGCTTTTCGCTTTTCGTTTCATGGCAATTTAATAATATCACGGATATTATGCTTTTCTTCCCTTTATGTTTTGAGAAATTTATTAAACGAATTGACAAAGGGAGTAACATTAATAATATAGAACTTTTTCATTGATGTGAAAACCTCGATTTAAAGAATTTTTAATATAAATATTACCTTTCATATTCAGAACTTTTCAAAAGATTTTGAATAGTTACTGCATTTATATTTTAATAATTTTTCTACTAATTTAAAATCAATACAATATTACAATATTAGTATATCTATTAAATGTAGTTTTAAAAGTATCTTGTAAGTAACGTTTTAGTTCCCAGTTTGGATTTTTAATTGTTTATGTGTACAGATATCATGCATAATATTAGATATAAGAAAATGAGATTGCAATGGTTCTGATTTTCTCACAAACTTTTGTTTTTTAGCTACTTTTCCTTTTTTTTGATTTGAAAGAATAAAAAAAAAATGAAAAAGTAGGTATTGAAATGCGGTCGATGTCAGTCTTCCAAAACCGGTTTTATCCATCCGATTTTAAAAATTATTTTTTTGTTAGAATGGTATGACCTCAGAGACCCAACTTTCATACTTTTTGTCCGTCTGTCTGTACGATAGGACGGACAAAAACTACTATTTGTCGACGAAATCCCCGTTGGATTAGCATTAAAATTCTATTTCGAGTCATTTAAACCGCTGTTGCCAACTCAACAATGACACGAGAAACTTTATTCATTTAAAAATAATATAATGTGAAGCAAAATTTATTTTGATCCTAAATCGGTTTAGAATGACGTCAGAAATGTGACTATTTGATTGTTTAATATTTGTTTACTAAGTAAGTGGCAAGACATATTTTTTTACGTATAATCCTGATAAGTTTTAATTTACATTTCTTATTTTAAGTGCATTTTAGAGTAGTTTCATGTTTTTTTTGTTATAAATAAATATTTAATTATTCGTAGAACTACAAATGAATTGAGCAGACGATACATAATATTTATTTTATTTGTGATAGAAAATAAATGAAAATAGTTGATTTTTGCTTTAAGAAGTTTAAATTGTAGTTGGATGCTGTTTTTAGTGGAATTAATTCTAATGTGTATAAATTGCATGTAGAAACGGTTGTAAATGACTCGTACTGTTACGAACCTACTTGTTTCCCGATCAGAATTTCAGTCAGTATTTAAGTAACAGGAAAGTAGGCTATTTTAGTTCTTTTAGAACTTCTTGTTTTCAAAAAAGTCAACAAAATTTTTAATGGCGCTTGTGACATCTTCGCTGTTGATGAAACTTTTCCTACAAAAAAACTTTAGAAAAAGAACGAAAACTTTTGGTGGCACAAGGACTGAGACTGATAGTTTATTTCACTGCTGAGTAGCAGGATGTTTTCTACTATTAGCTTTTCAAGAGATTAGAAAATACAAAGACAGACATCGAATTTTTTTTTTTCATTTTCATCAAGAACATTTTCTAAAGTTCGTTTTTTGGTGAAGTAGGATGGGTTACTGACTGGTTTCGAAAGCTTTTTTTAAATGAAAAGGTTACTAATGGTTCGTTGTTTTGTTTCAGTATTACTTTCACCTACAACCAGAAAAAATACTAAAGCTATTAACTATCAAACTTTTAAAAAATAAGGGACTGTTTAACTAAAATATCCTAATATGTTCATGCTGTTTATATGTTAGCGTCTTTTGAACAAAATCTGTGAATCATACATTTATAAATCCTGGTTAGACTTAAGAAATAGTTACATATCCTAATGTTCTAACCCTTTTCTAATTAGCTTGTAACTTCCGTGATATAAGTCGTAGAATTAAAAATAAAGCTGTTTCGGAAAGCTAATGAAACAGGTTCTAAAAGTTAATCGTAATTCTTTTGAAAAATTAATTAAAAATAATGATTTTGCACAGTCGGTGCTTAAGATTGTAGGATTTAGTTTAATTGTTTCAGGATACTGGTAAAGAATACTTTACTTAAACTCATTATATAATTTCTTAGTAATTAGTTGAGAAACTATATGTTTTTGGAATTATTATTTTATGATTCTTACATTTATCCACTTATTTTTCAGGGCCGTGGTACGATCTTTCAACGAACATTTATAATTAAGGTGGGCTGAAAAATACTTTTATTTTATTTCGAATTGCTATAGTGCGGAAAAGTTGCTATTAGTAAAGACATGAAAAAATGCACGAATTTTTTTTATTAGTGTAACTTCCGTTCGAGCAATGCCATCAAAGTTGGCAAAAAAATTGTCGAATACCGTAAATTTTATATTTTTTTAAACACGAGAGATGTTTTTAATTGCGTTTCTATACCAATCAATTACTACTAACTACTAACACTATTACACTACTAAAAGTACGTAAAATTAATATATATATATGCACTTATTATACATTTGTGTCAGATCTTCCGGCCAAGCAACATAATACAAAATGAAGAAAATGCGCTTTTTTTATTGCAAAATTTCGAAGATTCTTTTTGTACATTTTTTTGTACTTTTGTGCACATATATTGACTTTGCGTACTTTTAGTAGTTAATTCATGATATAGGAATGCAATTAAAAACATCTATCATGTTTAAAAAATCAGGGTTTTTTGACAATTTTTTGCCGGAAGATAATTTAATAGAAAAATAATAAATTAGTGCATTTTTCATGTCTTTACCAATGGCTACTTTTCCGCACTATAGCGATCCGAAATAGAATTAACAGTTTCTTTTCAGCCCACCCTACTTATATTGTATTCTATAATATCGATAGGAAAGTAATTGTAAAAAGCTTTCAAAATGAATTGGCTTTGATTCATAAATAGCAAATATCTTACAAGACTCCAGAATGAGAATTTATATACCTTATTGAGAGGAACTATAAACGACTTAATTAAATTTTTTCCCCACAAATAGTTTCATTTTTATGGGATATGGTCACATAAGTTTGTGGCATTTATTAGGATAGTTTAAACTAATTAACACAATAAATTCAAACCATTTATTTAATTAAAAATTCTTGCTATTATTTTATTCTTGGAATATTTTATATTCGAATCGTGATCTCTGAAAATATGTTTAAACAGTTGGCAGTTATTCTCTTTTATGAATGAATATCTTTAAAATTGTTTTTCATGACATTTATGACTGAGAGCTTAAAAAAATATTTGTATTTTTTAAAGTCCATTTAAAAGTCGTTTTGTGATAGTGATTATTTTTCTCAATGTGAGACGAATAGGCGCTCTTGGTTAACTGTACTCGATTCAAACTTTATTTTATGTAATCTTAAAACGAACGAGCGATTTTAACTCAGTCTGAAATAATTTTCACACCCCCAATCTTGAAAATGCACTTCCCAGAAAGGAGTGCCGCCTCGGTGGCTGAACGGTTAGCGTGCTGGCCTTTGGAGCTGCTGAGGTCGGGTTCGAATCCCGGTCAGGCATGGATATTTGTATTTGTCAATAAATGTTGTTATTTGTCTATGTGTTTGTGTCGTCCTTTCTTTGTGTGTCTCCTGTGACTGTCCCTTCTGGCGAGCTGAGTAATGGGCTATAAAGCCTACACTCTCCCTTCTAGAGGGCGCATTTACATTCCATTCCATTCCCAGAAAGGAGTGGATCCTTTGTGTGTTGAACCTCCGACAGGATCACTCTAAACGAGTGATTTTAACTCAGTCTGAGTTAATATTCAATCCTTTCCCGTGTCGAAAATGCACTTCTCCTACTTTAGTGGATTTCACTCTTTCGTTTTAAGAGTGTATAAACGCATGTTTGTTTAAGTGGAATATACTAGTAACACGTGGTGAATGTAAGGACAATCTCAATTATTATTTAAAACGAATTTAAATTCATTTATTTGCCTTCGGAATTCCAAAGTTTAAAAAAAGTTGAGGCCTAATGGTCAAGAGGCTTGTTTTATTCAATGAATTTCTTCGGTTTTTTTCTTTGCTATTGCCTGTAAAACGGACACATTGATGAGATTCCAAATAACTCAGTTTAAGAGCTTAGTTTAAGAAAGTGCTTAGAGACAAAAAAAGCGAAAACGAGAAAATGAGCTATAAAGTTTTTCTCTTGCATTTAGACACGTTAAAAACGGCACCTACAAAAGGTAAAAAATATCCTTACCTAAAAGTTTATGAAATGGGGGAAACTTGTTACCTTGAAAGGAGGGAATAACATGTTTATTCTCCGTTCCAACCTAACTTGGGTAAAAACAAAGAGTAAAAAGGCAGACGGTAAAGCGCGATTGGTCCGTTAGTTGGAAACTCTTGTGAGGTAATACTAACATACAAAATGATCTTAATACAATTTAACAAAAATACACATTTCATTCTGATAAAATTGCCAAATTTTCTCAATTAATATTCAAATCTGTTAGACCTTAAACGAAAGTAATGTTTTGAACATGTTTTCTGGATGGATTCACAAATAATTTATGGAACTCTTTACATGCATGGAAGGATCTTTTCCATAGCATATTTCTATTTACCCAACTTAGGTTGGCAAGGAGTGTACAAAAATATCAGTTTTTTTGAAAAATGACACTTAGCATGTTCTCCCACTAAGTTCTTCAGTTGTATTCTAAAATTGGATGGAAAAGAGTGTTGAAAAGCCTATTAAGGGGGAATGAACCTGTATTGCGGGTCTCCAAAGCAAAGTGCCACAGTATTGCTCCAATGGAGAAAATATTTTCTAAGTCACATTTCTCCGACTGTATTGAATATTTTAAGTTTATTTTATATTTATATGTAATAAATGTAACTGGCTCCCCAATCAATCCCACTTTTTGAAATTGGTTCGAATATTTTTTCAATTTTTCAATGAATAATTTAACAAAAAGTATTCTAAGCAATTTCAAAACGTGGGTTATAGTGAACCTGAAGTTATCTACATTTATCATTAAAAAACCCGTTTGCAAATTATTCAATACACCCTTAGAAATGCGGCATAGAAACCAATTCTTTTCTTATTAGATTAACACCGAGGAACTTTGGTTTGGAGACCCCCGGTCCAGGGCTCATTCTCCCTTAAGAAAGTGGAGTGATAGAGTGAAGGGGAATATGGGCTGTTTCATTGAGGTCGATAAGTTCTTATCCTCTCGTATAGGGTGTGACGTCATCAGAGTGGCACTCTATTCTTCAATTGCAAACTCGATAGTATGGGAAACGGACGCGAATTAGACTGCGTTTACTAATCGTTATTAAATATTAAGAGTAATTCGCACTAAATAAAGGCTTAATTTCATCCTCAGCTCATGTACTTACAGTAATAATGATAACATGAAATTTGTATTCAAAAATCATATACAAATACGAAAGATAAATAGTACATATTATTTCTAATTTAAATATATTGTATTGTTAAATAAGCAATAAATGCTGTATAAACGGTAATTTTTAGTAAATGTAGATGCACACTCTAGTTTTAAATTTACAGCAAGTGGCATCATAAACGCTACTTCTTTGTTGTTTTAAAAATCCTTTATGCTTACCGTAATGCGCTTGAAAAACTGCAAAGAAAAACGGTTTAACAATAAAAAAAAAGACATTAGAGGCACATTAATCTTTTGAAGAAAATATCATAAAAGTCGAGGATCATGGGGAGAAGAGAAGATTGAGAATGTGACAATGAACCTAAATGAGGGATATAAAGGTATCAACCGGAAATATAATCGGCCAGGAAATAACTTTTGAAAGAAAAACATGTCAGTTTCAGAGAATAAAATCTTCTCAAGTGTCATTTTGGTTGGCGTTATGCTTTATGGATAAGGACATATTGTTAGAGTTAATGACTTTAGATATTATTATGATTTATTTTGATGTAAAAGTAAGAGAAATTGCCAGTGGGGCTCGGAATATGAGAAGATTTGTTGGGAAGGTATAAGAAAATTGTAACGAGCTCACAATTCAGTTTTCAAAAAGAATCGATGGTGTTTTAAATGGCCGGAAAGGGATGATATATCAAATTAAAAAGTGATGAATAAGATAAAAAAAATTCAACCTCTAAATTTTTTTTCTCCAATGGGGCTGCAATATTGGCGGTCAAGCCCTTTGCAGACTCGGCATAGTCCCCAGAATTGAGAGCCATTTTTTTGTGGCACCATAATTTCTGAATCTACTAAGAATGAATTAATATTGCTTAAAAATTACTGAAAAAATAAATTAAATCGGAAGTAGAAAAGAAATTTTGAAAATATGCGTTAAAAATAATTTTTTCAAAAGATTTTATGGAAAACTTCTTGATTTTTGAACATTTTACAAACATCTATGAAAAATAAAATTATGCCAATCTCAATTTAAAGAAAAAGCATTCCGGGCATAGCGAATCTCTGAAACATTTAACATTCAATTCAATTACACAAATGTGAAAATATTGTTAGACAGTTTAATAAAATAAACAATTTATATCATTTGGAAAATTTTCAAAAACAATTTAAGACAAGTATATCATCCTGAAAATATAAAATTTGAAGAAAATATTCTTTTCATAATTCATGTAGATTAGAGAATAAAATGGTGCGTTGAATAAATTTTTTCAAATCAAAATTAAACAAATCTTGATTGGAAACAAATTAAACTAATGAATAATTTCAATTATCTAGGAAGTTTGTGGAGTTTTGAATTTTCTAAGTTCTTAAAAGATTTCAAAAGAACTTCCTTCGTACTTACTCAAGAGCTTTCGGCGATGTATCCCATTTACATAATGAAGTCCTTTCCTGTTGCAAATCAATGTAGATTCGAAGCTTACTCTCGACGATTTATGTTGAATTTTTTTTGCTTAGATTCACATTAGAACAATTCGAAAGATAACTATTTTTTAATTGATACATAGATAAAAAATATATCTTGTAATTTTTTTACTAGTTTAGTTATTAAGGGATTAAGGGTTTCTGATTAAATGTTCAACGGGGATTTCTATCTAAATAACTAGCAATATTGTACTGATAAATTTTAGTAAGAAGAAAATTATTCATAGATATTGAACTAATGTTTTTTTAAGGTAGGCGAATACCCAAAATTCTAAAATTTTTACTATTACTTCAATCTTTTTCAAATTTGGCATAGTGATTTCAAATATAATGAACAATGCTTTTTGGGCAATTTTTTTTATTTAAATATAATTGATTTATTTTAAACGGTGTTTTTCAACAAAAAAAAGTGGTTTACGCCAACACTTCTAGCATAAAAAGTTTTACATCAATTTACCTGAAATTTTTTACAGATGCTATTTCAATATATATCTGTGCCATGAACCTCTAACATCTGGTGTAAGCATACAAGTTTTTTTTTTAAAAAATGACCAAATGTAAGTTAATCGAAAAAAATCCATTTTTTGTGGTTAATTTATAACATTTTTCTTAATAACTTTTTTTCTCGTAATTTGTATGTAACTCTAGAGGGTCATTGCATGTATCAGTTCAAAACGAAGAATATTTAACACATAATAAATGTTCATAGGATGAAAATTCAATGTGGTAGACTTGTTGGCGTAAACCTCTTTTTTTAGTAGAAAAACACCGTTTAAAATAAATAAATTATATTTAAATAAAAACAAAAGCCCAAATAGTATTATTCATTATATTTGAAATCACTATGCCAAATTTGGAAAAGATTAAAGCAATAGTAAAAAGTTTAGAATTTTGGGAAATTTTGGGTATTCGCCTACTTTTAACGTGTTCTTTGATAAGTTAGCCTTAGTTTGGTAAATATACAATTGTCTGAACTCCTAACTGTTTTCCAATTAAAGTCTGTCATTGTCTTAAACTCTGACAGCTACAACAGCGCAATGAAGAAATCAATTTATCACTCGCTAACAGTCTCCAAGTCTTGAAGTTCATCTTTTCCTTCTTATTTTGTTATCGTATGTAACAGATTGTGACAACTTATGATGGATGATGTATCAGATAGGGCGCCACAGGGCGTCGAAAACTGGTTGAAATCCACAAACACCCCAAAAAACGAAAAAACAAAATGGTTTCCACTGAAAAATCCTATATTTTTGTGTCACCCTTTATACTCTTTGATAGGGTGTTGAAAACGGGTCAAAACCCACAAAATATCAGAAAGTCAAAGATTTTTTCGATGGAAAAATCCTATTTTTAGGTCGAAGTAAAAGTGTCTGTGGAAATTATTATTGCGGAGACACGGGTAAGACGAAAAAAAAGAAAACCGTTAGAACTTTGTCGATATACAAGCTTTTTTTGTTATTATTCTTGGTATTGTTTTGTTGAAAACGATCGAAGCGTAATTTTTTTCAAATCAGATATATTGTTTGTCACAATTCATACAATGGATTGGCCAAGTGCAACATAAACTTCTACAATATTCTGAATTTTATACTTTATGACGTTTAATATACATTCCGATCCGACACCTGTTCGACAAAGTCTTGGTTGAAAAATTGAAAGTAAAATTGGGTAAAGTTAACCGCATACTTAATCATATGTTCGTTAATCATTCATTAATTTATTCATTCATTAATCTTTAGGGGACTATCCTCATATTTAAGTTTCTGGTTAAATTTTTAAAGTATTTAAGAAAGATATGAAGTGTTTTTTAATGCTATAACTTATCTGTGTTAATATTTATGAAACATTATTTTAATTTTAAAATAACTTTGTAAAGATAACTAGTCTTGAAAGGCTGAAAGACTCTTCAAAACTTTAAATTAAATAAAGTTTTGTATCCTAGCCGTTTGGTAGAGTTCAAAATAAGGAAATGAATAAGTAGATCAAGTAGAGTAGAAATAAGCTATTGTCAGGTTAAACAATTAATTTAAATAAATATATACGTGATTGTTGAAATAAAATATTCCACAGAAATGATAATCACAAATACATTCCAAAACATTCTTTAGGTGATAGTACAAAAGCTTATCTATAGCATTTATTGAAAAACTTGTTTATTAAAACAAAGAATTGTTAAAAATAAATTATTTTACAATACTGATGAATCTCGAAATATACAAAAGATTATTTTCTCTACTCTTTTTACTATTACTATTTTTCCAGGATGTAAAAGAAATTTTTCTACAGGAATTTCTATCGAAAATCAATGTTTCTTGTTTCATTTCAAAATCGGAGAAGAATTCATTCTTTTTTTTAAAGAACGATCTGTGGTACATGGAATGGGAATGGGCCTGGATTAAGACCTTCTGATAATCGCCGGAAAAAGATACCATTGGTATGGAAGGAGCTGCCAAAGATTTCAGATAAGAATAGGCTGTGCATTGGTAAAACTAAACGGGAACAAACATCACTACCCAAGTCATGTGAGTTTGGCGCAGGAAGGATAAAGGATGTTTGTATGACCTATCGAAGTGTGTATCATTGGAAGTATCCCTTTATAGCAACGAATATCAGGGCAATTCTACCATAATTTTTAATTTTATGTCCCTAAGGCATAACTTTTTAAAAAATTAATATTTTTTTACCATTCTTTCTTATTATACTAAAAGACTGGTCTTTTTATAATTTCAACACGTAATTTTAAAGCAAAGAAACTCCAAAAAAATTTTAGAACACAAAACAATGCAGAAAAGTCCTTACCATCGTGTGTCCCGAATGTCAAATTTTTAGTTTAGGGCTCAATCTAATACTTTTTTTTAGCTAAAAATTACATTCATTTGGATTTTAAATTGAACTAATACTGTAGCTTAACGATTTCCTTCCATTGAATTTTGGCTTTTAACATTTATAATGCGTTTTTCTGGTCTCCTAACTTTGTTCCTGGGTTTTGGTACATTCACTGACCTCATTCCTAAAGTGGTGAAGAGAGGCACTGGATTGAGCTACAGTGATTCTTCGAACATGCAAACTGTATTGCAGAAAACTGATATTTCAGTTAGTAGCCAAATATTTTTGCTAAAATTCACCAATAAGCCCCAAATTCAAAAAAACTCATTGAAATTGGCTGCGAGGCTTTATTGCTTTCCTTACAGTCTCCCAGATTTCAGGTTAATTTTTGCTTGATAATGGAAATTTTTTTCTTGTAACATATTTAAGTGGAGTACAAGAAGTAAAAAAAATCCATTTTTATAAAACTGGAGTTAGTTTCAACACAAAAAATACCAGAAAACAGAGTGAATGTTCTTTCCTTCCGTTCCTGACCTTCCGATCCTTACCGTCGTAATGATCTAGGGATGGAAAACCGAAACCAGTTTTAGGACTAACCGGTTTTTTGCGATTTCGGTTTCATTGAAAAACAGTTTCGCAAGGCCGGTTTAGACCGGTTTCTTTAGAATCGGTTCGGTGTTTTTAAAAAACTGCCGTCCCTTATTATAATTTTTTGTTTTTTACAAATCAGCTTTGCTAAACTTTTTTTCGTAATTCTAGAACCCTTATAAACCTTTTGATAAACATTTAAAGTGATTTTGAAAAATTAAATTTTACAAGTTTTTAATACCTGAAATTAAAAATTATGGTAGAACTGCCCATCAATGTGTGCCACCAGTGAAATGATGGTAATGTTCAGTAGCAAACACTTAAGTCATTTAATGACTTGTTAAACTTTTTATCGCTAAATAGTAATGATGTGAGAATGGACGAATCGTTAAAAGGAGCAAAAAATATCATCGCTAAAGTTGGATAAGAAGCAAATAGTTGTCTCTGGCATTGGGCTTGTTTTCTTAATATTGAGAACTCCATATCGCGTATATATTATAACACAGTTGTTAAGACTATACATTCAAATTAACGAGTAGGCTTTGATAAGACTTCTTATTTTTTATACTGTGATAACGATATTCACAAAATAATTACTTTGCAATACGATAAGATGAGAAGATTCAGAGTTAATTATTGGGGCAAATAGTTTAAATATGTGCAACAACTGATTTGTCTCTGTGGAAAAAGTAAAACCACATCCATGAGATAGATACCCAACAAACAATAAAAACAAAAGCAGTCGAACAACGCTATTGTTATTCGAGAGCCTAAATAAAAGAACGAACTATAGTTAAACTCATAGTTTCCTTGCACAGAAGCCACGATCATGAGTGGAGCTTTAAAACGCGCGGAGCAATCAGATAAAGAGATAATTTCAGCCCTTTTATTTTGTCTTCATCTTATTGTTCCGTGTGTTTTATAGCTCCGCCCATGGCCTTGGCTTCTGTGCAAGGAAACTATGAGTTTAACTATAGTACTTCTTACAAGTAATAGAGGGGAATCCTAACCATTTCAGTTTCGCTTGAAGGTTTTTGTTTTTATTCCGAGTTGTGCATATAAAATCTATTTTCACCAAGAATTAACTTTGTTTATTCAAAAATATTGCTTTAGTTGTATCGATATTTTAAAAAGTAAATATTTAAGAATAATAATCAAAACATATTAAAATTTTTGTTTAAATTGAAAATTTTATTGTGTGGCAAATGCAGTAAAAGTCGCCAAAAGTAACTACCATCTCCCTAAATTCAGCGCTACTAGGTCTACTTACATTCAGGTCTATGGGATTTGCATCGTTATTCAAAGCGTTGGTATCTCGATCGTTTCGCAATGTCGTTAGTCAAATTTTTCCCCACGAGTTTTCAGATACTTTTTCGTGAAAGTTTGTTTTGTTACTGGGAGATTGTAATTTATTGTGAAAAGTAGATAGAAATCGTATAGTGTCTACGTAATCTAATTATGGATGAAAAATTTGTCGATGTTATTGCTTCTTTATCAAATTAAAATAGCATGATGTTATTTTAATGTTATAATGTATTGTTGATCATTAATAACATAGTTATGAATACAAATGCATTATGATAAGTAATACACATTTTTAATTTTTTAATAAATTTTAAAATAATTAGAGTATGTGATGGTTGGATTAATATATTTAAATAAAAATACTCAATAAAAACATTTGGGAAACTTTTTTTTATTGACGTGTATAATAAAAATGGATATTAAATATTATTTATTCAAAAACTTTTAAAATTGTGTAAAAAGCATATTTGGTAACAAATTTAATAAATTGTAAAAATATATATAAATTTGCTGTTTTCTTGAATCATTTGTTCATATGCATACCACAAAAGCAGTTATAAGATTGGTTTCCGAATTATGTTATACTAGCTGTTATACCCGACGTTGCACGGGTAGAGGTGAAAAAGTAATTTTATAGTCAATTTTATTATTTTTTCTTTCATTTGAGTTACATAAGATATGAAGATTACCCAGTAATTTTTTCCATTTAATTACCCATCTTGGATATAGTAATGATAATATTAATTTCAAAAGCATTATAAATACCATTTCTCGTATAGTTACTATTTTTCCTTCTAAGACCTGGGGAATTTTTTAAAAAAAATTAAAATCATTTTGTAAAAAATTAGTTTAATAGTAGCCAACGTAAATTTAATCATATAATGTCTAAAAAAATTGATTATTTAGATTATTTAAGTTCTCGTATTCAAAACAATCTTTGTATATATCTTCGATTATAAATAAGTGTTAACTCTTACTCTTCATTTATAATGAGCATTTCTTTCATAAGCCTTTGTTAAAAACTCAAACAATTCCGCTATTTAAGCAAGCCGTTCCGTTGTTTAAAAAATCTTTGTTTGAAAATACATGCATTATTAACTATTACTCTTTATACACAAAGAACAATTTTTCCTAATCATTTGTTACAAACTAAAAAAAATTCGATATTTAAACCACATCAATACGTTTTAAAAGATTCAGGCACAAAGAAATCCTTTTTCTTTCGTCCTGTTTTTTCATGACAATAAAAGCTGCATCAGCATTTATATCATTCACAGCCATAACAAACTACCCTCTTAAGGTCTATTGTTAAATAAACTTTTGTTACAATTTTCAAGTACTAACCCTTACTCTTTATTCATAAAGTACTTTCATAAGGATTTGTTACAAACTCAACAAATTCCGAAATTTAAACCATATCAATATATTTTCACAGATTTCATCCCAAACAAGAACTAAGCAAGAACTCTTTTTTTATTATAACAAAAGTTGCATCAGCATTTATATCATTCACAGCCATAACAAGCTACCCTCTTAAAGGTCCAGATTCCCCCAAAAAAAACTTTTCAATTTTAATCACATCTGGTTTAGAAGACAAGAATATGAATTCAATGCTGCTTTGTAATTGCAGTTTCCCCTTATTATTCAAGTTTATTGAAGGTTACATCTAACAATCCGCTATTTAAACAAGTCATTTCGTTGTTAAAAAAATCTTTGTTTAAAAATACATGTATCGACTCTTACTCTTTATTCATATAGTTGTTTTTTTTCATAAGAATTTGTTAAAAACTCTAAAAATCCGATATTTAAACTATATCAATATTTTTGAAAAGATACTTTCACAAAATAAAACCCATTTCTTTTTAATTGCAGTTTTCAAGGTGTTCACAACCAAATTCTGATTTAAATCATGCAATTTGTTAGCAATTTTATTATTTCGATTATTTTCTTTCTCGTATTCAAAATAATATTTACATCTTTACCTAAAATACAAGTATTAACTCTTTTACTCTTTATTTTCAATGAGAATTTCCTTCATACGCAATGCTATAAACTCAAACAATATCGCTATATAAATAAGCTGTTACAGTATTTAAAAAAAAAACCTTTGTTTAAAAATACATTCATTTTCTGCATACCTGCATGCTCTTTATACATAACTACATTTTTTCATTAACGTTTGCTACAAACTCAACAAATTCCGATATTTAAACCATATAAATATGATTTTAAAGATTCTGTCACTAACAAGAACTGAGCCATTTTATTTTTGACTCTTTTTTTAGTATAATAAAAGTTGCATCAGCCTTTATATCATTAACAGCCATAACAAGCTACCCTCTAAAAAGCCCAGCTTCCCCGAAGAAAACTTTTCAATTCTGATCAGAATAGAATTTCAATGCTGCTTTGTAATTGCAGTTTCCCCGAATAATTCAAGTTATTTTAATGTTACATCTGACTTTATTTAAATGGTCCGTTTCATTGTTCAAAAAACCTTTGTTAAAAATACATGTATTAACTCTTACTCTTTATTCATAAAGTAATTCTTTTTATACAAGCATTTGTTACAAACTAAAAAAATACGATGTTTAAACCATATCAGCATGTTTTAAAAGATTCTGTTACAATTAAAGACTGAGTTTTTCCCTTTCGTTCATAATAAAAGCTGCATCAGCATTTATATCATTCACAGCCATAACAAGCTACCCTCTTAAAAAGTCCAGCTCCCCCGAAAAAACTCTTCAATTTTGATCACATCTGGTTTAGAAGCCCGGAATGGGAATTCAATGTGCCGCTTTGTAATTGCAGTTTCCCGGGATTATTTAAGTTAATTTAATGTTACATTTAATAATCTGCTCTTAACAAGTCGTTTCATTGTTAAAAATTCCTTTGTTTAAAATTACATGTATCGACTCTTACTCTTAATTGATAAAGTTGTTTTTTCATAATCATTTGTTACAAACTCAAAAAAATCCGATATTTAAACCATATCAATATGTTTTAAAAGATTCTGTCACAAAAAAGAAACATTTTTCTTTTTAATTGCAGTTTTCAAGGAGTTGACAACAGAATTCTAATTTGAACCATGTAATTTGTTAACAATTTTATTATTTCGATTATTTTCTTTTTCGTATTCTAAATAATATTTACATCTTTGCTTAAAATACAAGTGTTAACTCTTACTCTTTATTTTCAATGAGAGTTTCTTTCATAAGCATTGTTAAAAACTCAAACAATTCCTCTACTTAAATGAGCCGTTCCATGGCTCAAAAAATCCTTGTTTAAACATCCTATCATTAACTCTCAACCTTTCTTCATAATTTTTTTTTTCATAATCAGTGTTACAAACTCAACAAATTCCAATATTTAAACCAGATCAATGCGTTTTAAAAGATTCTGTCACAAACAAGAACTGGGACACATTATTTCTGACTCTTTTTTATTATAAGAAAAGCTGCATCAGCATTTATATCATTCACAGTCATAACAAGCTACCCTCTTACAAGCTAACTCTTACTCTTTATTCATAAAGTAATTCTTTTTATACAAGCATTTGTTACAAACTAAAAAAATACGATGTTTAAACCATATCAGCATGTTTTAAAAGATTCTGTTACAATTAAAGACTGAGTTTTTCCCTTTCGTTCATAATAAAAGCTGCATCAGCATTTATATCATTCACAGCCATAACAAGCTACCCTCTTAAAAAGTCCAGCTCCCCCGAAAAAACTCTTCAATTTTGATCAAATCTGGTTAAGAAGCCCGGAATGGGAATTCAATGCCGCCTTGTAATTGCAGTTTCCTCGGATAATTCAAGTTATTTAAATGTTACTTCTGACATTATTTTATTTAATTAGTCAGTTTCATTGTTAAAAAAATCTTTGTTTAAAAATACATGTAGTAACTCTTACTCTTTATTCATAGAGTAATTCTTTTTATACAAGCATTGATTACAAACAAAAAAAATACGATGTTTAAACCATATCAATATGTTTTAAAAGGTTCTGTCACAAACAAAAACCAAGCTTTTTCCTTTCGTTTATAATAAAAGCTGCATCAGCATTTATTTCATTCACAGCCATAACAAGCTACCCTCTTAAAAAGTCCAGCTCCCCCGAAAAAACTCTTCAATTTTGATCTAAACCAGATGGTTTAGAAGCCCGGAATGGGAATTCAATGCCGCTTTGTAATTGCAGTTTCCTCTGACTTCACAACAGAATTCTAAATTGAATCATACCGTTTAGTACAAATTTTATTATTTCAATTATTTCCGTTCTCATATTCAACACAATATTTATATCTTTGCTTAAAATGAAAGTGCTAATTTTTTACTCTTTATTTATAATGTGCATTTCTTTCATTAGCCTTTGTTAAAAACTCAAACAATTCCTCTACTTAAATAAGCCGTTCCATGGCTAAAAAAAACATTGTTTAAAAATACACGCATTAACTCTTACTCTTCATTCATAACATAATTTTTTTTTCATAATCATTGTTACAAACTCAGCAAATTCCGCTATTTAAACCATATCAATAAGTTTTCAAAGATTCTATCCCAAACAAGAACTAAGCAGAACTCTTTTTTTCGTTGTAACAAAAGTTGCATCAGCATTTGTATCATTCACAGCCATAACAAGTTATCCTCTTAAAGGTCCAGACTCTCCCAAAAAACTTTTCAATTTTGATCCCATCTGGTTTAGAAGACAAGAATATGAATTAATTGCGGCTTTGTAATTGCAGTTTCCCCTATTATTCAAGTTAATTGAATGTTACACCTAACAATCCGCTATTTAAGCAAGCCATTTCATTGTTCAAAAAATCTTTGTTTAAAAATACATGTATCGACTCTTACTCTTTATTCATAAAGTTTTTTTTCATAAGAATTTGTTACAAACTCAAAAAAATCCGACATTTAAACCATATCAATATGTTTTAAAAGATTCTGTCACAAAGAAAAACCTTTTTCTTTTTAATTGCAGTTTTCAAGGAGTTCACAACAGTATTCTAATTTGAACCATGCAATTTGTTAAAAATTTTATTATTTCGATATTTTTTTCGTATTCAAAACAATATTTACATCTTTGCTTAAAATACAAGTAATAACTCTTACTCTTTATTTACAATGAGAGTTTCTTTCATAGGCATTGTTAAAAACTCAAACAATTCCAGTACTTAAATGAGCCGTTCCATTGAACAAAAAATCCTTGTTTAAACATACACGCATTAACTCACACCCTTTCTTCATAATTTTTTTTTCATAATCGTTGTTACAAACTCAACAAATTCCAATATTTAAATTGACAATATGTTTTAAAAGATTCTGTCACAAACGAGTCTTTTTTCTTTCGTTCTCTTTTTTTATTATAATAAAAGCTGCATCAGCCTTTATATCATACAAAGCCATAACAAGCTACCCTCTTAAAAAGTCCAACTTCTCCGAAAAAACTCTTCAATTGTGATCACATCTGGTTTAGAAGCCCGGAATGGGAATTCAATGCTGCTTTGTAATTGCAGTTTCCCCTGATTATTCACGTTATTTTAGTGTTACATCTAACAATCCGATATTTAAATTAGTCATTTCATTGTTAAAAACACCTTTGTTTAAAACTACGTGTATTAACTCTTACTCTTTTATTTTATTCCTTTTATACAAGCATTTGTTACAAACTAAAAAAAATCCGATGTTTAAACCATATCAATATGTTTTAAAAGATTCTGTCACAAACAAAAACTAAGCTTTTTCCTTTCGTTTATAATAAAAGCTGCATCAGCATTTGTATCATTCACAGCCATAGCAAGCTACCCTCTTAAAAAGTCCAGCTTCCCCAAAAGAAAAAACTCTTCAATTTTGATCACATCTGGTTTAGAAGCCCGGAATGGGAATTCAATGCTGCTTTGTAATTGCAGTTTCCCCTGATTATTCACGTTATTTTAATGTTACATCTAACAATCCGATATTTAAATTAGTCATTTCATTGTTGAAAAACACCTTTGTTTAAAACTACGTGTATTAACTCTTAATCTTTATTCTATTCCTTTTAATTGATTCCTTTTATACAAGCACTTGTTACAAACTAAAAAAATCCGATGTTTAAACCATATCAACATGTTTTAAAAGATTCTGTCACAAACAAAAACTAAGCTTTTTCTTTTTGTAATAAAAGCTGCTTCAGCATTTATATTATTCACAACCATAACAAGCTACCCTCTTAAAAAGTCCAGCTCCCCCGAAAAAACTCTTCAATTTTGATCACATCTGGTTTAGAAGCCCGGAATGGGAATTCAATGCCGCTTTGTAATTGCAGTTTCCCCGGAGTCCACAACACAATTCTAAATTGAATCATACCATTTAGTACAGATTTTATTATTTCAATTATTTCAGTTCTCATATTTAACACAATATTTATATCTTTGCTTAAAATGAAAGTGTTAGTTTTTACTCTTTATTTATAATGTGCATTTCTTTCATAAGCATTTGTTAAAAACTCAAACAATTCCTCTACTTAAATAAGCCGTTCCATGGTTCAACAAATCCTTGTTTAAAAATACACGCATTAACTCTTACCCTTCGTTCATAACATAAATTTTTTTCATAATCATTGTTACAAACTCAACAATTTCCGATATTTAAACCATACCAATGTTTTAAAAGATACCGTCACAAACAAGAACTAGGACATTTTATTTCTGACTATTTTTTATTATAATAAAAGCATCATCATCATTTATATCATTCACAGCCTTAACAAGCAACCCTCTTAAAAAATCCAGCTTCTCCGAAAAAACTCTTCAATTTTGATCACATCTGGTTTAGAAGCCCGGAATGGGAATTCAATGCTGCTTTGTAATTGCAGTTTCCCCTGACTTCACAGCAGAATTCTAATTTGAATCATGCAATGTGTTAACAATTTTATTATTTCGATTATTTCCTTTCTTGTATTCAAAATTATATTTACATCTATGTTTACAATACAATTGTTAAAGCATACTATTTATTCACAATAATTTGTTTTGTAAGCATTGTTAAAAACTCAAACAATTCCTCCTCTTAAATAAGCCGTTTCATTGTTCAAAAAACCTTTGCTTAAAAATAATTGCATTAATTCCTACTCTTTATATATAGCGAACATTTCTTTCATAATCATTTGTTACAAACTCAACAAATTCCGATATTTAAACCATATCAATATGTTTTAAAAGATTCTGTCACAAAAAAAACTAAGCTTTTCCCTTTCGTTTATAATAAAAGCTGCATCAGCATTTATATCATTCACAGCCATAACAAGCTACCCTCTTAAAAAGTCCAGCTCCCCCGAAAAAACTCTTCAATTTTGATCACATCTGGTTTAGAAGCCCGGAATGGGAATTCAATGCCGCTTTGTAATTGCAGTTTCCTCTGACTTCACAACAGAATTCTCGGCATAAAAAAACTAAGTACAGGTGCTTGACGTCAACAGTGAAATCGTTTCGTTAAAGTGGAGGCTCTAAAAATCTTCTTTATTGTTGGCTGTCTTTTTGTCGTTATGGTTCCCAATCTAGTGTTATGGAATATTTTTCTTTTAAAATTAAGTTTTGACTTTACAAGCAATTGCTTGAGATCTTTTTCCAAATATTTTTGATAAAAGCAATAAATTGTATTATTATTTTTGTCCTCAGTATTCAATGATGGAACATTAAGTTTTGACTTTCCAAGCTATTGCTTGAGACTTTCTTTTTCTTAATATTTTCGACAGATCTAATAAATTGTATTATTATTTTTGTCTTTGGCGTTTGATGGTGGTTGTTTGTGTACTTTGTGTTATGGTGTATCAAACTGTTTTTCAACGAATGGATTTTCGGGAGATTCTTGCTATTTTTGGAATTTATTAGATTTGTGTAAGAAGTTAAATATGGCTTTTTATTCAAAAATAAGTGATATTCTTTTCATGATACAATTTTTTATGCATGAATACAATATTTAAAACACTAGTAATCACCCGTAAAGTTATTTTAATGTTTTTATAATTTATATAAAGTACATTTATTTCTTTCATGCACTTTAAAAAAAAACTGTTGTTTTTACAGTTAAAAACTGTCAACTTTAACGCGAGTTAATAACTGTTTATTTTACAGTTTAAAACTGTAATTTTTTACAGATTAAAACTGTAATTTTTTACAGTTTAAAACTGTATTTTTTACAGGAAATCTGTAATTTTAACATGGAGAAACTGTTATTTTAGCAGGGAGAAGCTGTTAAATTAGACTTTCAAAGAGTCACTTGATTGAGATCATCGTTAAGCACAAATACAAAATAATAGCCCTAGCGACCGAGTGATTTACTTTGTCGCAGAGGTTTCAGCATTGGGCTCGCACACAAGAGGTTCCTGGATCAAAACCGGTCCCGGTCCATACATCTTCCAGGAGAATCTTGCATGCGAGCCCAATACTGAACCGTCTGCGATAAAGTGGTCACGGGGGTTGTCAGTACTTGGTCACGAGGGTTAGTATTTTGTATTTTATTTTAGAAAGGGGAAACTGAAAATTAGCACTTTTCCCTGCTAAATTAACAGTTTCTCTTTGTTAAAATTACAGTTTTAAACTGCAAAAAAGCAGTTATTAACTGGCGTCAAAGTTGACAGTTTTTAACTGTAAAATAACATTTTTTTTACAGTGTACTCATTTGTTGCGAAAATCCAAAAATTTCTGATATTTAAACCATATCAATATGTTTTTAAAGATGCTGTCACGAACAAAAACTGAGTCATTTTCTTTTGGACTTTTTTATTACAATTAAACTTGCATCAGCATTTATATCATTCACAGCCATAACAAATGCGTCTTCAAACTTCACGAGAGAAGAAAATTTGAGAGTTTTAAGCATTTAAGTAAGAAATCAACTATATTTTTCACCATAGGTTTAAATGTGAACCAAAAATTTAATTTTTTACGACCTTCTAATTTGTCTATTTTGCTTTTTATAGTTAAATATTTGTACTTCAATAATTAAAAGGAAATTTTAATGTTTCCATTAGTATAGCTTAAAATGAAATATTAACATTCAAGACGCAAAAGTACAAGGAATTTGAGTGAATTCATCAATATTGGAAAACAATAAGATTGCGAATGAGATATTGCCTCTTTCAGTGTTAATAACATTGATAGAAACTAAAATTTTACTTAATTTACTATAGTTTAGTAGATACATTGCTAGCGTTTTAAATTGCAGATTTGTTTTCTGAGCTATGTATTGACACTTGCATTTCTTTTCAGCGTTAATTTCTGTTCTTTAGGAAGCCCATTTTGTATTTTTATTATCCACTAAATAATTTATCTAACTTAATTACATTGTTTAACGTGACTAGTTTGTCCTCCATGTAGCAAAACTAAATTAAAAATACTTATAAATTGGGAAATTATAATTGTAACTTTGTTACAAAATTTCAAGAGGTGTGAAACAGGCTTCTGCAAATTTTAAAAAATATATTTTAAGTTATTTTCGTGTTTCTAGGTTAAGTGTTTCATAAATTTATAATATTATGTTCATGCGATACAAAAAAACTTATGTTAATTTCGAATTTTTATATTATTCGTAAGTTATAATGGGGTAGTATTTTATTTTTGAATGTACTTTTTAAAGAAACACAATTTCTAAAGTTAAAAATGCAGTTTAATTTTTATCCTATTGAATCAAATAAATACACACAATTGTTAAATAAAATGATTTATTTTAACAACGTACATTTTCTAGTGAAAAACTAACATTTTCTCATCGGATAATTACATAATGCTTGTTAGTATAAATTGTCATAAAAAGTACCAAATGCTCCATAAGAGACGAAATCTTATTTAATATATTATCCCAAAACTAAAATAAACAAACAGAATAAAGTTGCCTTGTTATATTTTTACAAAGATATAACATTTCAAAAATCATATTTTCAGAAAAACAAGTCACATTATACATAATTTTTCACTAACTCAATAATGCAAAACAATTCATTCTTTATAATAAATCACATCTTCTGGTCCAGATTTTTAAGATAAACTTTACCAGTTTTTTTATTTATTCTCATTAACTATTGTTACTAACAACAATTTTTATGCAAAAGATTTTCTCATTAATATTTACAGCAATTATACAAGATTTAAATACTTTCAGTCAGTTCTCGTTTGGCAGCATGAATTTCTTTTCTAAAAGAAGTTTAGTATTTCCTCCTTTTTAGCAAGAAATAATAACAAGCGAAAAAGTTGTCCCGTATCAACATTTAAATGTGAAACCAGTCTCAAACTCAGCCACTGAAAAAGAACTCAGTGTCAGTCGCAAAATCTTTCTTTTTAGAAATGTTTTCTTTATTAGCGTCATTTAAATTCAGTTCGCTCGTCCATAAAAAACGAAACAGCTTTTACTACATCTGAAAAGACATCAGCGAAGCGGAGGTATTATTCAGATGGTCATTTTTGCACAGTGGTTGGCTTCTGGGTTCCATTGATTCATTAGACGTGGTTGAATGTTTGATTTCAAGGTTTGATATGCCTTTTTTGTATGCAGACAATAAAGTTCAGATGCGATGGTTGTAATGTTAAGTCGATTGGATTTCTACCTTCAAAAATTTCTTTTAACAAATATCACCTGGCTAACAAAAAGTTTGTTTATCAGCAAAACACGTAATATTTCAGCAACCAAGAAAGTCAGTTTTTTTTATTACAGGGTCCACTTTTGAATCTCACCGAAACTCATTCAGATGAGGACTAACACATACTTGTAGATGACACAGTATCAGTTGGCACCACCAACCACTCTTACCCTTAACCACTGACACAGTCTGAGGTTCAATGTGGCACATGAGACTTGTAGTAACTAATTAGGTTACAGAAACCACTTTTAAAAGTAATTTAATAAACAACTGAGTGAAAACCTAGGCAGCTACTACCATCCAAATCACGTCTATGTATCGGTTGCAAGCCACTTTTACTATTTTATCCTTCACACAGTCTGTGGTTCAATGAGTTTCACATGAGTTTGGTCGCCATTGATCAAAGAATTTTTCTTTGTAAACTCACTTCAAAACTGTGTCTATGAGGGGGCCATTCAAAAACCATCAAGATGACTCAACATCGGATGAGAGCCACTTTTACACTTAGCCTGACGCAGTTCGAGCGGCAGTGTTTTTTTTACAGAAGTTTAGTGGTCATCATTTAGATCAAATGATCATCCATTCAAACTGTTTTAAAAACTGTTCCGATGACGACAAAAGCAGCAGCTGTCATCCAAAATACACGAAGATGACCCAACATCGATTGAGAGCCACTTTTAGTCTCAACCTCACACTTTGTGGGTCAATATGGCGTTGCACATAAGTCTGTGGTTGTCATTATTTAGATTAACTCATTCATTCCCTTAAATTCATTTGAAAACTGTTCCGATGAAGACGAAAGCTGCAACTGTTAACCAAAATATTTGAAAATGATTCAACATCGATTAAGAGTCACTTTTAGTCTTAATCCCACAGTTTGTTGATCCATGTGGCGTTGTACATAAGTCCGTGGTCGTCATTATTTACATTAAATTATTAATTCACTTAAACTCATTTGAGAACTGTTCCGATGAAGACGAAAGCAGCAACTATCATCCAAAATACATGAAGATGACACAGCATCAATTGAGAGCCACTTTTATCCTTGGCCCCCAACATAGTCTGTGGATCAATGCGGTGTTGTACATAAGTCTGTGGTCGTCATTATTTAGATTAAAGGATTCATTCACTTAAATTCATTTGAAAACTGTTCCGATGAAGACGGAAGCTGCAACTGTCATAATAAATATTTGAAAATGACCCAACATCGATGTAGAGCCACTTTTAGTCTTAATCTCTCAATTTGTGGATCAATATGGCGTTGTACATAAGTCTGTGGTCGTCATTGTTTACATTAAATTATTAATTCACTTAAACTCCTTTGAGAACTGTTCCGATGAAGACGAAAGCTGCAACTGTCATCCAAAATGCATGAAGATGACTCAACATCGATTGAGAACCACTCTTATCCTTGGCCCCCAACACAGTCTGTGGATCAATGTGGCTTTGTACATAAGTCTGTGGATCAATGTGGCTTTGTACATAAGTCTGTGGATCAATGTGGCTTTATACATAAGTCTGTGGTCGCCATTATTTAGATTAAATGATTCATTCACTTAAACTTAAAAAAACTCACTGGACTTAAATTCACTCCCTCTTTCAAACCTGGCCAAAAACTGTCCCGATGTAAACGAAAGCTGCAACTGTCACCCAAAATACATGAAGATGGCTCAACATCGATTGAGAACCACTCTTATCCTTGGCCCCCAACACAGTCTGTGGATCAATGTGGTGTTGCACTGGGGGCTGGTCATTGTGTTCTCTGGACTCCCTGGATATAAATAGCTCCTTGGAGACAGACGTGACCAGGTCGGAGATGGAGGCCTCGCAGGCTAGCCTCAAGGCTCCTTCTGGGAGGGAGCTGGATGTCAGAGGGATGTCTAGTTTTGCAGAGGAAGATTCCAGGTGGTCTTGGTGAAGAATTATCTTGTGGGAGGATGTTGCTCCCTCTGGAACCATCTGGAAAATTTGACACATAAAGAGGGTTTAAATTAAGAGTTGTAGATTTATATACAGGGTGGCCCAAAAGTAGCCTAACAGTTAGTAAGGTATACAGTTATTTATACAGAAACAGTTATTTTAATGCAGGTTAAGTTTAGTTTGGTTGAATTATCGTAGTACTAGAGTTACAGGAGAAATATTGGCGACAGGCATCGTAATTAAGAACCATAGTCAAAAGTGACAGCTTTATTTACTTGCATATATTTACATTCTTAATCCGAAAGTGCTAAAATTGTCTACCTTCGACATTGATGCGTTCCTGTCTGGTGCATGGCGTGGTCGGTAAGGTCTAATTAACCGAAGATATCTCGAAACTAAACCAATCGAAGTCCATGAATTGATACTCTTTGGCTAAGATTGCTACGCTTTGGCTAAGATTGCTACGCTTTGGCTAGTACGACTTCATTTTAGCCAACCAACAAAACTAAGCACGACTTTGTCAAATACCTGTTCTAAATAACCCAAAATTCTTACCAATGGTACAATATTAACTGTTAGGCTACTTTTGGGCCCCCTGCATTGCTGGAAGTATTGATCCTGTGTGACAACAGATAAAAACTTCTATAAACAGTACGCTATGATTGTTATACGCTAGTTGGGTGGCTTATTTAAAGTAGATTTCCTAAAATCATTAATTCATTGCATTTCTTTATTAAAGCAATGGTTAGCAGTTAAAAAGAGCCAAAAAAAACAGAGCCAGAGAAAGAAAAGAAGCCAAATTGATTGATGTAAATGACTAGTAATTGGTAGTTTAAAAAAAAAACATTAAGCCGTTTTACCAATTATAATTGAATCTTAGTTTGGACAGTGGAGCGTAGTATAAGCTAATACAAGTATTAAAGACATCCGCATAATAGTAGCATAAAATAATTACAGACATAACTTTTATAAACCATAAAAGTATACCTAAAAACACAACCTTTTTGATCTATAAATTTAAAGAACAAGATAACGAAATTGAAGGACTTTATTCAAAAGAAGGCATTTGGCTTATTTTATGTACTCTAAAGTAAAATAAAGTTAATAATTTTTTTACTACATCGTAAGTAAGCTTGCTCACAATTTTGTTTCTTGCTTGTTATCACTTTTTGTAGAGAATTGAAATTTTCAATTTATTAAAGGAGGATTTTCGATAAGAAGACGGCTGCATTTTCTCCAGATATCTTATTATCCAAGCAATTCAGTGATATATCAACGTATCATCCAAACATATTTCATTTATGTGTTGTTAAAGCAATTTTTAGGCGAATAAACAATTTTGCTAAGCTAGAGTGTTTTCCATAAGGGATTCAGTAGAGTTCTACCTTTGTCATAGTTTCTATCGACATGCATTTACAATTGTGAAATAAAAAAATCCCCAATAAACTAAGACAATAAATATTTTGGTTAATACAACCGAAATACTGAAATCAAGTCCAGTTAAGCCATTCAAAAAGCGTTTGAGTTCGAAAAAAAAGTTTAACAAGAAATATTTTTAAAGAACATGACAAATGCTACCCGATCCAATTTACTGATACTTGGTAAAAGTTTACTGGAATATTTTCAAACGCGCTGCTCTTTCCAAGTCCCACAGGATACAAACTCCAATCTTACATTGTTGAAATTCCCTTTTCTAAAGTAAATTTACATGGAATAACTTTTTTCCAATTACTACAACAAAATATTTGCAATGGACCAAACACATTGCGGAAGATTTCTTACGCTTTTCCCAGGAAAATGCCATTCGACATTATTTGGGACAGCAACATTGTTATTTTTATTATAAAACAAAATGTTTGTGTTTCAATGTTTTCCGAGGATATGTTTTCCATCAGTTTATTTTTTTGTGTCTTTAGATACATATAATAAAAGATAAATATCATTTGCGAGTTACTTAAATTCTTGCTCTAGGAAATGATAATATTTTACAGAAAACACCTGGTTCAAACATTCTGATAATTTTGAATTCGCTTTTGGATAGAAGTGAACGTAAAAAGATGCATTTTCCTATATCTGTCAAATTAATAATGGTTTACTAATTCGAAAGGAACTTAATCGTCACCTCAAAAAGATAAAAAAAACCTAAAAACTAAATTAACAAATTTACTAAAATAAGACCTTCACTTTAAAGCTAAATAATAAACTTTGGCAAGTATTTGTTATCGAATGAATCATTATTTAGTTTAGTGCGCACTGCTTTACCTGTGAATTTACGCATGATATGTTTAAGGACCCTTAAATTATATTCGGTACTAAAATGCGTCTCTGTAATATTCTATGATGGTTGAAAAATCAAACTTTTATCTTACATGTTTACAATTTTATTAAACAACCAAAAAGAACTTACACAAAAACGTTCCTTCTCATTTTGTTATTCAGTACCATCGAAACTATAATAATCAAAAACGAAATATTTAATGCCGAAAGTTTTCCCAGTAAAAATGTGTTTTAAATTTGTCTAACCAAGAGTAATCAACTGGCAAATAGGTTGCGGACATAAACCCGACAGCTGAAATCAATTCATATCCCGACGAAATCCCTTATAAGCCATAAGCCCAACAAGAACGAGATGCGACTATGTCCAAAACCCGATAGGTTGGAATCCCAGGAAATCGATAAATTGATGCCGTCGGGCTTGATTAAGGGTAATTTAAGTGCTAATTTTTGAATTAATATTCTTTTTGCATTTAGAAAGAGTAATTTTTTGATTGTTATAAAAACGTAAAGTACTTTGCATTTTTGAATAAGGTGTGTTGCATTATTCGAAATGCATAATTCAGAAGTCACAAATATAATTAAACTAAGTATTTAAATAATCCATTCTTTAAGTTTCTTAGTGTTTTCGTGTCATAATTTAACTTATCTATTATGTGATGGTTCTGATGAACGTAATTTTTTTTCTCTTAACAGAGGTAATGCTGTAAGCAAATGGTGTTTAGTGGGGGGTCCAAATATTTAACTGTACACAACTATTTTTAACAACAAATAGTTTATATCTTATTTAAAATAAACTTTCGAAATTCGAAAAAGATCGAGAAACAAGCAAAAAATATGTATTTCTAGTGTAGGGATTTCGACCCTGTCGGCATTTCGTCCTTGTCGGGCTTATGGCTTTTTGGGCAGTGATGGACATTAATCAATTAATTAATTACACCTTGTAATTAAATTAGTTGCATTAACGTTTGTCAATTGTAACTTACAATTAAAATAATTTCAATTCATATTTTTTAGTTGTTTTATGAAACCATTTAAAACTAACAATTAACTTTGTATATTTAAACGACATGAGTAAAAATTTAGGAAAATTAAGCTGTAAGTCTTGGACTTAAGACAAATAAAAAAAGGGGTTAATTGCTTTTTTAATTGAAATTAACAATTGAAATTAATTATTTGTTAATTGTTACTACTTTGTTTATTGTTAATACTACAGTTAACAATGAAATAATTGTAGTTTTTCACAATTACAATGGATGATTTCTTAGTTGTTGTGGTTACGTTTACCACTTAATTAATTATTGATCTTTAATTATTCTTGCAATTAAATTTGCCCAACACTGCTTTCGGGATTATGCCCCAGACCCCTGCACTCTCAGAAATAACACTTTCATTTTTGACGATTCATGAATCCTTGAGCTTCATTTCGTTAATTTTGAGGATTGTTTCGTCAAACTGTCACGTGACTTTTGAGTAAACGGAATCCTCACTTTTACGATCTTGATTTGACGATTCTGTGTCTTGATTTTGATTATACTGAATCTCATTGTTGTACTCACATGCTCAAAAATGACGAAATATTTCTTTAGATTAGACGACATTCAAATCCTCATAAAAATGACGATTCAAATTTCCTCACTTTGAGGAAACGAAAACTCGGAGCATTGGCCAGTAAAGGAATCGTCAAAATAAAGGAAAATTTCGTCGTTTTTGAGCACTTATTTTTTAGAGTGTGGCAAATATCAACTTACCATAACATCGTTAATGTACCAGCTAAGATTCGCGGCTGGTTTTGATTTCGCAGAAGCACAGAGAAGAGTAAGATTTTCGCCGTAGTCTGTGATCCCACCACTGATTTCTGGCGACTCTTCTGGAGGTACTGAAATATATTTATTTATTCAGTTTTAAACGAACATTACAGATAAAAATCTTATTACAATGAACATTGAACAAAACAATTAGGAAATAAAAGAAACACGAAATAATTGAGTATAAAAACATTAAAACACATTACACAGATAGAAGCTGGAAACAGTTTTAAAATCATTAAAAGACATAGCAAAAGTATCTAGGCCCTGAGAAAAGTTATTGTAAATTTTATAAAACTTATACACAAATATAAAGTTTGAATATAGTTATAATGGGAAGAGCAATGAGAAAATATACGACGATTGCGTGTAAATTTATTGGGAATAAAGATATGTAGTTGGAATCAATTCCATTGTTTAGAACTTTATGGAAAAACAGAAGACAGGGAACTTAACGCCTGATTTAAGGGTCGAAATATTAAAAATATTAAGCAGAAAAAATGAGGATAGATCAAAAGAAACAGTATTAAAGATCTTAAAATATAGAAAACGAAGATTTTTTTTACTTGTTCGATTAATTTTATGTTGTTGTCATAATAAGGGCCACATATGAGGCTACAGTATTATAAATTAGAACGGACCATACAGAAAATAATATAATTAAGAAGTATGGTGTAGTCCATGTTTTTCTCAGCTTAAAAGGCCACAGAATCTTTTCGTAACTTCCCGCCATCCGTCTGGTTCGGACTGTCAGCTTTGCGGAAGAAATAGTAAGCTCACGGCCAACTATATTTTTCAGGTTACGAAAAGGTTTCGTATCTTTTCTTTTCGGAAGAGACCACAACCCGAACCAGATGGATAGAGTGACGTCACATAGAGCTTATCTGGCTTTAATAGTTGAGTCGGCAGTGGTCAGTCTAATAAACCTAAAACATTGCGTTTGAAATCGCAATATCTGCAATCTTAATATGACAACAAAACAAGCAAATTTGATAGGGAGACATCATTCATGCATCATGTAAATATCTGGTAATATAGTTATTCTTTTTCGAAGTTCATAAACTTTGAAAGAAGTGACCTTTTCAATTTCAGGTTTTCTAGCCTTTTACTTAAGCCGAGGAGAAGAGAATAAAGCTTAGATTAAGTTCATATCCTACGTGTTGCTGAATACTAGCAGCTTCTTTTTTACTTCTTTTAAAATTATGAAAAGACATTGGGTCTTTCCTGTTTCGAAGAATACTTTTCATCCATTTTGATTTTATTTTGTCAACAACTTTACCTCTATCACCTGCTATATACACTAACTATTAATCTAACTATTAGTCATTAACATTCATGACAATTTATCGGCAGCAGTTAATTGTTTTATTCGGACATTCTTCATTTTCCATGGCCATGCTTGGTGCATCCTGAAAAAAGCACTACAGGATTTTGAACAATGTTAATGTGTTCTTTATATTTAAATTATCATAAAAAGTCCACTGATAAATACAGAACAACCATAAAGATCATCTGAACCTCCGAATAAGCGCCTACCTAAACGACAACATCTTGGAAACCAAGGAAAAAGATATAAGTTCGAACCTCTCTAAAGCGAACTCATTAACCCGAAATTTCGGTTAAGATGAACTGAAAGTATTTCTTCGGCCTATAAAGATTTGAGTTAATGTTAAAAAATCTCTTAATGCAAAATCACTTACGTAAAATCCCGCTTAGCCAGAAAAAAAATTAGAATTTGACTTTTATCCCCTTCTTAATTCAAAAGTTCAAAGAACAAATGAAATAAAGACTAAAAAAAAAAAAAGGGAAAAACCGGCAAAATTTTTCTATTGTATGTACTACTCTAAATGAAGTTAATTGAATTGCATACAAGTGTAATTAGTGTACATATTACATTATAATTTTTTTGAAGTTATTTAAAAAAAAGACTATTTACTGGTTCAATGTAGAAATATTCCTGACGGTTAAAATATGAAATTATGTTAACACGAAATGTTTTGGTGCTCTCTTGGACTTCGCTTTAACGGGGTTCAACTGTATATCTTTTATAAAAGAAGTCGTCAAGGAAAACCTATCACTTGAAATCTTTTTATAAAAATATGGACTGCAACTTCTGAGGTATTTTCCTTTTGGAAGTAAGTTGTGAAACCCGGATTCGATACATATTGTTATGGGTTGTTCGGTTCGATTGACCAATTAGGTGCTAGAATGGGTGATGGGAATAGGGTTAAAAGATCATGGAAACTTATTCGCTGACTAAACATTTTCTATGGGAAAGACTGTGTGTCGCGACTCAGCGACGACACTGGGAACTGGGATGTTAGAAACATTAATAAGTAATATTAAAGATATGTGAAATATTCAATTCAAATTATGAAATTTAATAACGGTTAAAAATATTAGTTCTTGAGGAGTTTAAACCCTATATAGAAATATTTTTAGATTTTGCAATTGCATTTTTTCTTTTAAAGTCCATTTAATTTAATTATGAAATATCCTATTTTTCCTAAAGAAGCTATTGGGAAAGGGAAAATGATATATTTTGTCTTCGTTACAAAAATATATTATAATTCCATGGAAGGAAAATAAGCTTAATGTGACATCTTACCGACACCTATTTTGCAGTGAATAGATGAACTATTCTAATGAACTGAACCGTTTTTGTTCTGAATTAATAAGTCTTTTTCAGTATGTTTTTTATAGTTTAGAGTAATTGAGTGCTTACAGCAATGGTCCAATATAAATATATTATAATTCCGTGAAAGGAAAATAAGCTTAATGTGGCATCTTACCGACACCTATTTTGCAGTGGATAGATGAACTATTCTAACGAACTGAACCGTTTTTGTTCTGAATTAAGTCTTTTTCAGTATGTTTTTTTTATAGTTTAGAGTAATTGAGTGCTTACAGCAATGGTCCAATATAAAAATATTATAATTCCATGAAAGGAAAATAAGCTTAATGTGTCATCTTACCTACACCTATTTTGCAGTGGATAGATGACCTATTCTTATGAACTGGACCGTTTTTTGTTCTGAATTAATAAGTCTTTTCCGGTATGTTTTTCTTATAGTTTAGAGTAATTGAGTGCTTACAGCAATGGTCCAAGTAATTAAGCTAGTTTCTGCAGTTTACCTGCTTATGGCAGCATTCAATTAAATATGTATTATAATTCGAGGTGGAATCGCGGATTTTTGAAATTCTATTTAAAAGTGAAATTCAAATACAGTACACTCTTAAAAAAAGTGAAATCCAATCCTATAGGAGAAGTGCATTTTCTACACTGGAAAGGAGTGAAAATTAACTCGGACTGAGTTAAAATCACTCGTTTGGAATGATCCCGTCGTAGGTTTAACAAAACAAAGGAGTGAAATCCACTCCTACAGGGGAAGTGCATTTTCGACACTGGAATGAGTGAAAATTAACTCAGACTGAGTAAAAATCACTCGCTAGTTTTAAGAGTGTAGAGTCCCGCTTAACCGAAAAGTTTAAGACCGGAGCACTTTCGGTTAATCGAGATTCCTTAGGAATTTTCGGATTATCGGGAATCATACACTTCATTCCTAGGAAAACGCTTGCTAAGAGAAAATTTGATGTTAATTTGGCTACAAAAATCTTAGATCCGGCCCTTAAATACATAATAGAAACGCAAGATGAAGCCACTACTTTAGACGTTCTCGTGTTTAAAAGATAGCAGGACAGGGCTGCTTGAAAACGAACCCAAGTTAAACAGAAAAAAAAATATTACTGCATATTTTGATAAAAAATAAATCTAACTTTATAGATAAGTATTTATTTTTTGTGTGCATGTTTTTATTTATGGGGGTGTTGTGCGTAAATTTCACATTTTAACAAAAAGAAAAAAATTCTGAACCTTTCGGTTAGGCCGAACTTCGGATAACCGGGACTCGGATACTGTAAAATTGTATTTATTTACGTGTTTAAGCGTAAATTCCACATTTTAGCAAAAAAACATGGACCTTTCGGTTAAGCCGAACTTCGGATAACCGCGACTCGGATACTGTAAGTGTAAAAACAAAAACAAAACAAAAATATGGGTGCCTTTTTTTTAAGCCAAAGAGAAGAGTCAAAAGTGCGTTCACCACTATACCCTACTTTATATCAACGAATTTTCATTCTCACTGTCAGTGGAAATTCCAACCAAGACAATTTGTCTTATATTTTTGAAAATGCCCAGAAATTCCTGGACCAGTATAATGGTCCCATCTCCTTCCTAAACTTATTTTGGAATTTTTATGTAAGCTCAGCATTCAAATAATCAAAATAATTAATGAAGTTTCCAAACTTTTTTTATGACGTAACACACTTCATAATCGCGAAATTATTATTTCATTGAGAGTAAATTTTTTTAAATAACTTTTTACTTACTTTAATGCTACTCATGTACACATAATATATTTTTTTACACAGTTTGATGATATATTATTTAAGTGGTAAAATTATTTACTTTTTTTAAGTAGAAATATTTAACACTTTATTATACTAGGTAAAAATTAACACACTTAGATCTTTCAAAAAAAAAAAAAAAACCATTTAAACCCATAAACTCATTTTAATAACTGAAGGAATGGGAAATAAAAAAAAGGATTTTTGTCGTCGTTATAGAAATATATTATAAGCTCTTGTAGGAAAAAGATATTTATTAAATTTTTTGAGAACAGCAGGCATGATAAATGGATATAAAAGTTTAAAACCAACGTTTTATCCTTAAAGTTTTTTCTTGAACAATTTTGCTACAAACGGCTGAGTCAACCTACCACGACAAAACACAACTTAAAACATTTTCTTATTTGAACGTAGAAACTCTTTTAAATGAGAAAATAAGCAATTTATTGCTCTGAAAGCTAATAGTGTACTTTTTTTATAAACTTTTCAAGAGAGCAAATTAACTACAAAGTAGATGTTCATTAGTAACTGACAAAACATCTTACCTAACTTCAGAAGAAACATTCAATTTTTTAAATTAAGGAACGTTAGATAAACCCTATCTTTGATGTTTTTACTAACCTTCAGAGACTTCGAAAGATTTAACTTATAGTCTTAACCCATAAACGAATGTTGGCAAGAAAAATAACTTTTTAAGAACGACTATTTTGACGAAACGAACAAATAAATAAACTGCATGCTTTAAAAATTTCAGTCCAAGTTATGTCATTTGGCAACATCATGTTTCTGTTCATAATTAAAAAAATAATAGGGCTTTCATCTATTAGTATAGTAAAAAAGGGAGCAAATTAAGTACTAAGTTAATGTTCATTAGTAACTGACAAAATATCTTACATAACTTCGGGAGAAACATTAATTTTTTTATAGTTCTGAAACATTAAAAAATCACTATCTTTTTTAACCAACCTCAAATGACTTCGAAAAATTCAATGTATATAGTCGTAGCCCATTAACAACTATCGATAAGCAAACGAACTTTTGAAGGTAACGACTTTGGAAAAAAACCCAAGTAAATGAACTTATTCAAATAAATTAAATACAAGGTAAATTTCGACCATAGCCCTGAACAAAATTATTTAGTACAAATTCAGTTGCATGAAAAAGGAATTAAGAAGCTTATCGTTTTTATCCGGAAATGAATGTTTTAATGGTATTTACGAATTCGCCGTTAATGGTTTTTTGAAAATTAGGAACCAATTAGCAATTAGTATAGAAACAATATATCAAATACTGAAATGTTGTGGCAAATTCTAACATTATAAAACTTTACAGCTTTTAAATTTTAAATTCAAAATCCATTAAAAATGGATTGCCGGCATTAATAGGATGATGCATTTTTCTGTTTATACCACGTACTATATTAATAATCGTGGTTGAAGAAAATACCGTATATTGCTATATTAAAATAAAACACACACACACACACCATAATATTATTTTGATCAATAAGTTTAAAACTATTAATAGTTTTTATGAAATATTTGTTACGTATAGTTGAATGGATTCGACTTCCTTGAAAATCATTCAAAAAAATTTATATGTGTTGATTCAATATTGTTAAAACGTCTAAAAAAACTTTTGCGATTGGAATTTTAAAAAATAGATCAAGAAAATAGTTATTGTTTTTCTTTCTATACACTCTAAAAGAAAGGATCGATACTTCAGGAAAATAAAAAATAACAAAGAACATGAGGGTATTTTTTTTTAAAAAAAGTTTCAAATAATCGGTTACGAAGAAAGTTAAAAAAAATCATTTGGTAGCATTCTTAGTTTATATTTATGGTAAAAAAATAAATGATTCACGATTTTTTGTTGAACCACAGTGACGCAAATTTTGCTTTTTATCACTGCCGGCTGTTGCTATAGTCGTTTAAAATAAGTACTTTATTTGATTAGAAATAATGAAACATTTATCTATTTAGTCTAAGTAGTTTATCCATCTAAGATTAATAATAGTTATTTCTTTATGCACTCAGAGAAAACTCTTGAGTAGGGTTATTAATATTTTTAATGTATGTTTTAAATATCCATGCTATTAATGCACATACAAACATTATATCTACGATGATTTCTGTTTTACCAAATGCCCATTAATAAATAAATTATACACAACTTCTCATAAATATATGGGAAACAGGATGCTTTATTTTAAACAACGCAAAAAAAATTATTCTCACAAAGGGGAAGCTTCATATTCAATAAAACTCTCTCAAATTTAACATTTAATTTTGAAAACTATTGACTCAACGAGAAATTTCTAGTACAATGCGTGTTAGTTTATTCAACAATATCTCATGAAAAAAAATAGCACTAATAGAATTACTACTGAATGCCAACAAAATCGATAGGAAATGATAGTTTAAACAATAATTTTATGTTGTCATCAAAGGTGTTGCTTAAACTATAGTTCTTAAACTATTTAGTACTATATCTATATATTAAGTGACGATATATTACTGACGCACGTATTAAAATCCAGCCAAAAGCATTTTTTGATCAGATACAAAATTTTAGGAGCTTGTTTCTTCTGTACCGAAAACGACATTTAAGAAGAGATTTTTAAAAAAGAAATACTAACCCAATCGGGTTTAGGAAGGCAACACGTGAGCTAATTTTTTCATAGAAATACCATTATGCATTGTTGTAAGCTAAGGATTTAGAGCAATTTTTCAGTTTCAATTTGAACAAGAAGTTCTTAAAGAACTAAAATAGCCTACTTTCCTGTTACTTAAATACTTACTAAAATTCTTATCTTGAAAAAACTGGGTTCGTAACAGTAAGTGACATAAACAACCGTTTTTCCACATTAAATTTAAAATAAATTTCACTAAACGCAGCATCTAACTAAACACAGCATCTTTCACTAAACACAGCTTTATTTGCAATTATAAATAAATCTTTAATTTTTCGTAGAACAAAAACCGAAAAAATACTCATCAATAAACATTTACTTGCTAAATTCAGCTGGTTTCATTTATTTTATTTCGAAAATTCAATAATTATAACTTAAATCGTTTGCAAAAATTTATATTTCAAAGAATAAATATGTAATATTCCTCGCTTTTAAATAGAATGAACACAATTTATATCACCATACAAAGATTCGTAGTGAAATATATACTTGACGTCATCTTAAATTGATCGATGTCTCAAAAATAAATTTATTTTAATTTATTGTCTAAAAGAATTAAAGTTTCTCAAGCAATTGTTATGATGGCAATGGTGATTTATTTCTTATAAAAATGGCTTCCTATGCTTTTTGAATGAGCATTAAATTTTGACGTTTTTTAAATAATTGAAGTACTTCGAATTCGAATTCTTTTCTGAAATTTTCAATGTATTCTAATTTCGATGCGCTGAATTTTTTGACGTATCTCACTTGTCCGTAGCATTTGTAGTTAAATTCAGCGACTTAAATGACTCGAAATTGAATTTCAATGCTAATTCAATGGGAAATTCGTCTTCAAATAGTAGATTTATGTCCGTCCTATCGCACAGACAGACGGACAAAAAGTATGAAAGTTGGGTGTCTGAGGTTATACCTTTCTAATAAAAAAAAGAATTTTTAAGATCGGATAGATAGAACTGATTTTGGAAGGGGGGTACGGACAGACGGACAGACAGACAGACGGACGGACGGACATCGACCGCATGTCAATACCTACTTTTTCATTTTTTTTAAATTCTTCGAATTAAAAAAAAAGAAAAGTAGGCTAAAAATATCTAGCAATACAACGCGAGTGAAAATTAAGTACAAAATAAATAAGTTAAGATTATAAGTAGTAGTGAAGTTGGTAAAATACGCAACATCACGTGTTTTTTTTATATAATATTCTATTTGAATATAATTATTTTATTAATTTAAAATCTTCATTCGATTTTTCCTGTTTGATCAGATATACCGAAATCGATTCTAATTGTATTTTCGAATTTAATTTAATTGATATTTGAAAACGGTAAGAAATGAATGTATGAAGTTATATGCATAGTATATAGAGTGTTTATACTCCATTAAAATCTTTTAACCGTAGGAGATTATGTATTTCTGTGACATCCTCCTTGCACCTGTCGCGTATGTATGTGTGTGTTGTGTCCGTCTTACTTGACTTGATGTCTACAAAAGCCCGGGAATTAATTTTGAGATATGTTGTAGATGTAGAGAAACGGAAGGAGATTTGCTTCAATGCCTCATGACAGTAATATCGATAACTATTCTGGAACTAACTATTCTGCCGAATACATCTTCGAAATGTCAACTATCTAAACACATGTCAGTTCTTCCGAACAAACAGCAGCGGGTGAATTGTTGAAGTGGGTCTTTGATTTTAAATTGTATCCTGGGCCAGGTTATTATCCGAATGTATAAAATGATAATATATATGACATTATAACAGTTGGAAAGTTTCTAAAACCATTGTTTCAAACATTTAGTTTAGAATTAAGCATACTTTGAACGAATATTTTCAAATTTTTTTCAAATTCATAAAATAGAATGTTCTTTTTACATAAAGAAATAGTATTTTTATACAGAGCATACCAGAAAATTTTAAGAATAATAGTGCAGTTAAACAAGATTTATGCTTTTTATATCATATTTTATAACACGCATTTTAAAAAATTTATAGATTTTGTCTTTAAGTACTAAAATAAAATTTTGCAGAACATATTCAGCTTATAAAAATAGAAAATATACCACTTAAATATTCTCAGGTCATTTCATTAAAAGAATACGTGAAGATAAAAAAAATCTAAACAAGTAGTTAATTTTATGTTACAGAAATTGATTCTAACTATATTTAATCTAGTTATATTTCCAATATAATTTATAAACACAGTATTTGTATCACATATAAAACTGGTTCTAATTTTATCCAGGAGATGAAAACAAAACTGTCATGTGAATTATCACTTATTCTAAAAGAAACATTTATATGATAGCCTTTGTATAAGATTCATATGATCTCAAAAATAGCAAAAGCAAAGATATTTGCTGTCGGGTAAGCAAGACACCCGAAAGATCTATGAATTTTGAAAGCTAGAATAAAATGAAAATCCTATTTGTTTAAATACCGGTTTACCAACCGAAGCTAGCCATTGCTCCGTAATACGCATTTACAGACTGATTGCTTATTATTTGGTACTACGTTGCTTATAATAAAATTAGTAAAAAATATATTAATTATTTCGTGAAAAGAAAAATATTAGAAACCTTGTATTGATTCAGATCTTGTGCTGCAATTGACAAATGAACAAGAGGCCCTTTTTTTAATTTAATTACTGGTGTTTATGGGGTTAAAGCCAGTCGCATTCCCCTATTGAATGTTTTTTTTTTTTTTTGAAATTTCAATATATTCGTCAAAATTTTGCATTGAAATGTAAAAATTTTTTTAACAAAAAAATAATATGAAAATAATTATGAAACAAAACAAATTTAAAGTAAAGATACGCAAAAAATAATAAACTTTAATAATATAAATATCTTAAGATCTTTTAACTTTTTCATTTGTGCTTGATTATATGGCTTTTTATTAAACTCTTACAGGCCTTAATAATGAAATTGGAATATTATCAACAGGAGATTTGAAGCTTGGACTTAAATGATGAGTTTGGTATAGAAATACCATTAAGAGTAATTTATTTTGACATAGCACATCTCGACAACTTTGAGCCTCCTTCGCTTGTTTTTGATCCCATCATTTCATGCTATTCTAACCCCCATTTCCATTAATGCATTACCGCCTTCAAAAGTGTCGCAACCACAGCTGAAAAATGTGCACTCACCGTAAACAGCGATGTCCCTGTGGACTTGGACACATCCGAAGAAAGGTTCGTCGGCTGACACTTGACAGGTGAAGCGACCCTCCGTCTCCAGGGTCACATTGGTCAGATAGACAGTACTGCGCCCGGATTTCGACAGCTGCGGAAGAAACGACACGCGAATCAGATTTGGTTTGTTAGGTTTGAGAACTCTTATGGGTCTCGGTTTATTTATCTCGGTTCAAATTTCATTTTATTAATCCCTTTACAATAGAAAATTTATCTATTTAATACGTAATGAAAATGAAAAAAAAAGGTTGGGTATAGACAGTGTTGAGGCAGGATTTCGACAGCTGCAGAAGAAACGACACACAAATCAGTTAGGTTGAGTTGGTTTCAAATATAATTACATTTCAAAAGACTTTTAGTTATAAAACAGTGCCGTGACTGGATTTCGGCAGCTTTGGAAGAAAAGACACACGAATCAGTTTGGTTTTTCGGTTTGATAATTGTAAAGTCACACAGTCATTATACAGTAAGGGTGGGTCGAAAAACAAACGAATGTATTTTTATTTTTTTCTTTGGACTGTGCGATGTCCCTGTGGACTTGGACACATCCGAAGAAAGGTTCGTCGGCTGACACTTGACAGGTGAAGCGACCCTCCGTCTCCAGGGTCACATTGGTCAGATAGACAGTGCTGCGCACGGATTTCGACAGCTGCAGAAGAAATGACACACCAATCAGTTATGTTGAGTTGGTTTCAAAATATAATTAAATTTCAAAAGACTGCCGTGACTGGATTTCGGCAGCTTTGGAAGAAAAGACACACGAATCAGTTTGGTTTTTCGGTTTGAGAATTGTAAAGTCACACAGTCATTATACAGTAAGGGTGGGTCGAAAAACAAACGGATTTAATTTAATTTTTTCTTTGGACTGTGCAATGTCCCTGTGGACTTGGACACATCCGAAGAAAGGTTCGTCGGCGGACACTTGACAGGTGAAGCGACCCTCCGTCTCCAGGGTCACATTGGTCAGATAGACAGTGCTGCGCCAGGATTTCGACAGCTGCGGAAGAAACGACACGCGAATCAGATTTGGTTTGTTAGGTTTGGGAACTCTTATGGGTCTCGGTTTATTTATCTCGGTTTATTTATCTCGGTTCAAATTTCATTTTATTAACCCCTTTACACTAGAAAATTTATCTATTGAATACGTAATGAAAATGAAAAAAAAAAAAGGTTGAGTATAGACAGTGTTGAGGCAGGATTTCGACAGCTGCAGAAGAAACGACACACCAATCAGATAGGTTGAGTTTCAAAATATAATTAAATTTCAAAAGACTGCCGCGACTGGATTTCGGCAGCTTTGGAAGAAAAGACACACGAATCAGTTTGGTTTTTCGGTTTGAGAATTGTAAAGCCACACAGTCATTATACAGTAAGGGTGGGTCGAAAAACAAACGAATGTATTTTTATTTTTTTCTTTGGACTGTGCGATGTCCCGGTGGACTTGGACACATCCGAAGAAAGGTTCGTCGGCGGACACTTGACAGGTGAAGCGACCCTCCGTCTCCAGGGTCACATTGGTCAGATAGACAGTGCTGCGCCCGGATTTCGACAGCTGCGGATGAAACGACACGCGAATCAGATTTGGTTTGTTAGGTTTGAGAACTCTTATGGGCCTCGGTTTATTTATCTCGGTTCAAATTTCATTTTATTAATCCCTTTACACTAGAAAATTTATCTATTGAATACGTAATGAAATAGAAAAATTAAAAAAGTTTGGGTATAGACAGTGTTGAGGCAGGATTCCGACAGCTGCAGAAGAAACGACACACTAATCAGTTAGGTTGAGTTTTTTTGAAAGCTATAAGGAGGTTACACAGAGTCATTATAAAGTAGGATGAGTTAAATAAAAAACAATTTGTTTTATGATTTCCTTACCCTAGAAAAGTTACCTATTGGATAACTAATGAAAATTCAAAATATAATTAAATTTCAAAAGACTTTTGGTTATAAAACAGTGCCGTGACTGGATTTCGGCAGCTTTGGAAGAAAAGACACACGAAACAGTTTGGTTTTTCGGTTTGAGAATTGTAAAGTCACACAGTCATTATACAGTAAGTGTGGGTCGAAAAACAAACAAATATATATATTTTTTGGACTGTGCGATGGTCCCTGACAGCTGAGGAAAATACGACACACGAATCTGTTCGGTTGATTCGGTTTGAGAATTTTTAAGGCATTGGTACCGAAGAGTTATCATACAGTTGGGTGGGTTAAAAAAACCCGTCCCTGTGATGTCACTAGGCGCGTTTACATGAGCCATCGAATCCATGGATTAAAGAGCAAACTTGGGGGGTTTCGCAAACACTCCAATGAAGGAGTGTTTGATGTTTCATACCATGGATTCGGCAACAGACAATCATTTGCGGTTAGAAATCCTGCTCGACCTCTTTTTCCCTTAATGGGGATTTTGGCATTCCGTGGATTTGATGGCTCATGTAAACGCGTCTACTGTGGATTTGGGCACATCCGATGAAAGGTTCGTCAACGGACACTTGACAAGTGAAGCAACCCTCCGTCTATAGGGTCACATTGGTCAGTGCTGCGTCTGGATTTCGAAAGTTGCGGATGAAATGGCAGTTCAGTTCAGTCAAAATCAGTTTTGGTTCATTTAGTTTGAAAGTTCTTATGGGGTCTCGGTTTAACCGGACACTATGCAGTCGGATGGGGGTAGATAAAACAAAACGAGATTTAATTTTTTTCGTTTCCTCTTTACGCTAGAAAAATTGAGAATTGTATAACTTACAAAAATGACTAGAACCAGCAGCCCAACCTAGTTGGAGATAAAAAAAAAGCGAATTAATTTTAACTATTGTTTAAATTCAACTGGGGGCAGCACTGTGTATATGACAGTGCTGCTCTCGGATTTCGACAGCTGCAGAGGAATTTACACACGAATCAGTTTGGTAGGTTTTTAGTTTTTAGGGTGTTACACAGAGTCATATAGGGAAGGCCAAAAAGGAAAAAATAGCTTATTAATAGCAGTCGTGCTCTTTAAAAAATTTAAATTACTAATTGTGGTTTGTAAGGAAAATAGCACCGCAAAATCATTGCCTGATAATCAAGAAACACGCAATCGTGCTCTTTAAAAAAATTAAATTAATTTTTTACTTTATAGAAACTTTTCAACGAAGTCCAAAACCTATCGAGTTGAATTTATTTATTATTTGGACACACATTTGATATATTATTAGTGAAAAAATTGTGGCTTATAAAGAAAATAGCACCACAAAATCAGTGCCTGATAATTTTGATCCCAAGGCAGCTAGGAAACACGTCAATAGGATTTTGACTTCTCGATAATTTTGTGTCAAATTTTGGAACGGTAGGTTTGACGGATACAAGATTTCACATGCACTTGCTTTATTCAATTCATAAGTCGGTAGCATTACATTACATGCCAATCAAATAGTTCCATAGTTCTGAATTTAATCGCCTTGTAAATTGAAATTTAGATAAAATATTAGACTAGGCCAACCCGGCGGCTGAATGGTTAGTGTGCTAGCCTTTGAAGCTGTTGGGTTTGGGTTTGAATCCCGGTCAGGAATGAATGTTTGTGTTTGTCAATAAATGTCGTTTTTTTGTCGATGTGTTATTCCTAACTTTTTTTGTGACTGTCAATATTCTTTCTGTGTCTGTCTTACTTGACGGAAGGCTTAATAAGCGGGTCTCTGATCAAGCAAACAGGCCGGATATATATGTAGTAGTAGTTAGACTAGCTTCAATAGAAACCGAAAATAATCCTTAAACTATAGCTAGTTTTTTTTAATCTAGACTTATATATGGGACTTCCGAAACTGACGCGTAAGCATTAAAATCGATTTTCCGAGTTAAATCTAATAAACTATTCATTTCGAATTCTATTGGTTGGTTCAAAGATGATGTATTCAACCTTCGGTATGTACTCCCAAATCTATTTTTATTCCACATTTAAAATGCATTGAATACACGAAATTTCTTAAGATTTTTTTTAAAAGTGTAGATACAAGTGCAGTGGTGCTATTCTACAAGTACGGTGTTATATCTTGTATAAAACTGCTCTTAAAGGACATCTTTGACAAAATTCAACTACTTTTTTTAATGCATACTCTTTGATTCAAAGTTTATTTTTGAAATTCATTTACGAAATATAATCTATAAATAAAATAAAAAATATTTTCACTGATTATTAATTATAATTTTTCAAACTTAAAATTTTTAAAATATTTAAAATGTTAAGATTTTAACATCGTTTTTCTCTCTGTTACTTCACAAACTAGGATGTATGAGAAAGTCAAATTTCATGTGATTTCTGTAGTTGATTCATTATCCTAAACGTTTTCAATGAAGAAAAAGTCCCACATAAGCATTCGAAAGTAATTTAGAATTTCGTCTTAACTTGGAGTTCCATTTATTTTATGATTAAAACATTCATTTTAAGAATTCAAAAAACTCTTTAAGAATAAATAATAATAATGAAACTACGAACGTTTTGAAACATTTAATTTTCTAAGGGAGCAGAGCACTGAGAATAATACATCAAAACCAAAGATTCAGAAAAAAAAATGCTGTTAAAATTTAAATATTTAAATTTATTAATTGAAAGAAGACATTATTATAACTTAAAAACTTTTTTAAAGAAATTTTATTCTAAGGAAACGAATAAACTATTAGTATAATCAGATTACATTTTTTTGGAAATAGGTCCGTTTTTGCTTTGTTTTTAATGTCAAAATGTTATATTACCAAAGAGAAGCTCTTATTATTTTTTAAAATTTTACAAACAAATTCTAAATTTCAAATAATAATACAGTCATAATAATACAATAATTGCAGTCAATTAAAAAAGGTAAAATGTTTTAAATTTTTTGAGTTTTGTGCTCCTTGTAGTTAGGGAATCAAATCTAATTGAATCGAATTTAATTGAATTGATTAATCAAGTAAAGATATTTATTAAAACTAGGCGATCTTCAAACTACGCGTTATATCCCGCCAACCGCTAGGCGGGAATATACACTTATATATATATAATGTATGGAATGAATTTCAAAATATAATAGCCCATTGTGAATTTATATTAAAACTTAACTTAATTTCACGTCAAATTGATGTTTAATTTCATTTCACATTAAACAATTTATAATATCAGCTGAATGGGCCTTAGGAAACCTTCGAATTTACGCTTAACTGCCTGTGTTCAAGTTGGAAAGGGCCAAAGTGCGATGCAATAATATGCAACATTGGCCAATTTTATGCTGAGTTTCATAATCGTCTTTATACAACATTAATCCAAGTTAACATATTGCAATAACCCTATTTGTTTCGCAACTAGGGGGAGAGCATCAAACACGCTAACTTTATGTTTAAACAGACATTAAGCAGGTTATCGCTTTAAGTTGATGACTATGTCTGAAATATGTCATTTCTTGGCCCATGTTAATGGATTCGACAATAAATGTCTTAATAACAGATGATAGAACATGAATTTAATTCGTATTTGCGTGAGAGTTTATTGTTATGATAATTTAAGGCATTGACTTTAATTGCATTTAAATTATTATACTTATATGAGATTTATATAACATTAAAATGAAAATTCAACATTAAAATGGAAAATTAACATTGAAATGGAAAATTAACATTAAAATGAAAAATTAACATTGAAATGAAAATTAAACATTAAAATGGAAAATTAACATTGAAATGAATATTAAACATTAAAATGGAAAATTAACATTGAAATGAAAATTAAAACATCAAAATTAAATTTAAGTATTAAAATGCAAATTAAAACATCAAAATTAAAATTAAGTATTAAAATGTAAATTAAACATTAAAATGAAATTAAACATCAAAATGAAAATTAAAACATCAAAATGAGAATTAAAACATCAAAATGAAAATTAAAACATCAAAATGAAAATTAAATATTAAAATTAAAATGAAACATTAAAATAAATTATAGGATATTTGATTACCTGTTTACAAATAACCTAGTTTTAAACTAAACCTTTAATACTATATCTAAGGGTTATTATGCGTCAATGCATATCAAACAGTTTACACATGAGGTCCAGGCTTCTTTCAGTACATTAGCTCTAGCAATAGCCAATTATAGATAACACTAATTCCTCAGACCGTACCAAGCTGCGCAGAATCCGAACTCGCTAAATACTTAGTTTAGTGGCCCTAATTCGACTCGTATAAGAGGAATTGTCCATTCAATAGACCTAATGCATTAGCTTTAGTTATTTGATTACTTAATTTTGACGTTTTAAAATAGTTATAGAAATTTGAAGGAGGGCTAAACAATTTTGAAATTTTAAGAGCTAATAATTACATAGCCAGATGATATTTTCTCTTTAAATTAGTTTTATTATATTCTCATAAGTGGTGAAAAAAACGTTTAAATTTCAAAGCACCACTTTGGCAGCTTAATTTCAAAAATAATACATTAAGTTTGTGATACAGACCATTCCTCCTAATGCCTAAGATCTACTTACAGTAAAAATCTTCACTTTTTACAGTTTAATTATAAGCACATTCTAATACATCTAGGTATTATTTGGTAAATCTCATAAACTTAAATCTTTTAACCAACCAGAAATACTCTAATTTGATCATCTTTTCGTTTGTTTTGACAATTGTTGCATGACAAAGATCTGGGTTTCGATGAAACACGAACATTCAAGTATTTAACGATACTTTAAATAACTGAATTACTTGCGTCTAATTGTAGTCTTCTATTGTTTTTCCTTATATGCATAGTACGCGCAAGTAGGCAGTCGCCTAAGACGTTGATTAAACTGGGGTTCAATCTTGTTATTATAAAAGTTCTTTCAGACAGTAAATCGTGAAAGAAAAACATGATTTTTCTTTAGTATCACTCTCTACTCTCCTTGCTACCCTAACATGGTAAAAACATTAAGTAAAAAGGCAGAGGGAAAAGCGCGGTTGGTCCCATTAGTTGGAAACTCTTGTAAGGTAATATTTACATACGAAATGATCTGAATACAATTTAACCAAAATACACTTTTCATTCTGATAAAATTGCCAAAAAGTTTCACAAATAATCTTCAAATCTGTTAGACCGTAAACGAAATTAATGTTTTAAACCAGTTTTCTGAATGGATTCACAAATAATTTATGGAACTCTACTTCCGCGGTCTTCTCCCTAGCATATTTCTATTTAACCAACTTCGGTTGGCAAGGAGTGTAAAGCTTTTAGAACAAATCTCTCTGTTAACCTTGCAATGAAGAAAAGAAACTAATGGATAAGGTAAGTATAACAGAAAGAGACTTTGATAAAAATGAAACCTTGTTTCGCTGGAAAGTTAACCTCGGAATGCCTCAATGGATACGAAATCCTCGAAAGAAGCAATATGTAAGAAATTGGCTGTTCTTTTATACGAAAGTTAGGAGCCATCGAATGTATGTAGGTGCTTTAACATATTTTTCGGAACTTAAAATTTTTTCTTCTCCCAAAAGGATTGGCTACCTCTCAGAGAATATTCTTTTTCAATTGATTCACGTTTTCGAAAGGTTAAACTTATCCAAAGGATAAAATTGCGAAAGTAAAATAGTGAACAAGTGTATGGAAAATATTTTTTTTACTAGAGGAATATATACTAAGATTCTTTAGAAAATCTACAGGGTGAGGCAAATAAAAGTGGCCCCAACGTGGAGATAAGAATATTACAGAAAAGTCGCCAAGTCAAAAACCAATACTAAAATAGGTTTGCTAACTGAAGCTATTGATCCCTTCAATATTAAGCCCAAACAAACGCTTGGCGACTTATTTGTGGTCAACTACGCTATGGTTTGAGAAGCTAGCTGAAATGAAATATAAGCAAGGTTTGTAGAGCTGATCAAGAAAATTTCCCACTAGTGATTATTTTGGTCGTTATTTGTCGTTATTTACAAACATTCTTAATTGATTGCAAGACACAAAATTTGCATTATGGGACTTCTTTACTTCGCCACTTATCCATGAGTAGCTCTAATGTGAAGCTAATCCGATCCAACCAATGCAAAAACAGATTTCAGGCGGCTTCAAGAGTTTTTCTCGCCAAGCATTTCAACGTATTCCTATCTCTAGACCGGGGCCAATATCATTTGCCTCACCCTGTATTTGTATGCGTCTTGCGATGCATTCACGAGACTGCGATTCCAAGAAGTTTAAGTTTAGTATTTTGAATCTACAGTATATATAAAGGTTAAAATTTTACTTGAACTATTCCAAAAGATAAAATTTAGCCTTTTTTTTTTACGAAAAAACAAAACAAAATAAACTTTTCTGATTATTCTAAAAGATTTTTCTGTTATAAGAAGAAGATCTAAATTTAAAACGCATTTTCAAAATTTTGAAGTACGTTAACTATCAAAATGTATTAGAAAATATTTAAGAAAAATATTTTTCAAAGTTTAAATTACAATATTTTTCTCAAAGTGAACAAAAAGTTCTGAAATTACTAGAATCGAATAACTTTCCTGTTACTTTAATACGTGTTGAATACTGGAATGCGTGTTGAAGTAACTGGAAAGTAGGCTATCACATATGTACCATATGGTACGGGTTAGGCGTGAAACCATACATGGATACGGTTGTATGAAGCCACTCTCTATAGTACACTCGTGTAAATCGTAAGGACTTCTGAGCAATTTGTGAAGACTCCTGAATGTGCGATAATTAGAACATAGATGAACTAAATACGACGGATAGGTGTTTTTTGGTAGCTCCCTGAGATTGAATATTTCTAAGTCCTATTTTTTTTCTACTGCTTAAGTATTTGTTTATACTATATCTACTTATTATCTGAACTTACTTTTTACTATAATATTTACATTCTACTATACTATGGCCACGCTGACACCCAATTCCGCCTCTCAAGAACCCTCCACCAACAAAGGCAAGCGTAAAACCTTTTCTCCGATATCTGCTATGGATGTTCAGGCAAAGTCTAAGTTCAAACCTGACACTGCCACTGAAGACCTAGCTAGTTTCCTCGCAGATGAAAACCCTGACCTTAAAAAAGGTATGAAGCTACTGATCAAACTCCAGCTCGAATCAAATAACACTGTAAATAGATTAATCGAAAGAATCGATCATTTAACCAGTTGGCTTGGCAATGTGGATGAGGCTATTGTTGACATTGAAGAAAGAATTACCGCAATTGAATCGAGGTTAAACAGTGATAAAGCTATATCTTTGCCTGCAGAACAAGATTACGCAACTACTCAGCGAAAATTGACCGAACTGGAAGACAGAAGTAGAAGGAACAATATAGTTATAACTGGTCTGAAAGAAGAAGGCTCGGAATCGTGGGAAGTGTCCGAAAAACAAGTCATCGATCTCTGTAAGTCAAAGCTGAACATCTCGGACATTTCTATTGAACGTGCTCACAGGTTAGGAAGGATGTCCGCTAACCGACCAAGACCCATTATCTGCAAACTTCTAAATTTCAAGGACAAAGAACGAATAAAAAGAAACGGATACATGCTGAAAGGTACTAACATATTTATAAATGATGACTTTTCTCAAAGAACAAACACTGCTAGATTCCACCTGCGGAAATTTTCAAAGGAAATGAAAGGAAAAGGCGCTGTGTCTACCAAGCTATCCTACGATAAACTTGTCATTGACGGTAAACAATATATGTACAACTTCGAAAGCTCAAGTGTCATCGAGGTGCCTAGTGCTCCCTCTCCCTAACAAAAAATCTCCAACTATCGGTCGACCTTATGTACCTGTTTCCTCTGAAATAATTCACCTCAACGTTGCCGGTATCCACAACAAAGGTATCTATCCATATTTCTGGTCAACCTTTAAAAATGCCGACCTAATCTCTTTAGTCGAAACTTGGCATACTTCAAATTTTAATTTAATTGGTCCTCTAACTCATTTCACTACTATACAAAGTTACGCGGTCAGAGACAGTGCACTGGGTCGACCAAGTGGAGGGATTATCTGTGCATATAATCCTGATCGAATTGTTAATGTTCAGATAATTGATAACTGTCGCTTTTGGATCGTATTTTCTGCAAATTACAATTGTCTTAAAAATGTGCTTTTTTCTTGTTGTTATTTCCCACCTGATTCAAAATATGATAAGGCTTTCAAAGACTTTTTTCAATTCATAAATTCTTTAAATTTCTGCAATATTGTAATTCTTGGGGATTTTAATGCACGCTTTTGTTCAAACAATCCTACGATTATTCTTAATTTTCAGGACCAATATCAAACTAATCACACCAGTCATCATAACTCAAAAGATAAAATTACAAATTCAAGAGGCAAACTGTTGCAAACATTTTGTGTTGAAAATGATTTTATTAAACTTAACGGTTCTTTGCCCGGTGACTTGGGAAGTAATTTCACTTACTTATCAGCTAACGGTGCTAGTACAGTTGATTACATAATCGTATCAAGTCCAATTTTTAATGAATATGTTTCAGACTTTCAAGTCCTTCCACAAATTGGTTCTGATCATCTGCCCATTTTAGCTACGTTTATATTTGAATCTTTTAATTCACAGCCTTTGTTTGCAACTGGTCTGGAGGTTGGTCTAAAAAAATCGTTTTGGAACCCAAATCAACATTTGAAATTCATCACTGATATAGATACTATTCTAAATAGTACCCAAGATATCAACGCAGATAATATAATAAAATTATTTACCGATGTTGCTGAGAATAATTGTATGATTAAACCGCCTTTTGTTAATGAACCTAAAAGCAGATTTACAGCTGTAAACGGCTGGTTTGATAAGGACTGTTTTTCTCTTAGACTAAAGCTTAAATCAATCTTAAAATGTGTGACCAAAAATTTTAATAACAATATCCAAAACTATAAAGAAACACTAAAAGAATATAAGCAGCTGTGTTATCATAAAAAGAAAAGCTACTATACATCCATCCAAAATCAGTTGGTCAACTGTAATGACTCTGCATCCTTCTGGAAAACTATAAACAAATTTAGAAAAAAACCAGTCATAACACCTAAAATATCTCTTCAGAATTGGTTTGATTACTACTCAGATATTTTTTCAAACAAACAAACCAACGCAGTTGCAATAATTGACCAAGTTACCATTTACACTGTCCCAAATTCTGATCCGATTCTCGATACAGATATTACATGTGCCGAGCTAAAATCTGTATTAGATAATTTAAAAAACGAAAAATCACCCGGCGTGGATGGATTGAGACCAGAATTTTTTAAATACCTAAACTCTTCGTCAATTTCTATTATTACCAATGTTTTTAATAAGGTTTTTCACTCTGGTTCCTATCCAAATAGCTGGATCGAAATCCTAATCTGCCCAATTTTTAAAAAGGGTGAAATAACTAACCCTAGCAATTACAGACCAATTTCTTTAGTCCCAGTAATAGGTAAAATCTTCACATCGATCTTAAACAAAAGGCTACTAACATGGCTTGATCAGAAAAAGTTACTTTTCGAGGAACAAGCTGGTTTTAGGAAAGGTTATAGCTGCAATGATCAATCATTTATTTTAAACTCAATTATACAAGATAAATTACGGAAAAAACGTGGTAAACTATATGTTGCTTTTATTGATCTAAAAGGCGCGTTTGACAGTGTCAATCATGATCTTTTATGGTTGGAATTACAAAAACTCTCAATCAGCTCAAAAGTTATCACAATTTTAAGGGATCTATACAATAAGGCTTCAGCAAGAGTTAGAGTAAAAGATGTCTGTACTGACTCATTCGAAGTCTCAATTGGTGTATTACAAGGTGAAATATTGAGTCCACTGTTATTTATCCTCTTTTTAAACAACCTAATAGTCCAGTTAAACGAATCATGTATCCCAGGCGTGTATATTGCACCTGATATCTATTTACATCTCCTTCTTTATGCTGATGATGCAGTTATTCTTGCAGATAGCCCAATAAATCTTCAACTAAAGCTTAACACATTAGAAAGATTCTGCAAAAAATTCTGTTTAGATGTTAATATCAATAAAACCAAAGTGGTTGTTTTCCGAAAGGGCGGTAAGTTATCTGCGAGTGAAAAGTTCTTTTACAATAAAAAAGAGTTAGAAATTGTCCCCAGCTATATTTATCTTGGCATACCGTTTTCTTCATCGGGTTGTTTTACTATTGCTAAAGATCACTTTATCTGTAAAACCATCAGTGCAATTAATAATTCTTGGTCTGTCCTTGCTGGCGCAAGAATTAACTCGGTTAATTCTTGGTTTAAGTTATTTGACTCCTTAATATTGTCTGTTTTGACTTACGGTGCTCCAATATGGGCTGTTAATAATTACTGTGAATTAGAAAAATGTTTTTGTATTTTTGTTAAAAGATTGCTTACTGTTTCAAGGTATACCCCTGGATACATGTTGAGACTTGAATTGGGTCATTCAAGAATTTCTTTAGTTTTTATCCGTTTGATTTTAAAATATTGGATACATTTACTTAAGATGTCTGATGAAAGATTTGCTAAAGCTTGTTATTTAAGACTTTATAATTTGTCTCTTTATGATTCTTCTACTAGCAAATTTAACTGGGCTATCTCTGTTAGAAATATTTTACAAAGTGCTGGTTTTTATTTTGTTTGGATATCCCAAGATTACGAAGTAGCAGAACAATATTTACCATTAATTATCCAAACATACAATGATCAATACATTCAAAATGACCTTGCTTGTGTAGCTAATAGTAACAATCACTCTTTTTACAAATTCATCAAAAACTCACATTTAATTGAAGATTATCTAGCCTCAAATGTTGATATATCTGTAAAACGAATTATAATGCAGTTGCGTTGCAATCAAACATACTTATACTTTAAAGGATCAATTTACAAAATATTTCCTGACACTATATGTAAAATATGTAATACATCCGAAAATGAAACCTGGGAACACATAATTTTAACTTGTCCTGTTTATGAATCCTTCAGAAGAAAATACTTTATTAATTCTAACAATCTTTCAGTATTTTTAAAATTTCATAACAAAAACTATTATAATATTTATAACTACTTAATATCAGTTTTAAAATTTAGACAATATATATTAAGTTTCGATGATACTGACAATTAGTTTACTTCCTTGTGTCTCTTTGTATGTATTTAAGTGTTTGTTTGTATTTCATTTGTTTGTTTTATATGTATCCTTGCAATAGATTTATGTTGATATTATGAAACATTTTATTGTAATAACCATTGCCAACCATTGTAAACGGGCTTAGGCCCATTGCAATAAATTTATTATCTATCTATCTATCTATCTATCTAAAAAAGAACATGCTGATGACTATAGAACGATAAATGCGGCGTACACCACTCGAGTAATTATCATTTCATCAAGGTGACATGGGTGAGTCTCCTTATTGGGATCCTATGGAGTGGATGTTTACTGGATATTAATTCGTGTTAACGTAATTATAAATCACAATGCCATTATATTTGACGGAACGCCATCTTTCTTTATTTTCTAATGGCTACTACACATGAGTGCTACCATACAGCTAGAGCTAGGCTACTTTAATCTCGTACCGGTGCGTGACATCCTCCCCACCCTGGTCTACCTCAAGAGGTATGACTAGTTGTATAGGTCTTGTGACATGTCTACCATTTACTTTGATGGTACATGCTCTTGTTCTTCCATCACGTCCTTCAAATATGTTTTCTACAAGTCCCTTTTTCATGTCTGTCTAGGTCTTACTTCTTCTTGCTGCAAAACAAGGTCTCCAGAGCGTTTATTAGTGGATTTCCCAACATTCTTTAGCTCATGAAAAGTACGTAACTGAAGCAAATACTCCTTTTGTAAAGTTTTGTCTGTACTCTTTCCTCACTCTTCGGCTTTGATGGTTGGTTGGTTGGTATACATATATTTTCAGGCCTGTGTGCTTGCTTAGAGAGCCGCTTATAAACCTTCGTCAAGTAAGACAGTCACCACGCACACACTTACATGCTGACAGATGCTGCCATCTATCACGCGCCACCTCCACAATTTAGACATGTCCCTGAAGGGGAGGGAAATAGTCTCCAGGAAATAGTCTCCATAGTCTCCCATGGGAAACTGCGCAATGACCTCCCACAGAACTTTCGGACCCAACAGATTTAACTAGCACGTACTCCGCATATACATGCTTGGATGGAATCAGAGTACGCTTTTGTCCAATCAAAAAATGTGAAGGCATCGAGGGAGTCTGTATGTTCTTCGATCGTAAGAGGATCGTACATGATAAGGGTTCACAGACTTGTTAGAATATGTTAGGAACGCTATAATCTGGATTTCAAAGGTTTTGATGGTCCAAGAGATTGATAGGACCATAAACCGATTGAATTAACCACTTCGAGGCGTGTCTCTTTTTACCAATAGAAGCTAAAGAAGATTATTAAAAAAAATTCTGCCTCCCTCTCAAAAGAGCTGTTTTCAGCAGAGTCCAAAAATATCATTATAGTGTAGTTAAGCTACAAATAGTATGATGAATTCTAATGAACCAGATGACTTAAGCTGTTCATAGATGTAAAGTCTTTCAGTTTTGGTACGTCAATTCTTGTCTAATTTCCCTTAGGAACCATGTTATACCCTGCAATAAATATTTTAATTAAATCCATCTAGAGCTTTATTTATATTAAAAGTTATTATTTTTCTTCCGCACCCCTTCCGGCATATTAATGGTTATTGCATAAACAATGTATTTATACTATACGATCAATTCGCTTTAAACTATTTAATGTTTTTGGTTAAGGTTATCTTAATCTTAAGGCATCAAATGCCACAACTCACCATTTTTATAGGTGTTTTATAACGTCGGAATGCATATTAATTAATAGTTTATATGAAATGGAATTGACATCTCACCTCAGCTAACAGTGGACTATTTTTTTTTATGAAACACGATTATGCATGAGTAGCTTTTTTTTAAAAAATAAATATTCACTATTTTGCTTTCATAACCCGACGAAGACGATACAAATAGTTAAATTTTAATATTTATATCCCAAATAAGCAGTAAAAACACATGAATTTATTATTATTTTTTATTTTCGTGTTGTTATTTTTGTGAAAGAATGGGCAACAAAAATTAAACTTTGATAAGATAAATTTTTCTTTTTTTCTTCTTCAATAAATAACTGCAAAAGCATTGTGTAAAAAAATGTAGCCATCATCACACTTAAAAACACTTCACTTTACCCCATTATGCATGTGTCAAAATTAATCAATTTCACATTTGCGTTGGGTACATGTTCAAGTGCTGTCTTCAGTCTCTAGTAATATGAATCACTGTAATCGTCGTAATCTGGATTCACTAAAATAAAGTGTATGCAATAGATATTATGCTTTCATTGTTTGACTCTAAGCCAAAGAGGTATAGGGAGAATATAGAGGTCCTTGTATTTGCGCAGTAGAACAACAAATAAAGCAGGCGAGAGCGGTGCATCTTGGGATATTTCGGTGTCGGTGCACTCTTAAAACATAAGAGTGAAATCCACTTCTATAGGAGAAGGGCATTTTCGACACTGGAAAGAAGTTAAAATTAATTAAGACTGAGTTAAAATTAACTCAGGCGGAATTAAAATCACTCGTTTGGAGTGATCCCGTCGTAGGTTTAACTAAACAAAGGAGTGAAATAGACTCCTATAGGGGAAGTGCATTTTCGACACTGGAATGAGTGAAAATTAACTCAGAGACTGAGTTAAAATAGCTCGTTTGCCTTAAGAGTGTATGCTATGCGCAGTAGCTCAAAAAACCAGACAGCTCTGCTTCAAATCATCTCAATTGGAGGGTCCCTCTACATAGCGGTCATCTTAGGATAATTCGTTGTCAAGGATCCGTTATCAAGAGGGGAGGGGACATCCAGGATCTCAACTGGATGTCCCCTCCCCTCTTTCCTACCTATGCTCTATGCCCACAAATACACCTCGTCAACTAACGTATTAAATCATCTAACGAGGCACAAACGCGTTGGCAAGGACTCATACCTATACCAACACTAAACTCGAGTAGTAAAGAAAAAACAAGCTGTTCTTCACCGAAATTAAACTGGTTTATAAGATAAATTTCTTAAGCTTTTTGATGTAAGTAGTATTGAATCGGACATATCGGAAAATTCCTCGTACGGAACGCATTAATACTAGTTCGTATAGTACAGATATACAGTATCAACTGTCAAGCTTGCGTGTAAAATATAATATTCTAATGTTATAAGTTTTCAACAAAATGATTTTTTAGAAGATCGTACGTTAAGAATGTAAAGTATAAAAGTCAGACAACATCAGCAGGTGGACAGACTGAAGGTGAAACATACAGACAGACGGACAGAGTCCCCACGATGTCAATACCTAATTTCCACTTTTTAAAATTAAACAAAATAAAATTAGGCTAAAAATGAAGTATTAACATTTAAAGAAGCAAGTATTAAAATACAAAACACATTTTATCTAACTTAAAAAAAAAAGAAACCATAAAAAGTTATGAATTAACTCTTCTCGCAACCTTTATAATCTTGAAACATCAAAAATTATATGATTAAAACAAAGCAAATAATTTAAACTTCATCTTTGTTTAGTGGTGTTAAAGTTTGTCTTTCATAAAAAATTATTATATTTTTTTTAAAGGAAATCTAAGCTTGTAAAATCTTTTTAAATAATTATTGGTGTTGGATGCTTAATTAAAAATTTACTTTGTGGTTTTCTCTTAAAACCTAATTTAAACATGTAGACAAAATGTATCATCTGCGAGCAATATTTTAATAATTTTTTTTTACCATGATAAGTGAAACATATTTTACTTTATGGTATTAAGATAAATAAAACTTCGTACTTTTTACATACCCTAAAAGAATTATTATGTCTGATAAAACTAACTAAAGTACGAATATTTCATCCTAAGTACTTTACATATCTTCTGAATAATGGTAGATAATGATATGTTTTATTACGGCGGTCTCGTTATTTTGGTAGTTTTGAAATTGAAAATTATACTTTAAAGCGTTGCTTTTATTGATTGTTTTGCAAAAGGACACTGACATTAATTGCCGTTGTCAAATGATATATATCAGTATTAAAGGGAATTTCGACGTTACGAATATAAACGACTGACATTTAGTTTATCACTTAGGGACCTCGTAAAGAATGCTATAATATATATCATTATATTGATTGTTGTTCAAGGAAAGTTAATATAGGGTGTGATATAATAATAATGGAAATTGGTAATGTATTTTTTCGCTAAAAGATTTACGACCAAGATAAGACTGAAAGTTAAAAAAATTAAATATTTCTCTTAATACAAAAGAGAAGTATAAATTTAAGATTTACTTTATAAGCAGTGCGTTCAGGTTATTACTCAATCCTTACTTTTTATTCATATATTGATCAGTTAAGTAAATTTGCTGTGACACTATTGAAAACAGGGCTATTTTTTTTAAAAAAACTAAACACATATACTGCCATGCCTTTATGACGTTATGCATCTTTTCGAAGGGAAAGTTATATAAAAAGTAAACTTTGCTGAACCAAAACGTATGCTAATTTGGCTATTTGAATTTGTTTGACAAAAGTAAGAAAGAATTAATAGTATACATTTATGCTAGGTATATATATAAATAATGTGACGATGTCACCACCTTTCAATATTTAAGGATTTTTAGGTCGTGATTGTGCCTTATTTATCTCCGCTTCTGCTTTATAGTTGAAATAGTTTAATACATAGTTGTTTAAGTAAATATTAAAAATAACATATATCATATTACATAAACTTTTTTCAATGCTCCCAAAATCTGAAAAATACTTCTTCTGAATACCGAAAATGTGGTGCAAACTTTCACCACTCATCCTCTGCGTCTACTAGGAATCCTTATTATGGTGAAACCAACAATTTTTTTAACAGTGTGTTCCAGGGAAAAACTTTTCTGGTCCGCTTTAAAAGTGTCTGCCTTAAGACAATAGAATTTACTGATAGATCTAAGAGCTTTGAAATTTGTACTATACTCCTTGCCAATCTAAGTTGGGTAATACTACCTCACAAGAGTTTCCAACTAACGGGCCAACCGCGCTCTTCCCCCTCTTCCTTTTAACTCTTTGTTTTTACCCAAGTTAGGTTGGTAAGGAGAGTAGTTGAGGGACGGGAATAAACAGTAAAGCTACTGGTCTTCCTTGTACTACCTACTAGGCGAAATTTTAAGCGTTATTATTAGACATTTATTTGTGCTAAAAAAACACACACAGAGATACATCAATTGCATATCGATCGCGAGCAAAATGTAATTTAAGTTACATTCTATTGGGATTGTTTAACTTGAAGTTGAATTGTTTTGGATACAATGTATAAAAGTTCTTCTGGATTGCTCGATTCAATCAATTATCACTGCAAGGATAAATTTTTGTTTTTCTTTACGATGTGTGTCTGTTAAAAAACAGCTTTTGCGCTAAAATTACAAAGTTGTTGTATACGAATAAACAGATTTCCTCTGTAAATTATACGGTGCTTTTCTAACAAACCAGCTGATAGTTTTTTTCTATAAAAACAACATACTTAGTTTTACAGTGTACTTACATCGACATAAATACCCGGCGCCTGGAATGCCATGAACTGCGGGTTGAGGGACGGGAAGAACCTGTAGAACTCCTTGTCGTCCTTGTACCACTTGACCGAGTAGAGCTTCTCTCCCCCCAGGTCGAAGAGGCACGTCAGGTAGGCGGAGTCACCGGGAACCAGGAGGTGGGGAACCTCGAAACTGTGGATGTGGAGGCACCAAGCGGAAAGCGCTGGGAGAACTGAATAAAAAGAGAATTAAGAATTTTTTTACAGAACTGCACTCTTAATACAAAAGAGTGAAATCCACTCCAGTTGGAGAAGTGCATTTTCGACACCGTAAAGGCATGCATATTTACTCAGACTGAGTTAAAATCACTCGTTTGGAGTGATCCTGTCGGAGGTTTAACACACAAAGGATCCACTCCAAAAGGAGAAGTGCATTTTCCAGTCTGGAGGAGTGAAATCCACTCAGACTGAGTTAAATTAGGAGTGTTTGTTTTAAGAGTGTGCGGTCAAACCTTTCCATTTCAGTGTACAACCATTAATATGATGGTATACTATTGAAATTGTAACGTAAGTGATTGACTAAAGTCAAACTTTAATTCATACAGACAGAATACACTCTTAAAACAAAAGAGTAAAATCCATTACAGTAGGAGAAGTGCATTTTCGACGCTGGAAAGGAGTGAATATTAACTCAGACTGAGTTAAAATCACTCGTATGGAGTGATCCTGTCGGAGGTTTGACACTCAAAGGATCCACTCCTCTACGAGAAGTGCATTTTCTAGACTGGAGGAGTGAAAATTAAGTCAGACTGAGTCAAAATTGCTCATACGTTTTAAGAGTGTAGATCAGTTAGGTTTCTACACTCTTAAAACAATGGAGCCACTCCTGTAGAAGAAGTGCATTTTCGACACTGGAAAGGAGTGAATACGAACTCAGACTGAGTTAAAATCACTCGTTTGGAGTGATCTTGTCTCAGATTCAACATACAAAGGATACACTCTTGTAGGAGATGTGTATATTCGACACTAGAGAAGTGAACATTAACTCAGTTTGAGTTAATTTTCACTCCCCCAGTCTAGAAAATGCACTTCTCCTAGAGGAGTGGATCCTTTGGAGTCACCGGGAACCAGAAGATGTGGAACCTCGAAACTGTGGATGTGAAGGCACCAAGTGGAAAGCGCTGGAAGAAATACGAAGAGAAAATTAGAAAAAAAATTATACACTCTAAAAAATGAATGCTCAAAAACGACGAAATTTTCCTTAATTTTGACGATTCCGTTGCTGGCAAATACTCCGAGTTTTCGTTTCCTCAAAGTGAGGAAATTTGAATCGTCATTTTTATGAGGATTTGAATTCGTCTGATCTAAAGAAATATTTCGTTATTTTTTAGCATTTGAGTACAACAATGAGATTCAGTTTCCTCAAAATCAAGATACAGAATCGTCAAATCACGATCATAAAAGTGAGGATTCGCGTTTACTCAAGTCACGTGATAGTTTGACGAAACAATCCTCAAAATTAACGAAATGAGGCTTGAGGATTCATGAATCGTCAAAGATGAGTGCTATTTTAGAGAGTGTACAGAGCTGTGGTCAAACCTTTAAATTTCACTGTACAACCATTAATATGATGGTATACTATTGCAATCGTAATTATGTTAATAGATTAAGATCTTTAAACATGTATTCCCTGGAAAATAGGAGAACAAGTTGTGATTTAATTCAGTTATTCAAGTTCGTAAATCAGGGAGACATGGAGGGCTTAGGTTTTACCTTAAATAGCCGGAGCAGAGGACATGGTCGGAAGCTGAATAAATCATACTTTAGAAGGGAGGTAAGAAAACATTTTTGATAATAGCTAGTCGTCAAAGAGTGAGATTCTGTCTAGAATACGTTGCGTATTCGAAGCAAGTGGAAGATTTTAAGAAGAATCTCGATAGCTATTGGAAACTGGTAAGGAATTAGATATATTTCTATTCGATATATTTTACCTTGCTGAGCCTCTGGCCTGTTGTTGGTCGACTATTTTTGTATTTGTATTTGTAACTTAGCTACTAAGTGATTGACTAAAGCCAAACTTTTATTCATACAGACAGAATAGATCAGTTTCGTTTTCAATGAAAGCTTCAGTTATACTTTATCGATACGCATTCGCATATGGCTATGCTATGCATGGACGGTTGTACTAAATTATTTTCATTGGTTTTCTAAAGTCAAAATGCCTTTTAATACTGAAATAACTGTTGTCAACGGCAATTAATGTCTGTTTCTTTGCGTAACAATAACTAAAACAAAGCTATGAAATTGTGTCTTACATTTCATACTTCTTTGCTTTCAATCAAATGTCTTATTTCTTTGTTGTATGCAAACTATATAAAAACATGAAATGTAGAGTCCGATACTACATATTGGGGGTTATGACCTTTCTCTGTCAACTAGTGAGCCCACACTCTCAGAAATAACACTTTCATTCTTGACGATTCATGAATCCTCAGGCCTCATTACGTTAATTTTGAGGATTATTTCTTCAAACTAACACGTGACTTTTGCGAGAACGCGAATCCTCACTTGAGCGATCTGGATTTGACGATTCTGTATCTTGATTTTGAGGAAACTGAATCTCATTACTGTACTCAAATGCTCACAAATGACGAAATATTTCTTTAGATTAGACGAAATCGAATCCTCATTAAAATGACGAATCAAATTTCCTCACTTTGAGGAAAGGAAAACTCGGAGCATTTGCCAGTAAACGAATCGTCAAAATTAAGGAAAATTTCGTCGTTTTAGAGCATTCATTTTTAGAGTGTTTCATGCTTCTTTGCTTTGAATCACATGTCTTATTTCTTAGTTGTATGCAAATTATATAAAAACATAAAATGTAGAGTCCGATACCACATATTGGGGGTTATGATCTTCCTCTGTCAACTAGTGAGCCTAAGTTCGAATTCAGGATAAAACATGAATGCGTCTTTGGAGAAAGATGGTTAGGTTAGGTTTGAAGTATCGTCGCACTAGAGCTACACGAGGGCTATTGGCGACGGGCGTCGTATTTTTATAACCACAGTCAGGTGACGAGCCAACATCAGAATAGGCACCCAATGCAACCATTAAGGGCGACATCGTACGCAGCGTTAGGCTTTGAAGGATATTTAAAGTGCACTCCCTTACACGGGGTATTATTCGTCGGACATTTTTGGCTGCACTGGCCGTTTATAGGTCGGCAGTTATTTTGGCGATGCCCGGACCCAATCCTGGGACCTTCCGCATGCTAAGTGAGTGCTTAACTGACTGGGCTCCCCAGCCCCGGAGAAAGATGGACTTTACCCTGAAATGGGTTCCCGAAATGAAAAGGAAGGCAATGCTGCTTGGTTCTGTCTGGAGTCATGTTCTGCCAATAATATATTCTCCGTCCCGTGTGTCAACGCGATATCAATCAATCAACATAATTTAGTACCGTAGTCCGTTCATAGGTACATACGAATGTCTATCGATAAGTCATAACTGTCTTTTATTGATAAATTTACTGGCTTTTACTTATGTAATAGGTGTGTATGAATTATAACATCTGGTGATATGGATGTGATATAAATAGGTCAGTATTAGCATTTCTCACTACATGTAGTTATGAATTCCGCTTTTTAATGTTTTTATGACTTGGAATAGTTTTAATTATCAAAATTTCTATGACAAAACTTTCTGTTCAAAACTATTTAAAAAAATTGTAAATAGCTTGCATTCGGCAGAAAACGTAGATTTTTTTAATTTGGGTCAACTTTACAAAAAGTGTGATATTTGGGACATTTCATATTGGAATCACAAATAAGAAGTTGTTTCATAACTTAAAACTTTCCTTTCAAATCAAATATTTTTCAATGTAAACATAAACGAAAATATTATAGAAGTATGTCATTAGATATTTTAACAAAATAAGGTTTTAAAAATGCTACATATTTTTCATGAGGCATTAAAAAAAAATATTGTAATATAATTTAATTATCTTAGACGTTAAAATGCACCTAGATTATGATTTGATTTTAATTTGACAAAATTACAATTACTTCACTTTAGTAAATGTAAAATATAATAACAACTAACTATTAAACATACATTAAAAATAGTTCAATACAAGTCTTTCAACAAAAAAAGATATTTTAAGAAATTCAGTACGCTTAGCGCATCAAAAACTAAGCCCAGCTCCTTCCTCAGGGAAATTTCAGGATGGTGCGATTTAAATTCCAAATTTAAGCACTAGACCAGCGTATTCCTGTCAAGCCCCCATTACACCTTAGTAGTATATCCTACTATATTCAGGCATCCTAAATTTGACTCTATGGTGGATTCTGTTTGACACTTGGAATGACATACGGACTTCTTTGTTTAGGAGAGTCTTTGGCTGCACCTTTAGATTGCTTTTAAAGTCAGGTCTCTACGAGATTTATTCTAGTGACTTTGCTTGGTTGCTGTGTTGAGTGTTTGTGTGACATTTTGTTTTGCTTCGGGGTGGGAAATATTTGAGTTTGGTAAATAGAGAAAATGAACAGTGGTATAGAAGAAAAAGTGTCAGTTTGGTTTAAGTTTTATTTAAACATATTTGAATTTTTTTAATCTTAAAATTTTAATAAAAGTTAAAATTCTTGTTTAAATTGCTAAAGAAATTTATTTAGTACATTTAAATTTCAAACCAAAATACTTTTTAATAAAAATTATTTAAATGTTTATCATTATTATTAAAATTTTAATGTAGATTAATAATTTTGTCATAAATTTTCTACTGAAATTATTTAGCTAGAAAACATTATTATAAAAATATTAGTAGTATATCCTACTATATTCAGGCATCCTAAATTTGACTCTATGGTGGATTCTGTTTGACACTTGGAATGACATACGGACTTCTTTGCTTAGGAGAGTCTTCGGCTGCACCTTTAGATTGCTTTTCCAGTTAGGTCTCTACGAGATTTATTCTAGTGATTTTGCTTGGTTGCTGTGTTGAGTGTTTGTGTGAAATGTTTCGTTTCGGGGTGGGAAATATCTGAATTTGGTAAATAGAGAAACTGAATATTGGTGTTGAAGGAAAAAATAAATAAATGTCAGTTTGGTTGAAGTTTTTAAAATTAAAGAAAAATAATATAAGTTTTGCTTAAAATGAATACTTTAATTGGTAGAGAAATTTACTTTAAAATACCTTAACTTTTGATCAAAATTATTGTATTATTTAATCTAAATGATTTTAATTTATAGAATTTAGATTAAATTCTTTAAATGATCTGATTTCTGATTTTTTATTCAGTGAAATAATTCTAATGTCAGATTCAATTTTGAATGACATTTTATGATTGGTTAGGCTTAACTATGAATATAAAATCAATAATTCAATACAAATTAGCAATAAACAACTATGCAAATTTTCGGTTACTTATCAATATTATTTTTGACACTCACAAAAGGAAATTCAAAATATTTGCAGTTATCAACTAGTATCAACTCAACAATCATGATTCCAAAAATAGCGCAATTTAAGTACTGAATTTTTCTACGCCAGTCGCCGCCATGTTTAGATGATACTTCGGCACAAAATTCACTCATGTTTCACCATTATGTTTCTCCTCTAGATAGTGGGCGATAATGCACGGTTTTTCTATTTCCATGCTCTGAAGTCACGTTGTATCATAACTATATTTTCTCTTTTTCATGTACCAAGGAACGATGTCAATCAATCAATCAAGGTAATTGAGTACCATGCTCCACCCCTAGGTATATACGAAAGTGTATCGATAAGTCATAAATGGCTTTTATTGATAAATTAACTATCTTTTACTGATGTAATCCATCTGTATGAATTATAACATTTGGTGATATGGATGTGATATAAGTGGGATAGTAGTAGTATTTCTTACTAAATATTGCCATAAATTCCTCTTTTTAATGACTTAAAATAGTTTGAATTATTGAAATTTCTATGAAAAAAACTTTCTTTTCAAAACTATTAAAAAAATATAAGTAGCTTGCATTCGGCTGAAAACGTAGACGTGTAAAAAAAATGGGTCAACTTTACAAAAAGTGTGAGATTTGTGACATTTTATGTTGGAATCACAAATAAGAAGTTATTTAAAACTTTAAATTTTTCTTTCAAATCAAATATTTTTCAATGCAAACATAAACGAAAATATTTAGAAAATATCTCATTAGATATTTTAACAAAATAAACCAATAATAATGTTTTAAAATTGCCGCATATTTTTGATGAAGCATTTTTTTAAAGTCACCTATTATAATATAATGGAATTAACATAGATGTTAAAATGCAACTAGATTAAGATTTGATTTAAATTTGACACCATAATAATTACTTCTACTTAAGATGGAACTCCTGTAGCTCAACTAAAACTATGACAAAATTGAAAATTTTTTAATCTATTGACAAAACTAAACTTCCACTTAAGGAAATGTAAAATACAATAACAAAAAGCTATTAAATATGCATTAAAATAGTTCAACACAAGCCTTTCAGCGGAAATATTTATTTTAAAAAAATCAGAACGCTTAAAGCATCAAAGAGTAAGCCCAGAACCCCTTCCTAAGGGAAATTTCAGGATCGTGCGATTTAAATTCTAAGTTTAAACACTAGACCAGCGTATTCCTCTCAGGCCCCCATTACACCCTAGTAGTATATCCTACTATATTCAGGCATCCTAAATCCTAAAACATTTGTTTAAAAAACTTATTATAATATAATGGAATTAATATAGACGTTAAAATTCAACTATATTAAGATTTGATTTAAATTTGGCACCATTATATTATTACTTCCACTTTAGTAAATGTAAAACAACTTACTATTGAATATACAGAAGAAATTATTCAATACAAGCCTTTCAACAGAAATATTTATTTTAAAAAAAATTCAGAACGCTTAGCGCATCAAAACTAAGCCCAGAACCACTTCCTCAGGGAAATTTAAGGATGGTGCGATTTAAATTCCAAATTTAAGCACTAGACCAGCGTATTCTTCTCAGGCCCCCATTACAACCTAGTAGTATATCCTACTATATTCGGGCATCCTAAATCCTAAAACATTTGTTTAAACAAACTTATTATAATATAATGGAATTAATATAGACGTTAAAATACAGCTATATTAAGATTTGATTTAAATTTAACACCATTATCTAATTACTTCCGCTTTAGTAAATGTAAAATATAATAACAACTAACTATTAAACATACAGAAATAATAGTTAAACACAAGACTTTCAAAACAAATTATTTAAAAAAAAATTCAGGATGCTTTTCGTATCAAAACTAAGCCCAGAACCCCTTCCTCCGGAAAATTTCAGGATGGTGCGATTTAAATTCCAAATTTAAGCACTAGACCAGCGTATTCCTCTCAAGCTCCCATTACACCCTAGTAGTATATCCTACTATATTCAGGCATCCTAAATTTGACTCTATGGTGGATTATGTTTGACACTTGGAATGACAAACGGACTTCTTTGCTTAGGAGAGACTTTGGCTGCACCTTTAGATTGCTTTTCCAGTCAAGTCTCTACGAGATTTATTCTAGTGATTCTGCTTGGTTGCTGTGTTGAGTGTTTGTGTGAAATTTTGTTTTGTTTCAGGGTGGAAAATATTTGAATTTGGTAAATTGGGAAAATAAACAGTGTTGTAGAAGGAAAATTGTCGGTTTTGTTTAAGTTTTATTTAAACATATTTGAAATTTTTTAATCTTAAAAATTTTAATAGAACTTAAAATTCTTATTTAAATTACTATAGAAATTTATGTAGTACATATTAATTTTTAGCCAAAATATTTTTCAATCAAAACTGTTTAAATGTTCATCATTATTATCCCAATTTTAATGTAGATTTAAAATGTAGATTTTTAAAAAAAATTCGATTAAAATTATTTAGCTTGAAACCAAGAACAGAAAAATTTTAATAAAAATAGTTTTAATTTATTATCTAAATATATACGACTTTTTTTTTAAGAAATTCATTAAAAAATTTCTGTTCATAAAGCTTGTAATTCTATAGGTTCACTCTTCCTTAATTCTTCATATGAAATTTAAAAATTATGCTTGTATAAAACTACAAAAGCATTAATAATATTTCATATAGTATTTGCTAATTTGCAGATTACAAAACATTCTTTTAACCAAAAATTATTTATACTAAAATTTCAAATAAATATTGAAGGAAAAATTAGACTTTTCAAGCTTTAATAACACCTAGATACAAATAACCAAGTCGTAAATGAAAAAGAACTATTAGTAAGTATTTTTTTTGTATTACTTTTCGTAATTGTATTTGTCACTCTTGAGTTCAAAACACTTGGTTTTCCATTAATCTTTAGAACGATCAATTTCCTACGATCAAATAATTCTTTCTCAAGAAAGAAAAATTCTTGCAGTTAAGAGATTACATTGGAAAAGTTTATTTACAATAATTTACAGTTAAGATTATTTACATTGTTTTACAGTGGCTTTAACTAATTGGCTGTACATTGTTTTACAGTTGCTTTAGCTAATTGGCTGTATTTTAAAAGTAGGCAAGAACGAAATAAGCAATCAAAGAATTGCACATTGTTTCACTTTTTAAAAATTGCTTATCGGGTGAAAGTTTCGAATTTCGAAATTTTTAATTTCTCGATGATAAATTATCTCGATAAAGTTTATCTTTGAATTAAAAGATTTTTTGATTTTAAGTTATGGGCATCAAATTTTGTAAAATTTAGCGGAATCTGTTATTAGTTTCTTATAATTTAAAACAATTTTTAATATGATTTAGAAATAAATTTTTAAAAAATGTTTTGAAAGAACATAATTATGGTGAATAATATTAGACGTTTGCTTATTGATTTTTAATAACTTTTTTTGTTTATAAGGTTTTAAATTCAAAATTTTTGTGTATATAAGTGAAAACAGCCAATTCAGATTCAAATTGAAAAAAAAAAATGCTTTGTTCAGATTTTACAAGGTAATGTGCCATAAAAATACTCAATGACGTACATAATAAGTAATCTAAAAGACATGTTTTATTATTTTAGCCAAATTTTGTATTTACGTCAGACATTTAGATTTTAAATGCAACAAAATACTGTGGTTCCAGCTTGCACGTTGAATATAAATTGTGTAATCTAATTCTGTTGTTGTTTTATATTCAAATGAGTAAAGACAAAATTAATTCAAATAGTGTTTGAGTTCTTTCTTAAATAACATTATATATTTCTATAAATTGGTACATGTACATGGATACATATTTCTTGAAAAGAATTTTTTACAAATAAATATGAATAATTATGTTAAAGTGAATTGAAAAACCTAAAACTTATCTTTAAGAAAAAAGTCTAAATCGTTTTTCGAGTGAGAGTTATGATCCCGTAGCATAAAATGTAGCTTAAACTGCTTAAAAAGACATTACATTGCTATCTGTTACTTTAATCTTTTATCTTTTAAACAAAAGTATCTGCTTTTCAATTGGACGAAACTTTAATGGCTAAAACTCCAACAGAGAAGTATAAAAATCGTGAAATTTATTGTATTAAACAGAGAACTAAGCTTCTAACTCAATTAGATGTATTGTTTCCGAAACTTTTTGTTAATCGAATGGATTTTAAACTTTATTGTTAAACTATGTGAAGGGGCTGCCAGACTTGGCTAAATTTAGCCATTTTGGCTAATTTTAATCGACCCGGTTAACAAAAACTTGATCCATTAGTCAAAACTGTTTTCGATAATTTAGAAAAGCCTTTAATTCTCTATTTTATCATAAATATAAAATGTTTCGCAGCATTTTGTATCGATAATTTTATTTTAAATAAGTGTTTACTTGTATTTCTAAGGACCAAACTCACATATATATGGTTGAGATTACTCGCAATGGTTTGTGTAGAGGTAGTGACGTATTGGAAGTTTACATTGGCTAAATTGGGATACTTTTATCAAGGTTTAGGTTTAGTTTGAATTATCGTCCAACTGGAGTTACACGAGGGCTATTGGTGACGGGCGTCGTATTTTTGAACCACAGTCAGGTGACGTGCCGACACCTGAGTTGGCACCCAACCCAACTGTTAAGGGCGACATCGTACACAGCGTTGGGACTTTGGAGCATATTTAACGTGGATTACTCGGACATTTTTGGCTGCACGGGCCGTTTATAGGTCGGCTGTAATTTTGGCGATGCCCGGACCCGAACCTGTGGCCTTTCGCATGCTAGGCGAACGCCTAACCGACTGGGCTCCCCAGTACCTTTTTTATCAGGAAGATGGAGATGTTTGGTGCAAAAAAGGGAAGCTCACAAAATGTTGCCAAACAACCGTAATAAGCCCAAACAAGCCTCTTATAATCAACGTCAGTTCATTATGAAACGCATCATTTTATTCATTATAAGGTGTTAATTAAAAATCAAAACATGACAGATGTAGTGTATCACAAGATTTGAATTCACACAAGGTAGTAGTACTTTTTTATAGGGAAGAAAAATATAAGTTCTAATTACTGCATTAATTAGAGAGTCAGAAAGTCGCCAAGTCAATGTAGTAAGCCTAGAAAACCCCACATTAGAATGTTAGCAAATAGTTCGCCAAAAGCTTTTATTGAGGTTGCCTACAAAGCGATCAAAGTCTTCACATGGTAAACTGGTTTTTGTATTGGAGTTTTGGCCGGCAGCATCTACATCTTATTCTTAGCTCGGTGATTTTTTAAGCAGTAACTTGGCTACGTTTTGGAAATTCATTATTATTAAGTAAAAATCGAAATATGACAGCTGGAGTGTATAACGAGATCTAAATTTACACAAAACGGTAGTATTTTTTTATAGGGAAGAAAAATAAGTTATAATTACTGCTTTAATAAGAGAGTCAGAAAGTCGCCAAGTCTATGTAGTTAGCCTAGAAAACTCCACAATAGAATGTTATCAAATAATTCGCCAAAAGCTTTTATTGGGTTGTGTACAAAGCGATCAAAGTCTTCACGTGGCAATCTGGTTTTTGTATTGGGGTTTTGGTCGGCAGCATATACATCTTATTCTTAGGTCGATGATTTTTAAGCAGTAACTTGGCTACGTTTCGGAAATTCCATATGGCAACCCTGTCATAATTTATCGCTTTTTGTAGGCTGGAGAGCCGAGTAAGGAATGCATTGGCCATCATAAGGCATTCGCGATTCGGTAATGGTTTTCGATTCTGTAGATACTATACGAGGATAGTTCAGAAAAACTCTATGACTGAAAATACTAGCTGCCGAATTGTCTGAGGCAAGTTAAAATTGTTGAGGTTCAATGGAAATGTTTCTTATGATGTAGCGCTGTTGTTTTCATTACACTCCATGCCAACCAAACTTGGGTAAAAACATAGTAAAAAGGCAGGGGGGAAAGCGCGATTGGTTCGCTAGTTGGAAACTCTTGTAAGGCAATATTTACATGCAAAATGATCTAAATTCAATGTTACCAAAATACACTTTTCATTCTGATAAAATAGCGAATTTTTCTCAAATAATATTCAAGTGTGTTAGACCTTAAATGAAATGAATATTTTAAACATGTTTTCTGGATATATTCACAAAATGTATGTGGAACTCTTTACATCCGCGAAAGGATCTTCTCTTATAGCATATTTCTATTTACCCAACTTAGGTTGGCAAGGAGTGTAATTCCAGACAACAAATGAAAACAAACCGTTGGACCGGTTGCCACCCACAATGTGAAACAATCCCATATTCCTAGGTCACGTATTATTGTATGTGAAGTAAACAAAATTATGAATAGTTAACAGCAGATGGTCCTCATATTTCGTATTTATGTAAGCGATTTAAACAAAATTATGATTATTTAGCAACAGAATTGATTTTAATGAACAGGATTGTTGTTAATTTATAATTAATCAACAAAGATTAATCAACAACAAAATGTACTAAATACCGAAGTAATTTCCCTTTAAATATGGCTTACTTTCAAATATTAACTGTTATAAACATTAAATGAAAGTACTTAAGGGCATTAAACTTGTGAACTTTTACTAGAAAACTACTAATATCCAATGCTATTCATTAAAAACTAGACATTCTATACATTGGTTTAAATTTAAAGATCCAAAATTAAAATAAAAATTCGTACTCGTTTAACAAGCTTAAGAGAACTTTCATAAATCAATTAATTTAATGATGAATCTTTAATTTTCCGTTCGCTTTCTACTAATTACCACACAAAACTACTAGGTTTATCACTTTTTAAAAAAGAATTTCCCGAGAAATCAAAATATTCCTTAAAACTAATTGCCGTAAAATATTAAATAGGATTGGCAATTTTCGATATAATGAGGAAAAGTTAAGTAGAAAATATGGTGTGAAACACTTAGACATAATTTTCAAACCTTTTTTAAAAGAAGTATTCAGAATAAATGTTTCTATGTATGCTTCAATGGAACATTTTCTACCGTCACTTTCAATGGTTTTCGTCATTAGTCTCAATATGCAGCAACCTTTAAAATTGTGTTTTAATTCAGGTTGACAGTGTTACGGAAAAAAGAATTTGGACAAAAAATTTGTCGAGAATTTTTTTCGAAATATTATGATAATTGCTAATGTATCTTGACATGAGTGATTAGGCTTCGATACATGAAGATAGATTGGTTATTTTAAAAGAAAAGGCACATGTAAAGTTCTACTCACTACAATTTATGCTTGTAAACATATTTTTATAACAGCGTGCAAAAAAATTCACTTTTTTATATCATATTCATTCGGAACTAGTGCGGTAAAGTAACTAAGATTATTTGATTGGTAGAAAACAAAATGAAATCATAAATATCTCCATGGAAACTAAATGATGCCATGAAAGTCACTTACTTCTATTGGTTCATTACTTTTTCATTTTCTAATATCTCCATGGAAACTACAAGTACTTCAAAAATTATAAAAGGAAATTAAGTAAGACAAAAGTAAGAACACAAATTTCACGCTTTTGCACGTTATTTAAAAAAAAATATTGTAAGCAAGCAAGAATACTTTATTAAGCTCTTGTCTTTATTTCACTCGACCTACTGTCTCGTCAAATAAAAGCCACTCGCTTAATAAAGTATCATTTTCGCCACTAGTTGCTTAAATAACTATTAACAATAGTCAATCTAAGTTTTAGAATTTCATTTATTGTTAACGTTAAATTTTTTGTTCGAGATTAGGTTTCTTACTTTCCCTCGAAAACTTGTCAGAAAAAAAAATGTTAAGTAGCCCATGGATTAGCGATCTGTTTCTTTCGAAAGCACAAAGTTTTCCCCTGAGAATAAGATGAGCATTACTCATTTTTTGGGTAATTACTTAATTTTGAAGCCGGATCGGAGAGAAGTCACATCATATCGTGCTTCCATAAACTTTTCAGATGACAGTGGTTTATTTCAAAAGAGTAAAACTGAAAATTGTTTAAAGATAGACGAACTATTTATTTACATATTATATGTACTTTGAACAATACACTGAAATGAGATTTTATCAACAGATAAAGAATTTTTTTAAATATTATTTAAGGTAATGTTAATGTATTTAAAGATATTAAAAAAATAATTTTAACATCACAAAATTACCCATATTTTTTCTCCTTAAAATTTTGAGAAATGTTCATTTCAGCAAGCAAAATACTTTGAAACAGTTTTCTGTAAAAGTTTTAGGTCTATACAGGAAATATTTTTAAAGAAAAAGGTACGTAAGCCTGAAAAAACACCATTCTGAGGAAAATGAGATTTAAAGTTAAAAAATAACATTATGAAAATACTGCTGATCCTTATCCAAATTAAAATTTTGCTAAGTTAAACTTGTCTGAATGACATACAAAGGACATAGTTAGAAAGCTCTTGAAACGTATTTTACACAAATACGAAAATAAAATCGATTTTTTAAAACTATTTTTAATAAATATTGTAAACAACTTACTTAAAAGCAGATAAAGTTCTTTCCACATGAGGCCTTTAGATCAAATCCATGTATAGAAGAGTTATTTTCATGATGGACCATATATGGTATCCAAATATGACGAATTTCAGAAAAACTTGTTCAGTAAGTCAGGCAATGAAATGTCAAGCATCTAAAATGTGAAAGAAAGAGAAAATTTCAGTTTATAATCGATGTAAAATAAAATGTATTTGCGACAAACAAATAAACATTTGTTTCTGTGGGATACAAAAGGTAAGTTATAGTAGCTTCATGCTTATAATAATTAGTAGCATTAGTAGCTTCATACTTATTAAATAGTTTGTGAAACTGAAGCTGAATAAGCATGAAGCTACAACTATTTAGCTCTAAGAGGCGATTTGTAACTCATTTGAATCCATCATTTAATATTTTAATTAAAACATTAAATGATGGTTTCAAATCAGTTACAAATCGCCTTTTAGAGCTAAATAGTTGTAGCTTCATGCTTATTCAGCTTCAGTTTCACCAACTATTCAGCCTGTAATAAAATTTTTATTTTTTTATTTTTAGGTGGTTAGTAGTTATCATAAAAAAGTAACAACCAAATTAACAGAAGAAAATTATAGTTGATTGCATTTTATTTCTGGCAATACCATTTGCTCTAATGGTGGTAGTTTTCTAACTTACACTCGGGGGATAATGGGTGCAATAATTGAAATCACCATGATTGTATTTTCTTTATTTTTAATGACACCGTTAGACGTGAAAATAATGAAAAATGCCGTTGTGCAAGTGAGACGTGGTTAAAAAGCTATTAGAGGGGCTGCCAAACTTCATGCATTGAATGGCAAGGCAGTCTGTAACTTCTTCCAAATAAATAAGATAACCGGCTTCACCCTCTAATGCATGAATTTTTATTTTCATTCCAAAAAATATATATGCATCTTTAGCACTCATACATTATGGGAAAAATACTGAAAAAAATTTAACTGCATTAGAATTTAAATAATTTCAATTTTTGTAATTTTTTTCTATATGACAAAAACCAACTACAAAATTCCAATTTTGCTACTAATGACTAGAAAACTACTAAATATATTTTAAAATAACCCTTTTTAACTATAATTTATTTTTCAAAACAATTTATTTGTATTCAGTACTAATATAATTGTACTTTGAATACTGCCAAAAACGTAATTTTGCAACAGTTAATAACCTCACTCTTTAATTTTGAATTCACTTTTACTACTGTCATCTATGAGGATTATTAGTAACTAAAACATCAAAATGGAATGTAGTAGATGAAAAAACCCCCACAAATTTGTCGATAGGAGCTCTAATTTAATAAAATAAAGTGGATTATGTTACTTGTTTCCAAACGGCAACAGTATGCATTAGATGGTTAACAAACCTATTCAGAAAAAAAAGGAGACATCAAATGAAAAAGTATGAAACCAAAAACTTTAAAAGGGGAAAAAGTTTTAGGAAAATACTGAATGATTATGATGACGTAGATGAAAACTGCGTATTAGCATAAACGCTAAACTTCATAAGTTTAGCGTTTAAAACCACCTAATCATTTCAGAATAGGATAAGACATGGTTTATTGTCTTGGATGCGAAAGATTGTCTCATGTAAAAGGAATTAATTGTTTTTTTAGTTTAAAAAACTTTAACACACACACATGAAATGTTTCTGTTTTTTATTAGCAATATGCCCGAATGTTTTCAGTGCTTAGCCTATAAAACGTTCTTCAATTAAATCTCTTTATTTTTTTTAATCTTAAACAGTGTTAAAAAATTGATTAAAAAAATTGACCTGAAAAACATTTTTAGCCGGTTAAAAACACAAATACGGTAACATTTGCCCGTACATTTTAACTCTATTAACTTTTTCATAAAATTACGAAGTTAAGACAGGAAAAAAACTATGCAGAACCTAAGTGATATTCTATGTAGATACAGTGACTCCATGAGTACCTATACTTCTTCCAAAAGTTCATTAATGAAATAAGAAATATAGCGTATGATATGGCTTTTTTATTGTGCAAAAGAAGTTTGAAAAAGACATTTCAACGTAAATTTAGTATGAAAATAGAGAGATTTCTTCGGATTTTGGAATAGTAATAGAAAATACAAGTTATTTTATAGTTTAGTGATTTAGTTTTTAACATTTTTAGCCTTGATGCGTTTAATTGTCATTTGAAAGAGCTTCTGGTTAATTTTAAAATGTTCTGGTGGTAATAAATAGATTTCAAAGGGTTGAATTTGTAATTTTAATTTTTTAAAACAGTTTATTAGTTTCTATGACTCAACACACATCTGTTTGCTGAACTATGTTACAACATATGCTTTCAGCTATTTTGCTATAAAATGTTTAATTGAAACAATAAGAATTGCAAAACTGTTTAAGTCTATCTATTCAATTACTTATAGGTTTTCTATCAATCTTTAAATCATGGAAAGTTTTATTTAGGATTTCGTTCTTAATTAATGTTTGTGATTCGGAATTAATTTGCGGAAGAAAATTTAAATGAGATTGGTTAAATTCATCGCATTCCCAAACATTTCTTTGCTCAAACAAACAACACATTGTTGAGTTTCCCAATTTACTTAGAAAGAACAATTAATAAACTTAATTAAAAACATTTTAACATATCATCTCCTAAATAAATTATTTTGTTGGTGCAAAATACTTTAATCTTAACTTGTTCAAGCTGATTGAAATTTATCTTTTGAAGTACTTTTATTAAATAATTCTTCTCCCTTTTGAAAAAGATTTATTTTAAGATTTGAAACGTTGTTTAAAGAATTGTTTAATTTAATGTCACTTCACCCAGTATTTCACTTCATTTAGAACTTTTTCCAATAATATACCCTGTTTCAACTGTGGATATTATTGGCATAGAAATAAACTTAAAAATAAACCGTAATGAATAAAATAATGAATAATGAATAACAATTCTGATAAATAATGAATAGCAATTCTGATAACGAACCAAATCATTTATAACTTATTAGAAATTTTTAAAAAAATTGTGACATATCAAATATTTTCCTAAATCAACAGATTAACAATAAAGTAAAAAAGAATCTTGTGAATAATTTTCTATAATTTAATCGAAAATCGTTTGATGATAAATGTTGTGACATTGTACAATATTTGATGGAGCAGATATTAAATGAAATAATAAAAAATAATGATCCGAGAAAGAAATCTTTTTAATGAGCTGTGCTTTTAAGCTAAAAAAAATATCTTGACAGCTTCAGGGAATATCTCTTTTAAATGTTTTTCTCTCATATTAACTGCATGAAATGAAACAACAATTCTATTCATTTCAAAGCCTTCTTAATCTCATAGCAGTAAAAAATTCTAATTCCCCATTGTAGAAGAAGGAATTAAGAATCGAGGAAAATTCCATTAAGACCTAATAAATTATACTCAAATTCTTATGCTTCATCATTAATTTTGCCAGCCACACAAATGGTCCAAACAAAGAGTTCTATAGCACGGTAGAGGACAAAGCTGCCATCAGCAGCCATGGCCCGAATATAGTGAAAAAATTCTAGTTTTAGCTTCTACGCTACGTTTATAACTTAAAAAGTGGAAGGTTTCATAATCGTTCAGTCCGTCCGCCCGTCTGTCCGTCTGTCACCCACTTTCACAAAACAAACAGCAAGTCTCACAAACATGTGAGATGTGTCATTTTGAAGCAAAAACTCAGTTAAGGCTACATTCCAAATTTCATAACAAAAATTTTAATTAAAGTTTATTTTAAATTTGAATAACTTAAAATTTCATCTACATTGAAATAACCAGAGACAATGAAATAACATGAAAATTCCATTTTTATTCAATATTTTCACTGTTGCCATTACATCAAACGTACGAGAAACTTTATTAAATACGTAAAAATAAAACTCTTGAAAAAAATATTTATTTTGAAAATATAATTCAATTTGGATTGTTGGAATAGCACAATAGTTATTTTGAGGCTCATTATATATGCAGGAATAACGATTCATATAAAAAATCTAAGTTTGCATAAAATATATGTAAGTTTCGCTTTTTTATTTTTAAAGCTGAAATTTTACTAATATAATGTTCGAAACGTAAACGTTAATTATTCTTCCTAGATTATCCTAGAACTTTAGCATGTATAATGCCTCGGAAATTCGTAGTCAATTTAATAAATATCTTTTTCTAACTACTATGTTATTTTATTTGGATATTCTTTTTTTTTTGCATTCCGGGGTAGTTTCACGTCACGAATGGCAACAGTTCCGGTGGTCTTGTTTTCATTTTTTGTCGGAATTACTTTTGTTTTGGTATTCGAAAATGAGTTTTTGAAGAATATTTTATTTGTTAACATTTCTAAACATCAACTTCTTACTGTGCAGTTGGCTGTTCAAATCATTTGATAAAGTAAGCTTGCATAGAAGGAAAAGTTTTTCTTTTCATCGCTTACAGTGGGAGCAACCAGTGATATCCCATGACAGGACGCAGAAAAAGGAAAACAAGAGCGTTACATCATCTTAAACATACAAATTCTTTTAAAATAAAGATCAAACGAAATTCTTTATATTGAAATAACGTGCCTACACTCCATGCCACATTAACTTGAGTGAAAACAAATAGTAAAAAGAAAGAGGGAAAAGCGTTGTTGATCCGTTAGTTGGAAACTCTTGTAAGGTAATATTTACACACAAAATGATCTGAATACAATTTAACCAAAATACACTTTTCATTCTGATAAAATTTCTAAATTTTCTCAAATAATATTCAAATATGTTAGTCCTTAAACGAAATTAATGCTTTAACCCTCTAATGCATGAATTTTTTGTTTCGTTCCAAAAAATATATTTGTATCTCTAATGCTCATACATTACGGGAAAAATACGGAAAAAAATTAAATGCATCGGAATTTAAATAATTTCATTTTTTAAATTTGTTACCAAACGGTAACACCATGCATTAAGCGCTGAATAGATGCTTAAAGTTCGGGGTACTAATATTTATTTTTATTCAAATTATTACCTTTTTTTACTTAAGCTAATGAACTTTTTTTTATATTTCTAATAAATTATACTTAAAAATAAAGCTTATTGATTATTTTATTATTCTATAAGAAGTCGCAGAGGCACACAGACACATAGTTTTGGGAATAAAATCTTTAATGAAAACGTGTATAACAAACAAAAAAGAGTATTAATATTTAGATTTTGTTATTACATTTAGATTTTGTTAAATAGAAAAAATTAGTTATTAAAATAATTATGAATAGTAGTTACTTTTGAAACAAAATTAATGTACAAATAGAAGGCAATAGCAGGTTTGGTACAAATAGCAGGTATTTATGAATAAAAATATACAAAAAATCCTTTTTAAACATAATTTGTTTTAAATGGCAGAATGATACGAAATAAAACAGTTATTTTTACTCTTAAAACCAAGTAGTACCAAACATTTCAAACACTGAAATCTTGTGAATCCGTTACAGAGATACACGCACATTAGCAAACAAAAGTTGTGCTTAATGCATGATGTTACCAAACGGTAACACATGTAAAACCAACTACAAATTACCAATTTTGAAAAGAATGATTAGAAAACTACTAAATATAGTTTAAAATAACCCTCTTGAACTATAATATTTTTTTCAAAGCAATTTATTTGTATTTAGTACTAATATTATTACTTTGAATACTGCCAAACACGTAAATTCACAACAGTTAGAAATTTCACTTTTTAACTTTGAATACACTTTTACTACTGTCAATTATGAGGGTTATTATTAACTAAAACTTCAAAATGGAATGTAATAGATGAAAAAAAAAACACAAATTTGTCGAGAGGGAGGTCTATTTTAGTAGAATAAAGTGGATTATGCAACTTGTTACCGAACGGTAACACTATGCATTAGAGGGTTAAACATGTTTTCTGGATGGATTCACAATTAATTTATGGAACTCTTTACATGCGCGGAAGAATCTAACGAAATAGTTTATATTGAAATAACGTGCCTAGATATTGGATTTATAGAAATGTCCGATATACATCCTAGATAATGGTTCGCTGTTGTATTAGCTAGTCATTTAAATAGTTTTTTTTAGTTCGAAAACCACGTAGGGCAACTTTAAATGCAAAATGTGCTGCAATGAGAGAGGAGATTAAATTTGAGGTTATCGAAAAACCATTAAATTTCAATTATTTTACAATTTAATTTTTTTTCATAATATTGACTTTTCTTATCTTAGAATGTATACATTGAACGCAATAAAAACTTCTTTAAATTAACTTATATAATCTACTGATAGCTTTTTTTTCACATCAAAGGACTTCTTTGATGAAAAAAAAACATATTTTGTTCCATGAAATTATCTAAGATTATTATTTTATCAAAAATAATGCGAAAATTTAAATTAAAAGTGTTTTAATTAATGTTTTTTTAAATATATATCAGTTAATGCATTTTGTGAAAACTAATTAAGAGTTTCTATGATAATCTCAAGAAAATTTCACCAATGAGAAACTCATTAATAAACACTGTTATAACTATAATAATATTCTTTTAATACTAATTCCCGTTCTTGAAAACTTTTTTTTAATGACTGTACTTAAATTAACTTGAATATATTTTACCCATCGCATATTTTGTAATAAACTTTTTCATTACATAATCATAAAAAAATATTGTAAAAATTTTTAAGAATTTAAAGATTAATGTTAATTAATTCTGCTATTTTATAACACGCAGATTTTGTTTCTTTCACGCCTTTTGGGGCTCTTTAGATCGTGGTTTTTATTTATATAGAAGATATATCAATGTGGTAAGGCGATATATCGTATTTCTTTTTTTTATTTTATTACACTTTAACAGATTAATTGTAAATGCTGTTAGTTTTTTTATTAACTATTAAAAACAGGTAGTCTATTTTGGGACACCCTACCTGTAACCCTGTAGTATGGCTGTGTGAGGAACCTAGAATCATCTGTATGAGAGGCTAGTTGATACTCTATCTCGGCCATGATGACCCCGCATCATTGCTTGTTCATCATGTTTTGGGCTGTGAGGCGCCCTAGGGTCAGTGTCTTGATCTACGGATCGGAAGGTCTCGCGATCGAGTCCTGGTCGCTGAAAAATCACCGAGTATATGCGGAGTAGGGCTCGTTAAATCTTTTGGGTCCGAAAGTACTGTGGGCGGTTATTGCGCAGTTTCCCACGGGTACAGGTTCCTGGAGACTATCCCCCCCCCTTCAGGGACATGTCTAAATTAAGCAGGTGGCGCGTGATAGATGGCAGCATCTGTCACGTATATGTGTGCCTGTGAGTGTGTGTGTTGTGACTGTCTTACTTGACGAAGGTTTATAAGCGGCTCTCTGTGCAAGCACACAAGCATGAAAATATATGTATACCAACCAACCATAATTTTGTTTTAATCATTTCTGAACGATTAAAATAAGGTAGCGCTTCCAATGACGTATTATCTTCTAAATACAGTAAAAAGAGCTGCAAACAATGTTTACAGCAGGTGCTGTCAATTTTTCATAAAATTATTTTTACTGTCCCCCCCCCCTTTTTTTTACAGTATATCGTGTAGGCATTTAGCTAAACATGCAAACAGTTTATGTTTAATTCCTGAAAATTGTAACAGTATTATTTCCTTGTTACTTTTATTAAATCTATTAATAGTTGAATTATACTATCTAAAATAATTTCGGTAAAGGATTTTGTAAAATAATCGCTAAAATATTTTTACTTTCACAGATATTATTTAAATTTACTTTACATAAATAATTTTTGTGTACAGTTTATTATAAATGTAAAAAAGTGAAGCATAATAAGTGGCTAACGTAAAGAGAGAAAATGTTCACTTTTAATGTACTCCAAAAATACCAAAATTATTTTTGAAATTAAAAGCATGAAACTAATTTTAATGCAAAGAATTTATAGTAAGTACATGAACATGAATATTCGTAAGACTAGTACAAATTAGGCTTCATCACATTAGAAGAAAATGTTGTGTTTTACTTCCAAATAACAATTAATTGAAAAAGATGGTCGTTTTTTATGATTGTACTAGCAGTATGGTCCCCCCTTACTGGGATCCCGTTAACTTCGCATTGCTTCCTTTTAGAGGCATGCTTACTTGTGAAAATACACTCAAAATCAAAACAAAATTAAATTCGTGTTGGCGCATGCGCACTTAAAAAAGCAAACACTAATAGAGGATGAAGCAGCCTTAGGGCGAGAGCATAGCTCAACCAAACTCAATCAATCAAACTAATAGAGGATGGCGTCGAGCCCCCGTTTCGGCCCGGTCCATGTATTTTCAAGCCCTGTTATGGTCCCGCAATCCCACGTGGATGACGTTTTTTTTAAAACTAATTATATTAATTAAAAATCACAATCAAATATGAAAACACTAAGCCTCAGATGCACACGTAGGTATTACAAAGAATCTATATTAAAAATTGCGAATTTTTCAGAGCAGTCTAAGTAGGTCTTTTGCGATCCACAGACATACACACAGACAGACAGACTCATTCTTTTATTAATATAGATGCATGATTGTATGTTTTTACTAATGTTCACTCAGGAAGAAATTTAGTAACTACAACATTGAAAAGGAAAAAAAGATTTAGTAAGCTAATTGCCAAATATTAAATTGTAACTAGTTGTTTGTTATTACATAATAAAAATAACATGCCTCCACAATTTAATTTTTTCTTTTTGAAAATGTAATCATAAAGAAGAGTCATCGAATCTTTTTTTACATTGCAATTAAACCATTATTAAATAAAATGATATAAAATTTATAGTAACGTTATGTTACTTATTCTTGTTTTGAAAAAGAATTTAAATGTTTATTAAGCATTTGTTCATTTATTTAGCAATTAACTTTTTATGAATGTTCTCTCAATTATTTGTTATGGGTAAAAAACTAGCCTTTTGCAGCCTCGGGTTATTCTCTGAAACTGGAAGCAATGTTTCGTAAAACCATCTAGGTGGCTTTATTGATGAATTTCGACGTTTGTATCAGAAATAACCTGTGTATTTAATCAATTTAGCAATCATAGATCAATTGTCAATTAATGTGTGCATTTTAAAATGTGTCGAGGTGATCGTAACCTGTTTAATTAATCAATTTAGCAATCAGATCAATTGTCAATTAATTTGTGGATTGTAAAATGTGTAGAGGTTTAATTTTCCAAAGAAACACAAACCAAATGGGTGCATAAAGAAATTTTTACGTGCCATAAAAGTCGTTTGAAACGCGTTTTTCAACCAGGAACTCTGCCTACTCGGTTGAGTAGGGAAATATCAATCTTGGGGTTAAGGTTGCAGGTATCTATCTTCTAAACAGCTAAACCATCTTAAGCATGTGTTTTCTAAGCATCGCAATTGTAGCGTCAGTCACGATTGATACGTTGCCTAAAAAAATTGCTATAAATATGAAGAGTACAGGGGAAGAACCACTTTATTTCGGAGAATGCTTTCCTTAATAGCCTCTGTGGCGATGATAGCGATAAATCGCCTAAACTGGTGTAAAGAAACCCGGTTACTCGCTTTGTTTATCTTTCGCGGCCACCCTGATTCACACCAGAGATCGGTTGATACGAATCCCGTTTGTACCGCGAATGAGGAAGCGAAAGAAAAACTGGTTTCCTGTTGCCAATGTCAGCCAAGCAGACACAATTACGGAAGGACTCTAAAGAAATCACGCGGTTCTTTCCATGTACTCTTCATATGTTATTGCTATACGTAATATTTCAGTTGCGCAACGTATTTGTGACAGTCATTAACGATCGCTGCCATTCTAAAACAAAATTAACCTTTAAACTTTTCGCATTTCTTAACGTTGTATATTTGAAGAAATATCCGTATACACGACAAAAATTCATTGCGTCCAGCAATGAAAGCAAAGCTATTTAAAACTAATCATGATTTACCCTCAGCTATATCATCTATTTTCTTCTATCAAGATACATGATTACTCTCAGTCTCATATATAATCATTAGGATAAATACATACTGTAATTTTATGATACGATTTCGTCAATTCTGTCACTTATTCAAAGGCAAACAAAGGAATTTTTAAAAGCTGTATTCAAAATAAAAGAAAAAAATAAGATTTTTATATGCATTAATAAAAAAAATATATGGTTTTATAGATTATAGACAAGTATAATAACGATAACTGTGTCAAGTTAACAGTGTTTCAATGTAAGAAGAATGCAAATAGAAATTTCATAAAAGCTAAGCAGATTTCGCGAGAAAGTATACTTAAATGCATATTTGAAATTTTGAAAATATTGTATTAAAGCACATACACTGTTTAAATAATCGTAACATGTACTTTTGCAATATAAAATTTTACGTAGCTGTTAAGAAGACAGCGATGGAAAACTGAAAATTCCATGACTCGCCTTTCGAAAGTAAATCACGACAAAAGCAACAAAAAAGATGTTTATTCAAATACATAAAAAAAAAACTAAAACCGAATTCGCAACACATTAAATCATGTATCAACACAGTTTATTCACATAAAACATGTGCCATAAACTAAGAAAAACTATAAAATATCTTAAACGTATTTAAAATTGGCCCATGTGCGTGTTTAAGTATTAGACTTTTATCTTTTTTCAACTGTATTTCAGATACATCGGAAATAAACACGTCCACATTAGTCGAAATAATACGCTCCTTAGTTGAAGAACTTAGTGGAAAAACGTGCTAAGTGACATTTTTGAAAAATTGAGTTTTTTGTGTCAATGAACGTTTTAGTAACGTCTTTAACTATAACAAGTTTCCCATTTTTTAAATAAAAATTATGTTTAGTATATTTTTAACCCTCTAATGCATACTGTTACCGTTTGGTAACAAGTAACATAATCCACTTTATTCTATGAAAGTAGAGCTCCTCCAAGACGAATCTGTATTTTTTTCATCTATTACATTTCATTTTAAAGTTTTGGTTACTAATAATCCTCATAGATGACAGTAGTAAAAGTGTATTCAAAATTAAAGAGTGATTTTATTAAGTTTTGTGAAATTACGTTTTTGGCAGTATTCAAAGAATAATAATATTAACACTAAATACTAATAAATTGTTTTGAAAAATTAATCATAGTTAAAAAGGGTTATTTTGAAATATTTTTGGAAGTTTTCTAGTCATTATTATCAAAATTGGAATTTTGCAGTTGGTTTTTGTCATATAGAATTTTTTTTTAAAAATTGAAATTATTTAAATTCTAATGCAGTTAATTTTTTTTAGTATTTTTCCCATAATGTGTGAATATTGAAGATACATATATATTTCTTTGGGATGAAAATAAAAATTAATGCATTAGAGGATTAATCTTTTGTATGTGCCGTTTTAAATATATCTAAGTGCAAACGAAAATCTTTAAAGCTCTTTTCCTCGTTTTCAGTTTTTTGTCACTTAGAACGTTGTTCCACCAAGATCTCCAGTTTTCGTGAGAGGTCATAAGAATGATAAGAGAGTTTCTTACCAACTAAATGACAAAAAGTAAAAGGCGAGGATTATACTGTATCGAGAATGTTTCTTTCGAAATAAGAAACGTGATCAGAAGTTGAAGATAAATATGATATTCCGATCTTCTTCCCCTTAGGTTTTCTAACCGAAGCGCAATAAAGTTGTGAGGAACCTTTTTTTTATTGGAATTTAGAATTGAAATAAATTCGTGGACTTAGAGAAGGATAATGGAATCTCAAATGGAAAGTAATTCTTACCAGATAAATATAAGATATTCCGAAGTTGGTTGGTATACACATATTTCAGGCTTGTGTGCTTGCTCAGAGAGCCGCTCATAAACCTTCGTCAAGTAAGACAGTCACAACACACACACACACTCACACTCACATGCACACATATATGTGACAGATGCTGTCATCTATCACGCGCGCCACCTCCACAATTTTGACATGTCCCTGGGGGGGGGGGGGGGGAGGTAGTCTCCAGGAAACAGTACCCGTGGGAAGCTGCGCAATGACGGCCCACAGGACTTTCGGACCCAACAGATTTAACGAGCACGTATTCCTCATACACTCGGTGAGTTTTCAGCGACCAGGATTCGATCGTGGGACCTTCCGATCCGTATATCGAGACACTGGCCACAGGGCGCCTCATAGCCCTATTCTGAAGTAAAATATATCTATGCAAGGACAAGTACTTTATAAGATATTCATAATTGCTCTTTTAATTTTTGAGTTTGTGAAACGCTGTTTCGTTAAACTTCAATGTTCAGAGTTCATTACATTTTATTATTAAAACGTTTTATCAGTTTTCATTCCATTTTATGTGCATTCAAAAGTTATACAATAATGTGTATTATTATTAGTTATTTAAGAGTTTTGCAATAAGATATTATGTATTTACAAGTTGTTCAGTCTTTTAGATCAGGGGTTCCCAACCTTTTTGGACATGCGTACCACTTGACTTTTTAAGAAATTTTGGCGTACCACCAGACTTAAATTTTTTAATAAACGTATAATAGTTACTCTTCTAAAAGCATTCAAAAACTTTTTGAATTAAATTCCTGAGAAAACTTCATATTTAATGGTTCGATATTTGTTTATTTATAGCATGCTTATAATAAAGGAGATTAAAAAAATTAAATGGTATTAATTTACATTTTTATTTATTACCTATAGGTCTAAAAACATACAAGTAAAAAAAAATGGTACAAAATCATTGAAAAATTAATCAGCATACAAAATATACTTTCATATTCTGTAGTGCGAAACTCGTTGTTATTTGCCTGTGATTAAAATATCAACATTAGGAGTAATGGAACTTATCATCAAAAATAGCGGAGCTTACCGGGAGGTGTTGCTCACATTACTTATGCTTACCACCAGAAATTTTCCCGCGTACCACCGGTTGGGCACCTCTGATTTAGATAAGCAAAAGCTTTATACTTTTGATTATTCCTATTATATTGAAGATAGTAGTAATGAGAGAAATAACTATATATCTGAATACATTCAATAAATCATTCAATTTTAACTGATTTGTTAATTTCACTAACTTTCAACTATGGTGAGAATGATGAAAATGTGTTTATGCAAGACGTAATATTTGTTGATTAAACTAGATTGAATAAATAAAATCCTTCATGCTCAGGTGTTTTGCATGCTCATTGTAAATTTAAATTGAATTTCTGGTAAACTTAATCATATTATATTGATGAATAACCAATTACAGGCAGCGAGAATAATTTTTGGTTGATTGGAATCCTGATGTTAGTTGTAAATGAATGTCGACTGCAGTTAAATCGATTTTTTATACGATTACTAAAAACAAACAAAAACACTTTATTAATACCGAACAAACATTACAGGGATAAAAATATTCGTCACAAGATGGTAAAGCAAGAACCCCGCTATATGTGACAAAAAATCATAATTATATTTAATGAGACACATAAGTTAATAACAACAAAAAACCCACAAGAAATTTAAATTTAGATACATAAATAAACACAAAGAAAAACTAAAATGTGGCAATGCTATATTATCAAAACAAATGGCCAAAAATTCTGGTCCCAGCGGTAAATATATATAAAATATATTTATATATAGCGGTAAATATATACAAAAACAATTAGCTTCTATAAATTAAAAAAAATATATCGTCTATTGAAAAAACTGTTTAAAGAAGGAATACTTTGAAGTTCAGTAGGTAGTTAGTTGAATACTTTTGGAGCTAAATATAAAAAAAAAATCGAAAAATTTCTTAATGTGGAAAAGGATTTGATAAATTTCCTTTAAATGTCTAGCTGATATATTTACTTATATTATATTACAAAAAGAATTATTACGATGTAAATACAAAATCATTCGAAAAATACATTAAAAATGAAGGCTTTCTTTGTTTCTCCTTCAAACCTTTTATCTTGTCGTATGTTTATAGTTAAAGCCCATTTTATTTAGGTAAGATGCCATGGTTCAACAAAGAGATATAAATGTCAGGAGCCCTACCCAATTAAATTTGTGCGTGTTGTTAAGCTTCGAAAAATAAATGTGATTTTTCCTTGCAGTTTTTTTAAGAAGTTACATTCTTAAATTAGTTTTGCATCGGAGAAAAATGGGCTATTTTTCAAGACTCGAAATCGGTTTATTTGCTAATTGGCAGTAAAATGTGACAGTTCTAGTTTTGGGTTTTCATAATCCTATTATAAATAATTTATTCCCTAACGACATTGTACAAAATAAGATATGGAACAAATTACATAAATTGCTATGCCATCGAGTTTAAGCTTTATGTTTTTAAAATCTTTAATCTTTGTCTTTAAGTTTACTTTAAACAGTCATAAATTTGGAAACAATGCATAAAATAAGATAACTTTTGAATATATTTTTCAATTCTTGTAGTTTACTTAGACGTCGTTTGACCCTATGATTCTTTGCAAATTTGTTTGCCAATAATTTTCATGGAGAAGCAATTTTCGTCAAACAAAAATTTATTAATTCATTGTTTATTATTATTATTATTGTAATATTTAAATTTTTTTAAAAAAATAATTTTTGTTTTTGGTCTATTACAAGTAAAATACGCTTTTGAATTGTAAATCGAAAATCTAATACTATGAATACATACATTTTGTCTATAGGATTTTAAATATACTCTTTGTGTTTAGTGGAGTTAGTGGGCAGATCTAACTCCTTACTTATATTAATTAAACTATTATTCATAACATCTGCAATTCAAGTAAAATCGTACTTTCCCAGTTAAAATTCTCTATTTCACACCTAAATATTATTTTCATACATTTTTAGTATTAAAAGATTGGTATCACTAAAAAATAAAAAGAAAGAAAGATATCACGAAAGAAAGATATTACAAAAAATGAAGTATGCTAGGAAATATCCATTTTTATATCGATTCAAAGAATGTTTTGTAACAAAAATTGAAAGCTTCTTTTCAATGGTTTTTGAAACCGAATTGGGGACCAGAAGAATGGCAAAAGATGTGAAGTTTTGCTGAGTTCAGCTATGGAGATATAATGTGGTGAAAAAGTTTAGTCAATATTTTGTTTTGATGTGTCAGTTTTTATCGGTATCGAAGCAAACGAATTTTTGACGGAGAAAAATTCAGAGAGAATGGTCTAAAAATTTCAACATAAAATGCTATTGCGGCGGAATTTTAAATACTTTAACTTTACGATTATAATCCCCATTCTTTTAAAAATAATTATATAAAAATATATTATAAATTCCTCCCAGCAGTAGCACTGACATGGGCCCCCGATGGTAAAAGAAAAAGAGGACGGCCCAAACTAACATTTAGAAAAATGGTGGAAGACGAGAGGAACCAGGCTGGATGGGCGAGCTGGTCAGAAGCAAGAGCTGTTGCACAAAATCGCAGGAGTTGGCGTAAAAAGCTTAAGGCCTTATGTGCCACAGGGCACGAAGAGGACTAAGTAAGTAATCCCCCTTTTTTAAAAATAATTATATAAAATATATTATAAATTCGAAAAAAGCCTAAAAATGTATCGCCTCTTTTTTTAATGTTTCATTTATGCAACTGAAACCAATTAAATGCTCTAGGAGAGAAAAAAAAATGTGTGTATATGTTACGGCCAAAGCCCGAAGTCGGCCACTTCGCGAATTGCCGGCCAAATCGTGAAATCTAGCATTAGAAGATCAGCCAAAGTTGGAGGGAAAAAAATAATTGGCACATATTATTGGATCTGCTTTAACCATAACGTCATTCTAAATTACTAGTTAGGATTCCCGCAGCAAAGGGATGTGGCCATTTGAGATAAAGTGCTCCGCATACCGGGCATTCCAGAAAAAAGTAACATCGCGTTTGGGCGGGAACGTCGTGGCCACTTTACGAAATGCCCGGCAGAAGTAGAATATTCACTGATCGTCTCAATCAATGCATTCGTTTATCGGCCATACCTCTCGGCTAATAAGTGAAGTGGCCGGACTTTAGCCGTAACTTATACGCATAAAGTTAGGAAAGAGAATAGAGCTAGTCACATCTATGTGCGCAGTAACGCACTAAAGAAACAGGCTAGAGCGGTGCATCTTGGGATACCTCGGTGCCAGTTTAGGTTACAATGTCATGGGCAGTAGCTCAAAAAACTGCCAAAGCGGTGCATCTTTGGATACCTCAGTGCCGGTATGTTATGAGCAGTAGTTTGAAAAACCTGACAGCCCTGCTTCAAACCATTTGAACTGGTAGACCCCTCAACCCTATTTGCTGACTCTATGCTTATACATACATATTCTGTTCGTTGAATGTATATTTTAAAAAAGTCACTCTGCTTGACTTTACTCGAAAAATTCATATTTGTCTTGGTAATGTTAATGGACATGTTCGAATGCCAAGGATTCTTCAAGATAAATGATTAGTTCAACATAAATCTCAAATTATTTTACTACTCGTATTCAATCCCTGGTCGACATATTAAAAAATTTTCAAGGTAATTACAATATCCTTGCTGCGACTTGAGAAAATCAATTGCTTTTATTTTATTTATTATGTATTTAAATAATGTATGTTTATAAGTCCTTTTTAGGAATGCAATTGTGAGGTTTTCTTATTTAAAGAGTACAGGGGGAAAACCGCTGAATTTCGTAGAGAACTTTCCTCACCAGGCCACTTTGGCTATGATAGCGAGTAATCACCTAAACTGGTGTAAGGAAACCAGTTTCTACCTACCGAGATTCACGCGATGCACGATTCCGACGCTTGGACAAGTGAAGAAGAAAGAGAGAAACCGGTTTTCTGTCTCCAATGTCCGTCAATCAGACACAATTATGGGATGACTCGTGATAAATCAAGCGGTTCTTCCGCTGTACTCTTCATTTTATAAAACAAATTTGGTTTTTGGATTACATTAGATTTTGCATTAATATCAATAACTTAAACTTTTATTAACTGAATATGCATGGAGCTCTTAGCGTCCATAAATCTAAACACATTTCTTAACTATATTTGTAAAAGGAAATATATTTCTTAACAAATATAGTAAAAAACATGTATTTCTATTTATAATTAGTTGTTTATTTTTTGTTAAAAAGTGAGTTCTATTTACTGGGCCGGAATCAAAGTAAAAATAAAAAAATATTTTTTTTAAAGATTACTATAAATTTCTGAAAGTTAGTTTTTGCTTATATTTTTTCAAGCTCTTTTAAAACCACAACTTTAAGAAAAATTGCCCAGAGGTTTTTAAGTTCAAAAATATTTTTATTGAAAGAAATTTTCCGAAAAAGCACGTCGGATTTCAAAAGAAACCATGAGCAAATGACCTAAGTTTTTAAAGAAAATATCTTTATTTAATATAGATAAAAACTAATAAACTCCGCTGGGGGGAAAGTGAACGTTAATATAAAGTCAACAAAACTGATTATAAGAAAAAGTATGCCCGGGTAATAAAAAATTCATAAGTAAGAAGCAAAACAAATTTGGGCAACAAAAATGCTTTTATGAATATTTCCATTCCATTAGCCAGCGAATATTGTCAAAATCTGTTCTCGACACAGTAAAAAGAGGAAAAACTTTTTTATGGAATATTTATGTGAAAAATTACGAAACACGCTTTTGACTTTTGAAACAGAAAAGAAGTAAATGCATTGTAAAATAAACTGAAGTAACATAAGTTCTTTCTCTTAAATTTCAAACATTACATAAATAAATAGAGGAGAGGGTGCGCAAATGCGTAAATCCAGTATGATTTTTTTTTGTGCTGTAAAGAAACAATAAATAATTATTTGATTTCAGATTCTCTTTTAAAATAGACTTTATAATAATAGAAATAAAGACTATACGTTACAAGTGTAGAAAGTACATAGATATTTAATATTAACAATAAGAAAAACATTGGCTAACTACTTTGGCATATTACATTGGCATACTACACTGGCATATTAACTACTTTTTTGAGAGGATACTGTGAAAACATTCGAAAATGTTAGCAAATCACTGTGTTAAGAAAAGATTTTGTTGGAATATTGAACTGTTGGAATATTGAACTGATTATTTTTATAAAGAGTTTATAAGAAGCTATGACATAAAGACCGGTAACAATTTCTCAATTTTAGCTACGGTGCAAAGCAGCGAAAATACCCAAATGCGGTAAACATTCCTTTTCATATTTCATAAAGCTCGATAGGTTTAACCATCCTACTTTAAATTACAGTGCCACGCAAAGAAAATACCCAAATGCGGTAAACATTCCTTCTCATATTTCATACAACTCGCTAGGTTTAGCCACCTTACTTTAAAAAACGGTGCCAAGCAACGAAAATATCCAAATGCGGTAAAATTGCCGCATTTGGGTATTTCATAGAACTCGATAGTTTTAACCATACTACTTTAAATTACGGTGCCAAGCAACGAAAATACCCAAATGCAAAAAAAAAATTCATTTTCATATTTCATGCAACTCGATAGGTTTAAAAATCCCACTTTAAATTTTCAATCTCGCTGAAAGTCTTCAATGAACAGACCGGCCATTGTATCATATCTGTATCTCAATTATTTTCCGTATATGATGAAATAGTTTAATCATATCCCCGCGTCCCACTATTAACAGCCTTCTCTCTGCCATATGTGCTTCCGGGACATCGTAAACAGAAACATGTTGAGTTAGAACGTAATTTATACAAGAGTACTACCATGAATGGTGGAGGAGGGAAATGTACAGGGTGGTTATATAAAATAACGCTCGCTATTCCAAGTGGTCTGTAGCTTATATGAATAATCCAAATGTATCAAAAATTGAGACACTTACTAATCAAGAAGGGGGAAAAAGAATGGAGTCATAAAAAAGACAGAATCCTAAAAAAATAATCATAAAAAAGAATAATCTTAAAAACAAACTCGTCTCTTGACCAGAATCTAAATTACGAGGCGTCGTCAATTATGACCAATTACGGCCAACACAGCTAATTACGCCTCGTAGTTTAGAACCCTGGTCAAGAGGCGAGTTTCTTTTTAACGAAAAATAATGGAATCATAACAAAGAAACTCGTCTCTTGACCAAGGTTCCATTTACGAGGCGTAGCCAATTACGGCCAACACATCCAATTAAGCCTCGTAATTTAGAATCCTGGTCAAGAGACGAGTTTGTTTTTTATGGTTCCATTCTTCCCCCCCCCCCCCCCTTCTTGATTAGTAAGTGTCTCAAAGTTTTTTTTTTTCATTTGAATTATTCATTAAAGCTACAGACCACTCCGAATAGCGAGCGTTATTTTTAAACCACCCTGTATATGTTTCCCCATTTCCCGCTGTGTTTCTAACTTGATTTGACGAGTTAACCCTGTAATGCATGAATTTTTTCTTTATCCCGAAAATATATATTTGTATCTTTAATCTTCATACATTTTTGGGAAAATACTGAAAACAATTAACTGCATAGGAATTTAAATAATTTCGATTTTTAAAATTTTTGCAATAACAAACTACAAAATTCCAGTTTTGATAAGAATGATTAGAAAACTACTAAATAGATTTTAAATAACCCTCTTGAAATATTTTAACTTTTTCAAAACAATTTATTTGTATTAAGTACTAATATTATTATGCTTTGAATACGGCCAAAGATGTAATTTCACAACAATTAATAACTTCACTCTTTAATTTTCAATACACTTTTACTACTGTCATCTATGAAGGTTATTAGTAACTAAAACTTAAAAATGAAATGTAATAGATGAACAAAAAACACAGATTTGTCGAGAGAGCTATCTACTTTTTGATTGGCCGGAAAGAATATAATATTTCTTTAAAAAAACATGTATTTCTAAGCGTTAACCTTGATTTAAATCTAAAAATGCTTATGTACTGATATCAATAGCAACACGAATTCATTCAAGTAATTTTATGTTTAATAATTTTAAATATGTTGTTTAATTTCCTAGTTCAAATTTTTAGTTTTTATGTTTTAAACTTCATTTGAATAATGATAACAAACTCGGATTCTTTGATAAATTTTAAATGTATATATTTTCATTTATATCACTAAAGAAGACCATAAAATAGTTACCAAAGCATTTGAAAATGCTGCTTATAACAATTAAAAGAAATACTAAAATGTATTCAATTAATAATTTTTCGCTTAAGTTGATGAAATAATACTTTTAGAGTTTGCGTTTACTGTTATTTTCAGGAATAAAAGGAATATATATGGAAAAAGAAGCCGTTAATTAAAAAATGTGACATCCGATTTTTCTTATTGATTTCGGATAATGGAAAAGTTATCAAACGAGTAACAGATATCTGGCAGTTCAGTTAGTTTGCTAACTGTATTATAACAAAGATTAGTTTTGACAGAAAATAGTAAACTAACAAAGGTGTAACACGCATGGCATTATTGTTTTTACTTTCTATATACAGATGAATTTCGTTTTTGTAATAGTTATTTAGGCAACTAGTGTCGAAAATAACACTTTATTAACCCTTAAGCGATTGGCTTTTATTGCAATATTTGAAGACAGAGACGGGGGGTACATTCAATTTCGATTAGTTAGTCGAAAACTGTGTCTAATTTCAATATTAATTGCTTCTGTCATCCAAACTAAGAATTTTAAGCTGTAGCCAAGAGTACATGTTAAGGTGTAATTTAGTAAATACTTCAACTACTTTTAATAAATACTATTTTTTCAACCTTAATGTTTTATGGTTTGTACTTAATAAATACTTATAAGAATGATTCAATTCATATTCATTATGTACGAATTCCACGCGTGGACAAATGTAGAATTTGTTAGTATGGAACAAGTTAATAGAGGATACCATAATAAAAAGAATTACAGACGTAAAAGGGTTGAACAAGTTTATTTTACTCTAGATAAGTGACCCGTATGGGCAACTAAATCTATCGAAGTACCTGAATTTTTTTCACATAAGAATAGCATACGGAAACTCTTTGGCACTATAGGACGGATTTCTATTTCCTCTTAGAAAAATTCTGAACTTCTACACGGCAGATGAAGATATTAGCTAAGCTCAACAAAAATTTGCATACATCATAACAATAAAATAATGTTAATATTCCACTCTATTAGAAATTTGACCTTAAATTATTTTTCAATTTGCCTTATTGTATTATAATATAATGACATACGTTTAGAATTCCATAATTAAAACCTCTACTGATAAAAATTTAATTAAAAATATACTTAAATTTAGTTAAGAAAAATGCGACAGGATTGGACTTACAAGATTTTATTGAAGATCTTTTAAAGGATCATAAAGCCTCAAAGAGCTTTAAGACAAGCCGTAAGTCCACTAAAGCAGAATGTCTTCGCATGGTTAAATCTAATTAAAAGCGAGAATATTTTTTTAATGCAAGCGAAGAATATTGAAAACAATTTGGAAGTAATTTTGATTGCCAGCTATTTCCGTTAGAAAATATTCGATGCTACGTTTAAGAGTATGGAAACTAGAGGAATCTTAAAAATAATTATTCTACCATTAAAGAATTTGTTCTATAAATATTTTTAATTCGGCTTTTATACAATACTTCATTTAGCTGGCTCTTAGCAAAAATAATCTATGTTAGTTATGTTGAGTAAACAAAAAAACTATTAAAATAATAATATTTTTCTACTCATATTATTATTAAGCATGTGTTAGGGTGTATAGCAAAATAATTTAAGGTCAAATTTTTAATAGTGTGGAATAGTTACACTATTTTATTGTTATGATATATACAAATTTTTGTTGATCTAAACTAATATCTTCATCTGTCGTGTAGAAGTTCAGTATTTTTTAAAAGTGATATATATCCACGAACATCTGTATCTACCTGACCCTAATGTATTGTAATACGACGACATACGTTTAGAATTTATCTAATTAAACCCTCTACAGATAGAAATCTAATAAAAAGTATACTTAAATTTATTTCTCAGAAATGAAACAGGTTTGGACTTGCAAGATTTTGTTGAAGATCTCTAGTACATTAGGGTCAGGTAGGTACAGATGTCCGTGCACTGTAAAAAAAAACTGTAAATTTACGGTCATTTGCCCTTCAATTTTTACGGGCATTGGCCGTATTTGATGGAATACGGTCTGACCCACTAAATAAACGGCAACATCCCTTAAACAGTTAGAAAATAAGGGCAACCCCCGTATTTTTACAGTTTCAGCCCATCTGTTAGCAAAATTACTGCACACCACCGTAAATTTACATCGGGCAGGGGAAAATCCCTTCATTTTCAGAATGACGTCACACGTAAACTGCAACCGAGATGTGTTTCATCCCGCTAAAACCAAAACAAACAATTGAGCGAAACGAAGCTGCATGGTTCTTCTAAAGAACAGAATGCTAATTAAAAGTAAGTAAAATGTTATTGTTTCTTTCGTTGAATGTGTCATCATTTTAAATATTAACGATTGTGTAAAAATTGCCCCTTTTTTGTTTTGTATCTATGAAGTTTAGCAGTCAACCACGTTCCCCAACAGCAACTATCATTCTAAAACGAATACAATTACTTATTCGAATATGTTACAACTTGTTTTACTGAGATTTTCGCATAATATTTTCTTTTTAGCAGATATCGCTATTAAATATTTATAATATTCGTAAAATTCCAATGATTATAAAATTCAGTTTAAAAATATAAATTAAGTAAGAAAGTGTCTGTCCTTGAAGATAGCTGATGTCTTGGTGTAGAAATGAATTCGCTTGTGCAGATTACAATTTAATGTTAACATCGTTCCAAGTTTTTAATAGTTTAATCTGATTTTTATTTGTATAGTTTGATCAGTTTTAAAATTCAACAGTTGCTAGAACATCGGTAACCATATTATTTCTGACTTATTACAATGTAAATTCTAAAAGTTGGAAAAGGCTTAAGGCAATATTTTGCTCGAGTGAAAGTTCTAAAATATCATTCAAGCTTGCATTATGAAGTGTATTTTAAAATGTGATTGGTTTTTTTTTTCATATTTCGCGCTTGTGACATATATTCACAATAAAGCTAACATCTTTTGATATTTTAATATAGTTTGAAAATATAATTTTCCCCTATTTTTACGAATTAAATTTTCTGAAGAGGATGTGCTGTTCTGGGAAAAGTGGAAACGTATCTTCAATTTCCCAAATTCTTTTTTTGTTGAGTGCCTTATGTGGTTTTTTTCAGATTTAAATGAATTTTATTACAGTTGTTTTTAAATATAATTTATTGTTTTGTAAACATTCTAGGTCAAAATCAATTTTTCATGCAAATGTGTTTGTAAAGCACAAAAAGTTAAATTTAAGTACAAAATTTTAATTTAACAAAACTATCAGATTTCAATAATTGAGTAAATTTTTATACTTGAATTATTTGTTATTCTTTTGAATTATTTTTTAAAAATAATTTTTTCAGCAATTAAAAAAAGACCTATAGCGGCTAGAATTTTTTTTAACGCAAAGCAAAGCATGTTTATGACCCTTATTGCTTGGAAACTCTTACAAACAAATTAAATTATTCTTTAATAAGATTATTTTTGACAGCAACAGACAAACACAATTCTTGGTAAATGCAATTCACAGTTGATTTTATGGTTTCCTTAGCATATTTATTTTAAATTACTGCTAATTGTAAATATTCATCAAAATTTATTGTCGCCCTAATATTATATTATTAACAGAAGTGATTATTAGATTATTCTAAACAAATGTATATATTTAGAATTATTGTTGTTTCTCATCTCCCTGGTGAATGAAAGCCTACAGCAGGTCCAAGAGACCCGGAAGATACGATCATCGCAAGTTTGACAGTTCACGATGGCCAGGGTTTTCCAATTTCTAATCATTTTTTATATATATAATCAAAGTTATGGAATTTCAGCACTGCAGAATTTTATTTGTTTTCATAGAGAGTTTAAGACACAAGACCGGTGAACTAGAGCAGTCATAGTACAGCGGTGGACTAATTTAGGATAGGTGAACATTAACAATTTTAAGAAAAATTTTGGTGAGATTTTTCATAACCAGAAATAAAAAAGTTGAATTGAGGATTTTGATAAACTTTTTACATTAACTGAGATTTAATTTAGTTTGCTGTTGCATTATTGGAGGATTCATTCGCATTTTGCGACCTTCAATTTTGAATTCTGTTTACTGGGAGGATAATTCAACCTAACCTTTAACTTATCTCGTTATATTTAGGGCAAGATCCTGTGTACTAACATCTGCAAGTGCATTGATTGCACAAAACTTGAAGGACAGCTAAGAAAGGAAGACTCTGATGCACCTGGCAGATACTGCGAAGTCAGGATCCAACAGCAAACTTCTCTTTGGACATCTTTGATTTCCCCAACAAGCCACCTGTGCTAACAAGGAGTTGAAGAGGTATGAAATAATTATGTTGTTGACGTAGATTTGGGGTAATGCCTTGGACTCGTAAAAATGAGTTCACCAGAGAATTAGTTGGCACTCCAGGGGCGACAAGAAACTCTAGGAGAACTAAAATAGCTTGCTTTTCTATTAAATACCTACTGAAATTCTTATAGAAAAGCAAATATGTTTGCAACAGTAATTGCCACCTAGAGATTTTTACACCTCAGAAAAAATCCCCAAACACAGCCTCCAGTTGTAATTTAAATACCAAAATTAACTAATTTCTTTCACAAATTAAATTAATATTCATTATTGTTTGCCTAATTTATTATTATATTGTTCTTTCAAATTCAAGATAAAAGGAAGGTAAACTAAAAATGTCACCTGAAATTGTTTTCAGATCGCCTATTGGATTTTGATTCCTGCTAACAATTTTTTCCTTTTATGATCTTGATTACCATTTATGAACCACTGTTGTATGGCTACGCTGTGACAAGTAGTTGTTGAGCTCATGTTACATAGGAAGGTAAACTTCAGTAACCACAACAATGAATGGACCATTTTTCACTGGAGTTATTAACTTCAGTTGAGGAACCCTCAGTCAATATCTGAGAGTGCTTCTGGCCTAGAGTTGTTTGAAACAGCTATAAAGGTTCTGTTCTAATTAAGACATAGTGCAGTAAAATCATACCAAGTCATTCGTAAATCAGCTAAGAGCTCTGTCAGTTAAGACATTTGCCTTGCATGCAGAAGGTATCAGGTTCAGGTCCACGCATCCTCAAAATAACTGCCAACGTATACAGCAGCCTGAACAGCCAAAATGTCTGATAAATAATACCCAATATTCATACTCGGTTATAGCTCCTGGACTGTAGATCTGTTAGTCTAGGTTCGATTCCTGAGTAAGACTTGGTTGTAAACTGTACTATCTCAAGTCTTGTAATTGGGTGAAAACCTTTTAGGCTGTGTTTCATAATGAACTATTAACCATAACCCTAAATCAACCACTGTTCTGAAGGCTTTTTTTATCCGATTTACAGATTGTCCTGGAATGCCTAGTGGCTAATGCAAGTGAAGCAGAGAAGTCTCACTCGCAGAAAGTAGAAATCGAAAGACTGGTATTGGAGAAGTTAGTTCAATGTCTGGTTCCGATCATCGACTGGGCTAATCAAATCAAACAAAAGGTAGGGTGGTCTATTTTTATTTTTTATAATGTATCTTTTATAAACAATATTGAATTTGGCTATGACTATTGGCAAGAAATAAAGAGTGGCCAAAATGTTGATGTCTGGATTCTGGAATAAAAGTTAGGTTTCAAGTTCTTTTTGTGAAGGTTTGAAACATAGACCCAAAAAATGAAACCACTTAGAATAGTCCTCCAAAGATGTTATAAGTAATTGTAACTCAACATTTCAGAAAATTCTTTTTAAAAAATAAATTAACAGAATATAACATTTATCAAAAATGTCAAAACTGTAATTTTTCATATTTAAAGAGTACACAGGAAGAACCGATTGATTTATTAGGCGGACGCCCACACTTGTCTGCTTGGAGGACATTGGCGGCAGAAAACTGGTTTATCTCTTTCTTCGTCGCTTAGTCTAAGCGTCGGGATCGTCAATCGCCTGAATCTTGGTTGCTAGGAACCACAGAGAAGGTAGTTAAAGTATTAGAGTGGCAGATCACGTGACCAACAACACTGGATTCATTGGGGCTCTTGTGGGAGCTCCTTGCGCGTCCCGTCAGTCGTTAGCATTGGAGATCACGTGATCTGCCACTCTATTACTTTAACTATGATCTCTGTGGTATTAACTGATTTCCTTACACAAGTTTAAGCGATCACTCGCTATCATCGCCTAAGTGGCCTGCTAAGAAAAATTCTCTACAAAATCATTCGGTTTTTCCCGTGTACCTGCGTATTTGTTTAAGCTATGAAACTTGGAGAGTCACAATGAAATAGATAATTCCATTAATGCAGGTTGTGTGTTTGAAGGGATTTGATAGCTTAGGGGCGTCCATATTTTACGTTAGACAACTTTGGCGATTTTGCCCCCCCCCCCATCACTCTTCTCTTGGTTATATTTCATGGCTTGACACTCGCATGAGATTTGTTGATACTATTATGCTGAACACCCAAAACAAATCACTGCAAGCAAATAACAATAATTTATGGACTCCCCCTTAAAGTGTCTTGCTTTCATAATCTTCTATGATATGCACTGTAAGTACAATGTACTACAGAAACAAATCTTTTCACAGAAAACTCTGATAATTTATTTCTCTAAAAATAGATGAAACAGCCGGCACAAGTAAAAAACCGTTACAGCAAGAGAGTTAAAACTTTTTCGAAAACTGATTCATCTTTCACAAAACAATGTTGCCACAGACATAAACTTTATCAATAAAATAAAATAAATGAACTACAATTAACATCCTCCCACCTTGAGATGCTGCAGCATCTCAACATACGAGTGTTACTACAATAATACAGAAAAAATGAAAATTTTGTCTGGGCAAAACACAATATTTAAAACTGCAAACGCTCAGGAAAATTAACTACACGTCCTTGTTTAGTGACATACGATGTGGTTTGTCCTGTAGTATTTACAGCTGCATCCTTTCTGGGACAGTTCACAAGGTCCGATTTTGAAGATACCTCTAAAGGATATATTCGCTGAACAGGACGGAGGAGCTTCGAATAGGCAGTCTGAACTCTGACTAGTCTAACATTGCCATCCGACCCGGGTAATAACTCGACAATACGCCCTAAAGGCCAATCAATTCTTTTTGTGTTGTCAGATCCAACTAATACGATGTCTCCCACCGATATGGTTCGAGGATCTACCTTCTTATTTCTTTGCACAAGCAGACCCAAATATTCCGAACGAAATCTGTTGCGAAGATCTTTTTGTAGGGCGTGTCTATATTTTACTCTTCGATTTAAGCTCTTTTGGTCAACAGAATCTAAGTCGGGAGTTCTCCACTCTTGTATATCTTGAAGGAACATCGAGGGGGAAAGAGGTATAGGATCTTCACTATTCTCCGAGATGTAAGTTAGTGGACGAGAGTTCATGAGTGATTCACAGTCGCACAAAACTGTGACCATCTCCTCTTGGGATAAGAGAGCACGGCCTAAAACTCTTTTCAAGAGATCCTTCAATACTCGTATGAGGCGCTCCCACCATCCACCCCACCACGCAGCTGTCGGGGGGTTAAACTTCCAATGAATATTATTGATGGCACCGTGCTTGATAATCTTATTCCAGTCGAGCAAACGTAGACAGTTAGCAGCACCAACGAAATTTTTGCCGTTATCACAATATATAGTAGTACATCTACCCCTTCTTGCTACAAACCTTCTTAAAGCCATCAGAAAATTTTCCGTTGAAGCACCATTAACAAGTTCAAGGTGAACGGCTCTATAAACTGCACAGGTAAAGATGAGTACCCAAGCCTTCGAGTTGTCTTTAAGGTGTAAGGGCCCTGCAGCATCTACTCCAGTAATCTGGAAGACAGCGGCATCTTTTACACGGTCTTCAGGGAGGGGAGACACAGTACTTTCCAACTTCTGAGAAGAGAATCTTGCGCATGTGGTACACTTTGCGACGATTTTCCTGGTAATTCTCTTGCCATTCACAATCCAGTATTTTTCTCTCAATATATTAAGTAGCATCTGAGCTCCGCAATGAGAGTTTTTCTCATGATGAAAACGTATAAGCCTTAGCACAACCTCATAATTGCCAGGCAAAAGGACCGGTTTCCGAAAATCTTCTTTATCTTTTCTGTAGATAATTTGGGTCTTCACCCTCACAACGCCTTCATCATCGGTATATATTGAGAGGTTTTTAAGCTTCTTGTGATTCAGTACTTCATTACATTCTTTTTGAATCATTTTTAGAACAACTAACTCTGCTTTTTCATATTCTAATGCAGATATTTCTCCTAAAGTTCGACTTTCTTTGTCAGAAGCGGAATTCCCAATAAACCTGAGAATCCAACAGATCATTCGAATGATCCTTTCATAATTTGAAAAGTACTTGTAGTACCAGTTAGTTTCTTTATTTTCCTCGACATTAGCAAGTGACGTAACGGATTTTATTTTTTCTTTTGAAATTTCTTCTTCATCGACGATTTTAGTAGCTTTCAGGTGGCTCCAATTATTTCGAGGTTCTTTTAGCCAATTCGGTCCCTCCCACCATGCAAAGTCGAGGAGTTGCTTTGCATTACATCCTCTCGAGGGTAGATCTCCAGGATTTAAATGGCTCGGAACATGATGCCATGACGAAGGATTACTTAATTTTCTTATTTCTTGTACCCTGTTTCTAACGAAAACAGACCAGTTCTCTACCTTCGAAATCCAGGCAAGAGCCGTAGTTGAATCGCTCCAGAAATATTGCTTGATATCCTTCCAGCCGAGGGCTTGCACAACTGAGTGTGCAAGTCTAGCTCCCACCAAGGCAGCAGTCAACTCGAGCCTAGGTATGGTCCCTTCTTTGAGCGGTGCAATACGAGACTTTGCTGACAGAAGACTGATTTTGACATCATCTTTATCTTCGATTCTCAAGAAAACCACAGCTGCATAAGCCTGTTTACTGGCATCGCAAAATGTATGTAAAGAACAGTTATTTAGATTTTCGGAGGTAACTTGAATCCACCTGGGAATCTCAATTTCTTCCAATGTTTTCACATCTGCGTACCACAGAAGAAATTCTTTTTTCAGATCTTCTCTGATCTCTTCATCCCAATCAACGCCCATCACCCATGTCTTTTGTAGCATTAACTTAGGGCACAACATGACTGGAGCGGTATATCCAATGGGATCGAAAATACGGTGCGCCACAGACAGAATAGATCTCTTGGTGACTTTTTCCACGCTCAATTCTTTTAACCAACTCATATTGACTTTTAGTGTGTCTTCGGTTTTATTCCATTTTAAGCCTAACACGGATGATTCTGAGGGTAAGTTCTTGCAATATGAGTGTTCCCAGCTCCTCAACTCGAAACTACCTTTCTGCATCAATTCAATGGATTTTTGTTTAAATTCTTCCATTTCAACTGAAGTATCCACGCTGGTTAAAGAATTATCAACATAGAAACTCTGCAAGAGCCTTTTCTTTAAATCTGTATCGTAGCCTTGAACATTTTGTATGTGATACCTTATGACAGCTGCCAAAAGGAAAGGACTACTCGTTACTCCGAAAACCACTCTTGCATGTCGAAATATTTTGCACGTTTTATTCTCTTTGTCTTGCCACCACAAGAACCTTAAATAATCTCTATCTTCTTTGGCGACACTTAACTGTAGAAACGCTCTTCTGACATCTGAAGAAATACCGATACGTCTTTCTCTGAAACGCAGCAAGACATCGGGGATAAGTTCGATCAAATTTGGACCACTGTGCAGACAATCGTTAAGGGAAGGATGACCCTTCATACGGGCAGAAGCATCGAAGACTGGCCTAATAGGAGTAGTACTGCTTTCCTTTATAACTGCCCTATGTGGCAAGTAGTTCCCTGGTAAGGCAATTTCATTAGAGGGTACTTCTTCAATAATTTCCTCGTCCAGCCAGCTTTCGAACACCTTTTCATAGTCATAATAAATATTCTTGGATTTCAGCTGAAGTGTTGTTCGCTCTAATCTCTTCTTTGCCAGGTTATAGTTATCGGGTAAAAAAGATTCGTTTTCTTCCCATGGTAAACGGACTTCGTACCTTCCTTGATCATTGACCTTTACAGACTGAAGAAAATGCTCTTGGGCCTCAAAATCTTTCTCCCTTTTAGATTTCTTCTCAATGGGATCTTTGATTCCGATTAAGTCTAGTCTCCACAGATCGGCCATCTCAGCTTCTTTAACAAAAAGTGATATTACTGACATGGCTAGATTCTCTGTACCATGCTTCTGATGCGGCAACTTTCCCATTAAGGTCCATCCGAGACTTGTTTCTGTTGCAACCATGCCATTTGACAAAACCTTTTGCTGCCCAGTCAACAACCTGCCTATCATATCTGCTCCTACTAGTATGTGTACTTGTTCATAGGTCTGGCTAACATCAGACAAATTGATTCCTAAAGTCTTTAATTCCTTGAGCCACGGACCTCTGCTTACTGGCAATATCTTCTCACAAATAACATCTTGACCCATTACTTCCAATTTGCATGAGAATTTTCCTTTGAGCGATGCAACTGTTATTTCATACTTCTTGTGTTTTCTAGCATCAGTGATTACACCTCCAAATAGGGAATGGGCCACGTTCATTTCTTCAAAAGGGGCATACATCATCGACTTGGCAACGTTATTGACGATGTAGGATCTCTGTGATGCTGTATCAAACAAAAGACGGACACTCATTTCTTTACCGTTGGCTACAAGCTTGGCGACCAAAGTTTGCAGAAAAACTTCTGGTGTCTGATTTAAATGCGTCATATTTACATCATTTACTGGCGTCTCTGTCTGCGCACCTTCTCGTTCTTTCGAAGCTGATTTACTCATTTTTTCCAAGCTATCACACATAAGTGTAACGTGTTTCCTACCACAAATAAGGCATTTTACGAAACTTCTGCAACGCTTAGCTACATGACCTAGAGCCAAACAGGCAAAACAACCTTTCTTACTCTTAACTATTTCCTGCCTCTCAGCTAAAGACTTTTTCTGGGCGGAAAAACAATCAGAACTATTATGCTTACCATCGCAAAACAGGCAGCCTTTTCTTTGTTCTTTGACGTAAGGAGCTGCGTGTAAGGCAGAGGCTGTTGATGGTGCTCTGATTTTATTTATTTCACATGCAACCTTCTTCTTTGCACCCTTGGTATCTTCAACTTTGAGCAGGCCAAAACCATCCATCGCTAAATTAATTCGAGCTTCACCCTCCACTTCAGCTTTTAGAAACACCATCAGCTTGTTTAGCCTTTCTTTTGCTTCTATTTTAGGAGTTGAAGAATTGCTTCGATGATATGCCTTCAAAAATTCTTCCGGGAAACAAGATTCTACCATCGGGTAAAGTATAGATGCACACTTGTCTGTAGTAACTCCAAGAGTGTCTAATGCTCTTAGGTAAGTTTCCAGTTTATCATACAAAGATGTAAGGGGAAAAGATCTATTCACCTGAACATTGATGATTAATTTGAGAAGTTCCCTTACGTAGATCTCCACTAGAAGATCCTCATTTCCAAATCTTGATTTCAGACTGTCGACGGCTTTAGTATAATTTTCGCCAGTTGGCGGGAAACTTTCGACGATTTCTCTCGCTCTGGAACCCATCACAGTAGCTTGAATCAAATATTGGAACTTGTCTTCAAGTGCAATGTCCGCATCATTATCGATGTGCTGGAACTGGTTCCAAAACGGGAGCCACTCTTTGACATCGTCGCCAAACTGTCTGAACTCTAGTTTCGGCAAAGTAAACTTCCTTCTAGAATTCACTGCTTCAGCATTAACGGAATTTGGATTGGCGGCATTTTGAGCAGTCATTTCTCGACATTGCGCCTGTATCTTGGCCATTTCTAATTCATGAGCCATTCGGGCTTTTTCTAACTCTGAAGCTTCCTTTGCTTTTTCTAGCTCCATTGCATCTTTCTTTTCTTGAAGAAGTCGTTCTTCTCTTTCTTTTTGAAAAAGTCTTTCTTCTTGTTCTTTTTCTTTTTGAAGAAGTCTTTCTTCTTGTTCTTTTTCTTTTTGAAGAAGTATTTCTTCTTGCTTCTTTCGTTCTCTAACGGTATCCTCAAGTACTTGTTTAACAAATTCTGGATCCTTGTTATATTCATTGCTAGCCAAAATCAAGTCCTTCAACTTTGCTAGAGTTGATCCCACCGGCGCTGTTTCGTTAATTTCTTCCAGAACTACCAGCAAATCTGCTTTCTTGTATCCAGATTTAAAGAAACTTGCCATTTTTTTTTTCGCAAGTCCCTGTTCGGGCGCCAAAATGTAAGTACAATGTACTACAGAAACAAATCTTTTCACAGAAAACTCTGATAATTTATTTCTCTAAAAATAGATGAAACAGCCGGCACAAGTAAAAAACCGTTACAGCAAGAGAGTTAAAACTTTTTCGAAAACTGATTCATCTTTCACAAAACAATGTTGCCACAGACATAAACTTTATCAATAAAATAAAATAAATGAACTACAATTAACATCCACTTTGTCAAAAATAAAATATATTTCTATTATAGTTTCAAAACTGGATATGCAGTGACATTGAACTAATCTTTTATCAACATTCATTTTGGAGTGGAGCTAGTCATGAAACACCTGAACATATTTTGTAAATAAGTTTTATCATCATAAGGAACTGCTTGAGTTTTACCCTTTTTTGATCCAAATTTTTGAATTGACTTGTAAAAAAGTTTTACGATAAGCATATTTAGAATTTGATATTTTTTTACACAAATAGTGTGACTTTTAAACAGCAAACATACTTTACAAATCTAGATGATGTATAAATTTACTATTTTAAATGCTCATTCCATTCTCATTCTTGTCATTCCATTTGACATTGTGTTGTTTTACACAAAAGCATAGAATTTCCATAAATCAGGGACTGATCTGATGAATTCACATGAGTTTATAATAAAAAAAAAGACTTTAAAATTTGAATAATTAAATAACATAACTTGTTTATATCTTTGTAAATGCTACTAAAATATAAATAATTTACAGGGTGTAGGACTTTAGTAAAAATTTTAGTTCTTATAATTCTTCAGATGTTTTATTAATTACATTTAAAATTCAAATATTTATTTAACTGATTAAAATAATTAAATATTTTATAAATGTGTGTGGATTTTTCGTTCTAGAAATTTATTTCCATGCTATACGTCTTGCGAGTGTAATACTTTGATGTTTGTTTTTTAGTTAAATTTATTTTATAATTTAATATGAGAAGAGTCGAGGGGAAGAAAACCTTGATTTGCTTAGGAATCTTCCCATAATTTGGTCTGCTTGCAGACATTGGTGATAGGAAATCAGTTTCTCTCTTGGTACAAACGTGGGACTTGTGTCTCGCGTGAACTGGGGTTGCTGGGAGAGAAGAACCAAGTAAGAAACGGATTTCCTTACACCAAGTTAGGCGATGATTTGCTAAAACTGCCAAAGAGGCCTGTTGTAGACAGATTCCTATGCTATGAAGGGTTTTTTCCCCTGCATTATTCATGTGTGCTAATGTACTATTTTTTAAGTTAATATACTATTCTTGAAAATTGTTCTACTTGTAATTTCAATGAATAAAATTAAATGTTTGATGAAATTGCTATTTTGTATTTTGATTTTTTTATGCTATGAACACATCGTTAATTAATTTACCTAGACCGTCAGAAAACGGTCAGATATATACAATTACACACTATCAGTTTACGGTTAAACCGTAATCAGTTAGACCATATATTTACATTCAAGGACTGCAGTTATACGCTTGATACCGTTATTATGGCTGTCAATTTACGGTCTATGGTCGTTTAATTACGCTTAAATAGTAATTAGGCATACTGTAATGTTACGTTTAAGGACCGTAATTTCACAGTTGTTACTGTATTACTTTGGCTCGTTAAATTACGGTCTGCAGGAAATTATGGGCATGAGTGTATTTTAACGGTGCGTGGTTGGAAACTTTGTTGCCGTCCCCAGCCCGTAATTTTACTGTGATTTTTTTAACAGTGTGGATATCACTTTGACGTCTTGCTTGAATGATTCATGACTATACTATGTTTGTAGTGCTAAATACAAAATGTGTGTGCTTAAGATTGAGTAACCTACATAGAAACAAAAGTAATAACAACGGAATAAGATTTATTTAATTTACAGAAGGATGATTTTAGAACTGACTACTCTTGATTAAGATTAAATTATCAAAACACAGAAAATTAAAGAAAGTTTTATAAAATTCATCTCATTAAAACATTGCATTCTAAACTATTTTAATTTAGTTGACTGTTTAGCACTCTTTACTGTGTGTATGTTTAAAAATGTATTTAGCTGATATGGTAACTATTTTGTAACAAAGGAATATCTTCTGAAATTAGTTTTTTTCCCTTAAGATATTTTTGAAGATAGGAAAATCAAAAGAGAAATATAATAATTACAGAAACAGCCATGAGCAATGAAACAAATATCACATAATGAATAATGATTATGAATTCCCCGAGAGAATTGATTCATTATTTTGCTATTGTTAAATAAAATATTATCGTAATTTTTTTCTTTGAGTTTCATACAAAAACAAGCTGTATATATTATATATTTTTTATTCATAAACTTGTTCGATGTGTTAGAAGATCTCTAATTTATTTTGTACTTGAGAAGTCAAATTTTTAAAGTTATTTTAATGAGAAAGTTAATTGTATAATCTGGCCCGATGTTATAGTTTTAATGTAGCATGTAAGTGTAATTCGAATACAACGTTTCAAAAACCTTAATTAATATTTTTCACCTCAAATTGTATTTTTTCTGTTGAATAACCCATATATTCTTATGCAGTTTATATATTACCGCAGTTGAAAAGGAAAGTTGCAATTTTGTAGTACATATTTTACTCAAGCAATATAGTTTACAGTTCTTAGTCGCTCATGGATATGATAATATCGCTTCTCACAATCGTCAATTGCGTCAGAACAACACAAATTTGTGTTCATATGCCACCAACATAATTCTTGTAGGGAAGCAACACAATATTGAAATGTTGCCGCTTTTACACAATGCTTATACTAAACTTTTGTTGTTTCAACACAAGTTTTTTATGAGTGCAAAGCCAGAAAATCTATGTGATCCAAAACCAGAGGAATGTCAATTACAGCTATGTCAAAAGTGCTGCATTTTGTGCATCCCCTCGAGTATCGCCGCGTTTATAGAATTGCCGCAACTTATTTGATGAAGGGCAGCTGTTACTTACTGCAGAATAAGCGAATGTTCATTCACCCGGACCCGAGGACTGGACGGAAGTTTGCCCGAAACTGGTCAGAGAGATGATTAAACCTGTGCCTATGGTATTGTGGATAAGGCTATTTGTGGATATGTTTCCTTATGATGTTTTTTGGTATATTAGTATATCTGGGTGTTTCTTTACATTGTAATCTGAATTCACCCATCTGTACTAATATGGAGATATGTAGCGGTGTTTGTATTGTTTTGATAAGACGGACAAAAAAAAAAATGGCTAAACTCTCGATAGAAGTTATATGGAATTTGGTATTTTATTCTAATGAGATCGAAATAATGATTTTTGCTTTTTTTTTGTATGCCTGGATGTTTCTTTACATTGTAATCTGATTTCTCCCATCTATACTAATATGGATATATGTAGCGGTGTTTGTATTGTTACAGATAGGGCGGACACAAAAAGTGGCTAAATTCTCGATAGATGTTATATGGAATTTGTTACTTTATTCTAATCAGATGAAAATAATGACTTTGTATATTATTTTTTGTATGTCTGGATGTTTCTTTACATTGTAATCTGAATTCACCCATCTATACTAATACGGAGATATGTAGTGGTGTTTGTTGATAGGACGGACACAAAAAATGGCTAAACTCTCGATGGATGTTATATGAAATTTGTTATTTTATTCTAATGCGATGAAAATAATGATGTTTGTTATTTTTTGTCTGTCTGGATGTTTCCTTACATTGTAATCTGAATTCACCCATCTATACTAATATGGAGATATGTAGTGGTGTTTGTATTATTATAGATAGGACGGACACAAGAAAGGGCTAAACTCTCGATAGATGTTATATGGAATTTGTTATTTTATTCTAATGAGATCAAAATAATGATGTTTGCTATTTTTTTTTGTCTGGGTGTTTCGTTACATTGTAATCAGAATTCCCCCATCTATACTAATATGGAGATATGTAGTGGTGTTTGTATTGTTATAGAAAGGAAGGACACAAAATATGGCTAAACTCTCGATAGATGTTATATGGAATTTGTTATTTTATTCTAATGACAAGACAATAACGATGTCTGCTTTTTTTTGTATGTTTGGGTGTTTCGTTACATTGTAATCTGAATTCACTCATATATACTAACATAAAGATATGTAGTGATGTTTGTATTGTTATGGATAGGACGGGACAAAAAATTTCTAAACTATCGATAGATGTGATATAGAAAATTTTATGTTATTCTAATGAGATGAAAATAATGATGTTTGGAATTTTTTGTATGCCTGGATATTTCTTTATGATGTTATCTGAATTCACCCATCCAATGGTATGTGGTATGTAATGGAAATGTGTTATATTGCTATAGCTAGGATAGAAATAAAAGTTGCCTTGACTCCCTGCAGTTTTGAGATAGTGTTTGCTATTTTATTCTGATGGGATGAAAGGAAGGATGTTTGGGTTATTTCTGTTTGTATTAATGTTTCGCTACAATGTAATCTGACCATCCATGTGGTTATGGAAAGATGCGTGTTGTTTTTGTATTATTGTAGATAAGAAAAAAAGTTGGATGAACTCCCAAAAGTTGCTACACACTATTTTATACTTTATTCCATCGAAATATTTACTAGTTCACTATATTTACAAACGATGACAAGAATGTGTTGGTAGTTATAGGTTAAGAAAAAAATCCGTGAAATGTGAATTGCGTTCGAAAATAGTGCTACAAAATTAGGAATTGCGAATAACATTAAAATGAAAACTAATTAAGATTAAATTGATTATTATTACATTGAAAAATGAATAAAGAGTCATGCAGCAACACAATTAAGTGTCATTCCTGCTTACTAAAAAGTGCTATTGTTAAAGCCTCTTTATTATTTTTCTACGCTTTAACTAACTTTCGTTGTAGATATTTCCCAAAAAGATTAAATAATAAATTTGTACCAAAATTGGAAACAGCTAATATAACAATTAAACATTTCAACTACAAAGTAATAAATAAAAATATATCCATACGATGACAGCATACTATTTCCAAATGTGAAACAAAGCATTTATACAATTTTCGAAATGAATATATAATAATGTTTCTGATGTGATAATTGTAAAACTTTGAACATTTTTAACAGAGTTGTTTGTAACTCCGACAGTTTGGCGAACAATGCGAAATTGTTGTTTAGAAGAAGATATATGACAGAAGACAGACACAATTTCTATTTATCTAGAAATAAATTAAAAACAAAATTAGGCATGTTGTAGTACCCCCACTAGAAGAATAAAATATTTAGGATACTTTTGCAATTATAGTCGGAATTCTTTTTCAGATTCCAAATACATCATTTTAAACAATCGGTCTACGTCCGTTTCGTTTGAATTAATTTTATTTTATTAATGAACTGAACAAAAGGGTATTTCTTTGACATAACAATGCAGGACATATATAACAATACTTCTTAACAATACAGGATAATATATTAGTATTTTATTTTTAAATAATCTTGTTATCATTGTTTCTTAAAATCTTAAGTCTAAAACATTTGATAAATGACTATAAACATTGAATGGTATGTTTGGGAGATAATAATTTCAAAATATTTATGTACATTTTTGATGATTTTTCATACTATTTCACAATTGGGCTTTTTGCACGGAGTAGGGTAGGGAAGGGTAGATACATATATATTCTGGCTAGTGTGTTTGATCAGAGACTCGCTTATAAGAATTCGTCAGGTAAAGCCTTGATTTCCTCGGAGTCTGTCGCCAGAAAAATGCAATCGCTATTAAGCGTGGAAGACGTTTCTCTCCGAACTGTAAACCGGCCACCGCTTCATTGGAACGTTACGTTGACACGAAACTGGAAACCTAGCGAACTCACTCAACTCAACTCTGTTGTTGTTTTGATTTTCGTCTTTGCATGTCAAAAAGGGAAAATTTAGATATGGCTCATGTTGTACAGTTCTTCGTGATTTCTCACAAAATCAATTAGCATATCTTCCTCAGTATTCATCAGTATTTCCCCAACACACTCAACAGCAACTCAATCTGGCGGTCGTGTTGATTTGTCCGGCAAAGCTCCCGAGGAAAACCACTCTAGCGTAATCAACGTCAGTAGTTTGTATAACGTCACTCACCGCACTTGTCCGCACCGCACTTGTGCGGTTGCATTCAATGTTTACAGTCATATATCAAATGTTTTAGACTTAAGATTTCAAGAAACAATGCAACCAGAATTTTTTTTAAAATAAAATACGCATCTATTATCCTGTATTATCCTGTATTGCTTAAATCTGTTGAAGGACTCCGAGGAAACCGAGGCTTAAGATAGACACAGATAATTTTTTTTACTGGCACAAAGAAAGGAAAATACACCCAGGGCTAAGACTAGAATCGAACCCGCACCCGTTACAGCGCGCAAACTGCTAGCGTAATGGTCCAAACCACTCGGCCATCCTGACCCCACGTGGTGTACCATCACTCCTGGATTTCATTTATGGTTTGATACGGTAAACTGCTACCATTACATATATCAACCTACCTACACTTTATTTTAATTCATGTGGAACTGTTGCCTCTCAATAATCTCCTTCTAGTTAAAATTTTTATTGTCTATTAAATGTTTGTCTTCACTTTAAATGTTTTTGAAACATTTTATTGGATATGTCATATGCAAACGAAATAAGGCAACTATATCAATAATAAAAAAAAGTAATACATATACAAGAAGAATAAATATAAATGCAAAGCAAACAATCTGAAATTCTTCCGAGTTCACATGATACTTTAGTGTATTACGAAACAAGATAGAACTAAGTAACCAGTAAAATAAATCCTGCAAAGTATCTTATCTTTGCTGAAGAAATGCAAGAAAAAATAACATTCTCCAAGGCTCATGAGAATACGAATACATTTTCTCAGCATTTTTTCATTGCATTTTAGATCCTTATGAATGAAACATGAGCAGTAAGGTATGTAATTAGAACTCATATCTAAGCGCAGGGGCTTTATTATTTTCACTTTAATAAAAGCGTTGAAAAAAGTATAAAATTTGGATGAAATTGTTTTGGGAAATTTAATATCTGGAGATTTTGCTTTTCATTAAAAAAAATCTAAATATGTATCACAATTTGAAATATATATTCAATTGAAACTATGAAATTTACTAAAAATCTACACTCTTAAAACAAACGAGCGATTTTTACTCAGTCTTGAGTTAAATTTCACTCCTTTACTGTGTCGAAAATGCACTTCCCAAATAAGAGTGGATTTCACTCTTTTGTTTTGTTAAACCTCCCACCGGATCATTCCAAACGAGTGGTTTTAATTCAGTCTGAGTAAATTTTCACTCCTTTCTAGTGTCGAAAATGAACTTCTCATATGGGAGTGGATTTCACTATTTTGTTTTAAGAGTGTAAACTCTTCGACTTAACAGCCCATTATTGAGCCAAGGCCTACCATGCCAATTCCAGCTTACATGACCAAACGACTCTAGGGTGCTAGGCATATGTCTCTGTAAGTTGTCAGCTTCACGCGGAAACCCCAGGGTTTAGTTCCCAAGCATGCTTGGTACTCGTTTTATTGACCCACTTAAGAGATGAAAGGCTGAGTCAAAATCGCCCGATTCGATCCCCGGACCTGCGACGTGGCAATTCGAAGTCCTACCACTAAACCACTGGGCCTTAAAACTATGAAATATGTAACTAAATTATGAATAATTTTTGCGCATAAGTATTTTTTTATAATCGACTTTTAAATGTTTTTAATGGTCTTGAATTTGTATTCAGAATCTGAAATATTTATCAAAATTAGAAATAAACATGTATTTAATACTATGAAATATGCAATTTAATTATCAATAATTTGTGCGTTATCATTTTTATCAATAATTAATTTAATTATCAATAATTTGTGTTGTGTTGCTGCTGATGCTGATCCCTGTTGCCCACCAGGGCTAGCCTAGGTCTATGATATTGCACACTCCCCAGAAATAACTAACCAATAATGGTCGCTCCAGAAGATCTTCACGGAAGTTTTTTTTTTAATTTGAACTATTAATTAAGAACATATAAAAGTTCCTTTTATAATGAAAATTCAATATTTGTTAAATAACTTAATTATTGTCTTACACTCTCAGAAATAACACTTTCATATTTGACGATTCATGAATCCTCAAGCCTCATTTCGTTAATTTTGAGGATTTTGTTCGTCAAACTATCGCGTGACTTTTGAGTAAACGCGAATCCTCACTTTTACGATCGTGATTTGACGATTCTGTATTTTGATTTTGAGGAAACAGAATTTCATTGTTGTACTCGCATGCTCAAAAATGACGAAATATTTCTGTAGATTAGATGACATTCAAATCCTCATAAAAATGACGATTCAAATTTCCTCACTTTGAGGAAACGAAAACTCGGAGCATTTGCCAGTAATGGAATCGTCAAAATTAAGGTAAATTTCGTCGTTTTTGAGCATTCATTTTTTAGAGTGTAGTTTCGTTACTCCAGAGAAAAAAAGCACTACAAATGGCTTTCATTGATCGAATAAAAATAATTCTTAAAATAATTAGAAAGTACATTTTCAGACAGAAATTAAAATGTGTTTTAACATATCATCTAAATTAGCTAAGTTTGAAGACATGCAGCTATGTTTTGAAACTTTTAATTGCAATTAATGAAGTGTGGAATAAAATTTATTAATTATTAAAGTATTTAACAAAATATATTTCTATAAAGTTCAAAAAAAAGAAATTTCCATTACGTGTGCTTGGCTAAGTTCAAAAGTTATTCTTTGAATTACTCGGATTACATTACTCGGATTCTTTGATTTTCTCGCGTTCATTTAACTATTTTTTCATTCATTTAAATATTTATGACTTGATTTAGGCATTAATTAAATTCGAAAACTTCAGGCCTTATATCTTGCGTTAAAACATTTTGCTTCTCTGAATTCAATTTAATAAATATATGAACCAATGCTTAAGTGACTTTGCACTCAGTGCCAACCTAACTTGGGTAAAAACAAAGAGCAAAAAAAGAAGAAGGAAAATCGTGATTGGTCCGTTAGTTGGAACTCTTGTAACGTAATATTTCCATACAAAATGATCTGAATACAATTTAACCAAAATAAACTTTTCATTCCGATAAAATTGCAAAATTTTCTCAAACAATATTCACATAGACTTTAAACGAAAACAATGTTTTAAACATTTTTTCTGAAAGGGTTCACAAATTATTTATGGAACTCTTTACATAAGCGGAACTGGCAAGGAGTGTAGGTACCTAGTTTGCTTTTACATTAAGACTTTGGATTTTTTTTCATTTGTTCAGGTTTTCAAAAAAAAAAAAAACACATTGTCGTTAGTATTTGTATTGCATTATATTTTGTGTTTTTGTACGGAACGAAATGTCATCAAAGCTCTTCAAAATTTTGGAAATATTTATCTAATATGAAACCTATTTTATAGCAGCAGAGGAATAGAAAGCAGGAGAAATTTATTGAAATCTATTCAAAGTTAATAGTTTCCTTAACGAAGATTCTCAACCGTCCACTAGAGCCTCTGGCGATAGAACTTTATTGCTATTAAAATCGCCTAAATTCAAATTGAAAACTTTTTTAGGGGATCCGGAAAGATATCCTAGCATTTTTGGTATGGTATAGTAGGTACATATATATTCCAGCTTGTGTGCTTGTTCAGAGAACCGCTTATAAGTTTTCGTCAAGTGGGGCAGACATAGAAAGAGTTTTTACAAGCACAAGAGACACACAAAGAAAGGACAAAACAAACACATAAACAAATAACAGCATTTATTGACGGTCACAAACATCCATGTCCGACTGGGATTCGAACCCGACCCCAGCAGCTCCAAAGGCTATCCTAATGATTGCGCTACAGGGGCGGCATCACACATTTTTTGGGAAAAAGTATTTTGGGAAAACGTACAAAACCGAAGATATATCTGCAAAAGATAAGTTCCAATATTTGTACCAATGCATGGTGCCAGGCTTGAAGGCTGCAAGATTGGTTTCCAATTTCCCAATAACGGCAGAGAACTATCCAAAAGCTATTAAGCAGTTGCAATTACGAATCGGAAGTGACGATCTTTTAGTTCAAATATAAGTCAGAGATCGTGTTGGAGATTAAGGTTCGAAAGCAAACTTTTTTTCAAATAATTTATGGGAAATAGGAAAAGAAATATGAATTTTTTTTGCGTTACTTAAACACACAGATACCAAAATATTAATGCTATTCATCATTGGGGCATCTTTTTCTATACGACGAAGTATACACAAAAGTCGAATTTATGTCAAAAGATAAACCCAATTATGCCGATTTAAAACAAATTACGGTGGACCAGAACACCAAAAATTTTCCAAAAATAATTACAATTTTTTTAGTGCTTCTTAAAATACGAAATCTTAGACTTTCAACGATATCTTACATTAGAAGTTTCAATTACTGAAAGTATTTTTAATATTTTTTAAAACGAATGTTGTTTAGGTAAATTCCAGTCATATTGTTTAATTGAAATGCTATTATTTCTGAACATACTTTTTCAATGTTCATGTATCTTTTTCTTAAAATCTACAGTAGGTATAAGCCTGAAATTTTTAATACGTATTTAAGAAGTTGGTTTCAAAAAACCACTGGAAGGATTTGACTATAACTATCATACTTAACCGACTTGGCTCCCCGGCCCCACGAAATCTTAGATTTTCAACTTTATCTTACATTAGAAGTTTCAAGTACTGGAAGTATTTTTAATATTTTTTTAAGGTATAGTTAAACATCCATTTAACAACTGGTAAAAAATTCATTAAAAAGTATACAATGGATTCTGAGAAAAATTTACATAAAATAAGTCATTTTATGTTAAGACTATAAATATCATACTTAACCGACTGGGCTCCCCAGCCCCACGAAATCTTAGATTTTCAACTTTATCTTACATTAGAAGTTTCAGGTACTGGAAGTATTTTTAATATTTTTTTAAAAATATAGTTAAACATCCATTTAACAACTGGTAAAAAATTCATTAAAAAGTATACAATGGATTCTGAGAAAAATTTACATAAAATAAGTCATTTTAACATGGGCTTCAATGGAGGACTCCTGACACAGTCAATATCCAAGACTATTGACAGGTCATGCCAAATGTGGCAAGCCAGCCAACAGGATATGGCAACCCAGCAATGAGAGGACTGAGTTGCGGACGAGACAGGAAGTCTGGGAATAGCAAATAAGGGAGGTGTGATGAACAACCCCCTATACCCAATAAGGACACAAGAGGGGGAATAGATATTTGCATAACTGACCCCTTGACCCCCAGCTAACGAATGTGAGCGATTGAGGAGGGTCTAGGTTTTCTGCATCTGAAGAGGGGATGCGGGGTCAGAGAAGAAGCGAGAGAGACTTCAGAGATTGCACCGCTTAATAGCTTTGGGAAGAATCCCACATCCGATGCCACAGCTCATCACCTAACCTCCGAGGCCGACTTCTGACGATGGGATCCAACTTTAATGCGATCCCGGCTCCAGAGTCCCTACCTGCCAATCGCCTATCTATGAGAACTTCCTTGGCCGGAGTTACCTCAACTACCTTGCCTCAATCATCCGACTTCTACACCATCGCCCATGCCTAGCAGTGAAGACGCTTTGCGAGACTGAGGTGCAAAGCTATCAGGTACCAATTACCTCCCGTAAACCGAATAGAGTTAACAGATTAATTTCGGATCCTCTGTAGAAATGTTAATTAATATGATATCAATTATTGTAATATCCATTACTACTTAATTATAATAAATAACCTTAATACATTCTCACTCTGGATGTCTTATTTAGATAAAGAACCCACTAACCACGTAAGATTATAGCAACTCCTGTCCCCCCCCCCCCCCCTAAATAGGCTCTCAAACAAGAATTTATAGCAATCAAGAAGTTTCTATTGGTAGTGTTTCTTATAAAGTTCGATTCAGCTTAGTAAAAGAAACACGTCCCCCAATATATATTTTGGAAAATCGATAGCATATTTCTTAAGTAGGTTAAAATTATATGTGAAAATATCTACAAATATATTTCTGAAATGACATTTAATTTTTATTTTCTTCATGCACAATTTATTTTTTAGAGTATACATATACTAACAAATTTATGGTTTTTAGAATTGGTACCAAATAGTAGGATCTGAAAAATCCTAAGATCTTAAGGGGAGACCATAGTTAAAAATGACCAAAAAAATTGAAATTGACCAAAAAATTTTGAAACCAGTATTTTCTGATAGATGGAAGTCCGATCTATCGAATGATAGCAATTTTGTATCGATTGGTTAATTATTTCTTATAAAAAATTAAAATTATAAAAATAAACACATGCGTCACGCCCCCTTTGAATTACTAATTGTATGCTTGTATTATTTATGTATTACATTATAAAATATGAATTTTTTGTGTTGATATTTGAAAACTATTCACTGGCTCAAAAAATTCCTGACGATTTACATGGAATTAGGTTAACAAGAAATGTTTCGGTGGTCATTTCGAGTTCGTGTTAACGGGATCGACTGTATTTGTTTTTCGCGTTTTTCTCAAAACTATAATTTTCAACACATAGGTACACTTTTCTCCAAATCTATTGAATATTATTTAATAATTTTTTGTGTGTTATTAAACCATTTTAGATCCATTTAAGTCACCTAATTTAGTCTTACAAATTTAAAAAATATTTTATTATTTTACACCACTTTTCTTAGTTGAAAATCAGAATTTTTATGAATGTAGAATATAATGTTTGTAAAATAAAATTTAAAATTATTTTAGGCAAAAAAATATTTGACTTAAATAGATCTAAAAAGGTTTTATAACACACAAAAAAATTATTAAGAAATATTTAGTAGATTTGGAGAAAAGTGTACCGAAAAAAATTCTTGTATTTTTGAAAATTCGTAATTGTATGTTTCTAAAGATGTATTTTTTTTTAAAAAATTAAAAAATAAGATTCTTAGGTGTAAATATAATAATAAAAGTACAATTTATAATTTGGTACATTTTTTTTTATTGTACCGTAATTTTTAAATGATTTCGAGCCTTTCGAAATCAATACTAAGAATTGCTCATTTTTGCTGTCGCGCTAACTATAATCCCCCCTTGAGCAATAGCGTCTCCCTTAAACACCTCCTTGAAACATTTATCTGAATACTGCACGATAACCACTACCGTGACAAGAAAAATTAAATTAAATTAGTACTTTTAATTAAAAATTTTAATTTATTTTAAATTAAATGCAAATTTTTAATTATGAGATAATCAATTGTTAACTAATGATTTAATTGTTTTTAACCTAAAAAACCCCAGCTAAAATGATTTTTTTAAAAATATATTTTATTAGTGATCGTAGAAGGTCTGCATAGGTTGTACATAATTCCATACTGGGATGTAATTTTCAGCAAAGCCCCTGTGGGATCTACCACGCAGTTCGATAAAATTTTTGTAGAAAATAAATCGATATGTACAAAAAAAAATTGAGGATCGGTGCCTTGTACCTTTTAGGAAAAACATCTCTGTGGAATTACAGAGATTTACTTAAAGAATTAAATCTGAGGTACTGAGTTGAACCAATTTTCAGAATCCTCATTCGTCACAGTTTTATCAAAATTGAGTTTTTAATGCTAATTAATTTATCCTAGGTAAACATACATTCCGTGAGAAATCATGTTAATCCAGTGGTTTACACAGCCGTTAGGGGCCCAGATGGCTGAACGGTGTGGACATATACGCCAGAAGTCTGCGCGCTGTAACGGGTGAGGGTTCGATTCCCGCCTTCGCACTGGGTGCATTTCTCTTTCACTGTGACTGCTTTTTTAAAATAATAAATGTAGATAGCATACATGTATCCATAATCCTATTTTTTAAAATTGCTTCAAATTTTTTTTTGTAAAATTATTTATTCAAAATTTAAAAAAAAAATCAATCCAATTTCAAAAAGTGGGATTGTCGGGACCTGTAAGTCAGCTATATTTATCATATACAAAATCCGTTTGCAAAAATATTAAATACAGCCGGAGAATTGTGGCAGAGGAAATATGTTTGTTACATGGGATTAACACTGCACTCTCAGAAAAAAACAGTTTCATTTTTGACGATACATGAATCATCAAGCCCCATTTCGTTAATTTTGAGGATTGTTTCGTCAAACTATCACGTGTCTTTTGGGCGCGAATCCTCACTTTTACGATCGTGATTTGATGATTCTGTAACTTGATTTTGAAGAAACTGAATCTCATTGTTGAACTCACATGCTCAAAAATGACGAAATATTTCTTTTGATTAGACGACATTCATATCCTCATAAAAATGACTATTCAAATTTCCTCACTTTGAGGAAACGAAAACTCGGAGCATTTGCCAGTAACGGAATCGTCAAAATTAAGGAAAATTTCGTCGTTTTTCAGCATTCATTTTTTTAGAGTGTGATAAACTTTACTTTAGAGACCCGCGATCCAGCGAGCCATTCCCCCTTAAATATTAAATACCATTTACTATACTCTTTCAAGTTGTGATAAAGCATCCCGCCGAAAAAAATTGTTAAACTTTCTGTTCAGTAATTTTAATGTAAAGGTTGTTGTAAGGTGCAATGTAATGGTGTTGCTGTTGAAAGATATATTTTTTAATTTCTCGGAAACCATTATTCCTGAATTTATGGGTTTTTTTGAAAACATTGAACCAATTAATAATGAATAAAAACGTGTTTTTGGCGATTTTGACCATCTTTAATGCATTTTTTTTAATCAATCCGATAAATAGACGTTTATAACTAATATAAGGCCAAAGACACAAACCTGCAAATTTATCTTGTTGTAGGGATAGGGGTAGGTACATATATATTACGGCTTGTGTGCTTCATCAGAGACCCGCTTATGAAGCCTTCGTCAAGTAAGACAGACACAGAAACCACTTTTACTGTCACAGAGGAAGGAATATACACCCAGGGCGAAAGCGGAAGTCGAACCCGCACCGTTACAGCGCGCAGACTTCTAGCGTAATGGTCCAAACCACTCGGCCATCCGGGACCCTTCTTGTAGTTACACATAAGTTTTACTAACAGAGATAGTGGTGTGAAAAAAATGTGATAAATAACGGAATTTTTATTTTGCGTGCTTTTCTTCTTCGAAAAGAATCATAAATCAATCACGTTTAAGACCGTATGACGTAATAGCTAAAAAAATCAGTAAATTGTGCAATAGCTACGTTAAACGAAAATAATTTCTTTTATATTCTTATAGAATGTTCTTTATAAAAACTCCTATGTCAAAACCTCTTAAGCCTAATATGTCTAAAACGTCGATGGATCAAAAGTGGCAACACTTTGCAATTAGTTATATCAACAGTTTAAGCTCAGTGTGTACAAGTGTAAGTAAGCCTTTAAAATTAAGACATTTGTGTGGTTTTATACACAACATAATTGCGAATATGAAAAATAAAATATACTCTACCTAAAAATTCCTCAAAATATTTACTTGTTTCATTAAAATGTTAAATTCTTTATGTTAATTGAAGATAAACTGCGAAAAAAATGTCAGAATGACTGCATTTACGCTAGGTGTTTAGTTGGATTATGACTACAATAACGCTAGGTGTTTAGTTGGACATGTCCATTTAGTTTCGTCCGTGCCAATAATTTTTGCCTTACTTTGGTTACTAGTTCTTCATAAAATGTTGGAAACCTTTTCTAATTTAAGCAGTACTTCATTCAGATTTTTTTTAAAAATATTTTTTATTGATTTTTTTTCTGTTATGAAATATGCAATTTACGTGTCTTCTTCGTCTTGTTACAACTCTTAGAATTCTATTCATATTTTATCTCTTAAGACCCGAGCAAAATTTCCACACGTATATTCTTAATCTAAGCATACTTCTCATACAAATATATGCTAAAAAGTATGTTTTTCACAGAAATTAAAAATTATGTTTAATAGTTTCTAGGGACACCTCTTAAAACTCTAAAAATACAAATTTTTATGTTATAAATGCAGCGAAAAAGGCCGCATCACTTAATTGTAGTTAACAGATTATTTGAACATTGTTTTGAATGCAAAACTCCTTAAAAATTAACTACTAAAAGAACTTTTTGAAAATTTTGAAAAAAGATTTAAACATTTAAAAAAAAACCTCTAATATCGTATTGACCACCGTTTGTCGTTCAATTTTATTTTTTTATAGAAATAAATGACTGATACCTGTAATCAAAGGCTGGAAAATGATATTCGGATCGTTGGACCAGGTCAATTTCGGAACTAATAAAGTGTTAATTATTATTTGTGAGGAGGTTTTAAAAAATGTCCCCAAATGGGGACGCCAGGTCGCAAGAGGTTAAATCTTAAAAGAAACAAATCCGAATTGCGATAACAATAATTAATAACTTTGTTTTGCTTCATATTGTTGTAGATTAAAAATGTGGCATTTCTTTTTTGTCAAAATTAACACTCAACAAAAAAGTTATTAATTAACCTTCTTCGATAATTGACGTGTTTTAGCGATTTTCTATAGAACACTGTAAAAATTTGTTGTGACGTTACTCCATTCTCATGCAATAACTTTATTTTGTATTCATGAAGTTGCATCATAAAATTAGAGGCAGATGACTTTGACGTAATTTGAAAGTTGCATCATAAAATTGGAGGCAGATGAGTTTGGCGTAATTTGCATTTAAAAATATTTAAATTATGGAATAAAAACTAATTATCATTTATGAAATATTGTTTAAGAACTATATAATTAATCCTTGACAACAGCTGCTGTAAAGTAAAAATGATAAATTATTTTGCTTAGGTCATATGTACAAAATTTATAATAAAAGAAATATAAAATGGGTACCTTATAGACTATTAATAAAGCTCCGTTTGGCATTGTAACTGGGCAAAAATGCGTTGATCAAGTCTAAGTTACGATTTTTGAACTTTCAAGGCTCAAAATGCTTTGTTTTTTCGAGAAGTTTTGTTTCATAACCTGAAGAAACTACACCACTTTCGTTCAAATCTCATGTTCTATCAGCTGAAGGCTTTAAACTAAACATGACGAATTTAATTAAAATAGAAAACAGTCATTTTTTACTGCTATCATTATCTTCAAAAACAATTATCTTACTTTATTCGTTTATACTTTATCACATAAATATATAATATTTTCTCTATAATTATTACGACAGAGAAGACCCATAAGTTTTAATGACCGTTTGTGTTTGGATCTTCATTTTATTACGAAATTTGTCATCAATGTAGATAAATTATTGCCATGTAACGGCCAAATGCGCGAAACTTTTCACATAATTTTTCAAGATTCAAGATTTTGACACGAAATAACATTATTATACAATTATGGTTTATCTGCGATTTATGAGGGCAACTAAGATGACAATAAAATCAGAAGACGATATTTTTATGATTGGGAGTGCGCACTGTTAGTAGGATATTTTGGCGTTTGAAATTATAAACTAATAGGTACTATTTAACGGCATACAATACTTTTAAATGGATAGAAACTATAAGAATTTGGCTTACTACTCCATAACAGTTATTTGGTGCGTATAGTTGGATCTATTTTAATTATTTGTCCATGCAAATAACGGGTAGTTATTTATTTGAGTGTTGCTGTTGCCATGTGCCTCCAGGCCGTATCACAAGGCTTTTAGTACCCTTGAGAGGGTGGAAGTCTGACATCTACTCCGAGATGGTGCCACCTCCTCAATTTGGGCAAGTCGCTGGGAGGGGGGGGGGACAATTTTCTCCAGACGACCTGCAAACATGATGGTCATGCTATGACCGTCCTCAGGACTTTTGGACCCACTAATTTAACGAGCACGTTCTTCGAATGTACTCAGGACAACACAAATATCCATGCCTTACCCGGGATTCGAACCCGGGCCCACTCGCTAGGCAAGCGACGGTCTTAATCACTATACCAGTTGGGCGACATTTGTTAGAATAAAAATAAAATGTAGGGGCCCAAAATATAACAGAAAAGTCTAGTTCGTCTGACTAAAAGACGGATATTATTTTATGCTCAGTAAAGATCTATATTTCAAAAATTATATTTAAAAAAAAAAAAAATGTCAAAATAAAAACTGACGCATTTTATACGGCTCATTACTCAGCTTTAAAAATACTAACAAATACAATGTCCAAATAGATGCAACCTGTACAATAGCCCCAAACGTCATCATTCAAAATACATTTGTCATTTTTAAAAATTTGTTCCTGAAAGCATGAAAGAGCCTTTAAAGCTATGGACTGGAAAAATATCTATTAAATTTGAAAACATACAAAATATTGTATGCATTAAATGTGCATTTATTAGAAATTTGACAAGATCAAATGAAATTAAGCCATTGTGTGTTTTGAGTGTTTTTCTTCAAATGAATCTGCAAGACTGAATTTATGAAAGAATTTTTTGAATTTGTCATTCATTACTGATATGTTTTTTGGTTTTTAAGCATTTATAATATTATTCCCTATATTGTTAACAATAAGCATGGATTACAAAAACAGATAACTGAATCAAAAACAAAATTGCTTAAATAAAAATGCTTATTTTTTTCGGAGACGAATTAGAGTGTGTTACTTTTTTTTCATATTTCAATGCTCATGAAACTTATTGGCAGACAGACCATAAAGACAGAAAAACCGTGCGCTATGGCACACTATCTAGAGGGGAAACGGAGGGTCACAATCTGTTTCCTTTGAATTCATAAACATGGCGGCCAGTTTCGTGGCAAATGACAGTACTAATTGCGCTTTTTTAGAACCTGTTATCTTGGAGCTGGCGGCTCGTTGAAATTTTTTGTAGACGTGTATTGTATTTATATGATTCATGAATCAGGATCATTTTTTGGTAGTTCTATTTCTATTCAGTGAAATAATTTAATGTCAGACTCAATTTTGAATGACATCTTATGATTGGTTAAGCTTAACGATGAATATAAAATCAATAATTAAACGTACATTATCAATAAACAACTATGCAAATTTTCGGTTACCAAATAATATTCTTTTTGACACTCACAAAAAGAAATTTAAAATATTAGCAGTTACAACTGGAATCAACTCAACAATCATGATTCTAAACAAAAACCTAATTTGAGTACTTATTTTTCTACGCCAATTGAAGTCTTGTTTAGGTGATGCTTCGGCCCAAAAATTCACTCTGCAAAATTCCTCTGCTCATAAGATGCCCATGCTTTCGAATCCGCATGTTTTCCTATATGAGTATAAGCAAGTTTCCAATTTGAGTGTATACAAGTTAAAATTACTTGGAGATATTTTGACTACTCGACATGCTCATATTTCAGTATTTTTTCATTTTTTTTTTTTTTTTTGAAAATGTCGTTTTTAGAATGCACTTTTTTATATTCTAAATATAGTTAACATAAATTTAAATTTATAAACTTATTTATTATAGAACTGCCATCAATTATTATATAACAATGTTTTTCTACCATGTATTTCCATCAAACGTTTTGTTTTTTTTAATTTAAAATATACAAGCAAAAAAACAAAATTAACAAAATATCTAAATATTTTAGCAATAAAATATGCATCCACATAAAACGTCCATTAAAAGCTTTTAAAATATAATAATTTCCAAATAATATATTGGTAATGATATTTCGCAATACCTAATTAAAAAAGTACTTTTTTTAAGAATCAGAAAAGTTTTTGTATTTGTAATGTATTAAGTTAAACAACTCCTATTAAGAATTTGAGCATTTGAGTTATAATGTATAGACATTAAAAAACACCAATAAAAATCCTTGGAATATAATAAGTCCTCAATAATTATATCAGAATAATATTTCCCAATAAGCCAAAAAGAAGCACAATAAGGACCGAAGAAATTTCTTGGATTTTTAGAAACAATGTTAGCTTTCTACCATTAAGTAATGTAAACATTTGAGTTATAAGATACAAATTAATAAACCTCCCAATAAAAAATCCTTAAAATACAATATCAAAACCCAACAATGAAAAACAAAACCCAACTTTCGGAATTAAACTTTTCTTATCCCATCAGAGCCTTTTATTAATAATATACAAAGGTAATAAACTCTTATTAAAATATGTAAATATTTGAGTTATAAATTACACATTAATAAATGTATGATAAAAATCGTTAATGTACAATAATATTTCCCAACAATAAAAAAAAATCAAACTTTTGGAATTAAACTTTTTCTTACCCCATCAGAGCTTTGGATTAACAATAAACTATGTTAAACAGTTCCCATTAAATTATGTTACATTTTAAGTTTTTTTACATTTGAGTTATAAGTTTCACATTAATAAATCTACAATAAAAATCTTTGAAAACACATTAATATTTCCCAATAAACCAAAAAAGTTCTCAAACTTATCAGAATTAAACTATATTAGTTAGCTCCCATTAAATTATGTAATCATTTAAGTTATTTTTGACATTTGAGATACATATAAGTTACACATTATTAAATCTACAATAAAAATCTTGCAAAACACATTAATTTTTCCCAATAAACCAAAAAAGCTCTCAAACTTTTCAGAATTAAACTATATTAGTTAGCTCCCATTAATTTATGTAACCGTTTAAATTATTTTTGACATTTGAGTAATAAGTTACACATTAATGAATCTACGATAAAAATCCTTTAAACACATTAATATTACCCAATAAACGAAAAAACTCTCAAACTTTTCAGAATTAACAATATTAGTTAGCTCCCATTAAATTATGTAACCATTTAAGTTATTTTTGACATTTGAGTTATACGTTGCACATTAATAAATCTACTATAAAAATCCTTTAAACACATTGATATTTCCCAATAAACCGAAAAAGTTATCAAACTTTTCAGAATTAGACTATATTAGTTAGCTCCCATTAAATTATGCAACCATTTAAGTTATTTTTGACATTTGAGTTATAGGTTACACATTAATAAATCTACGATAAAAATCTTTAAAAACACATTGATTTTGCCCAATAAACCAAATAAGTTCTCAAACTTTTCAGAATTAAACTATATTAGTTAGCTCCCATTAAATTATGCAACCATTTAAGTTATTTTTGACATTTGTGTTATAAGTTGCACATTAATAAATCTACGATAAAAATCTTTTAAACACATTAATACTTCCCAATAAACCGAAAAAGTTATCAAACTTTCGGAATACTTTTTCTTACCCCATTAGAGGCTTGGATTAATAACAAACTATGTTAATCAGCTGCCATTAAATTATGTAATAATTTAAGTTATTTTTGATATTTGAGTTATAAGTTACACATTATATAAATTTTAAAAATTATACAATAAATTCTCCAATGATCTTGATATTTTTAATATGTCTTTTAAGGTTTTTAAAGCTACATGCATTCGTATTTTTAAATGATTATATGTCTTTTTAGTATATATATTATTATTTTTTAAAGTGTATTTGCGGTTTTATTTTTGTGTTTTATATTTGTTTTTTCTTTTTCTTATACACCACTGTAAATGGATTTTTATCTGTAGTGTGTGTTTTTCCAAATAAATAAATTAATTAATAAATCTTCAATAAAAATTATTAAAACAGATTAACAATTCAGAATAAATTAAAAAAGTTCCCAAACTTTTCAGAATTAAACTTTTTCTTACCCCATCCGAGCTTTGAATATCCGATGCAAGAGTATAATCTACAAGTCGAATCGATAATGAAATAACACGGACAAAAGTTTCCTCCACCCCTTTCGATTTCGAAGGCTTTTAGAACACAAAACTGAGGGGACACATCGGTTGGCCAAACTACCCTCGACGGTGGCGCCCCCTCGCACCCCTTGTTCTACTCGCAGACGACGCTTATTGACGGAAGTGGTTGGGATGATATCGAATTTCGGACGCAGAATATATTTGCGGAAGGTGAATAATTTAATAGTCGGACAGAGAACGTGGAGGAAACAGAAAACCAATAAGTCGTAAAAACGGTTTATTATTTGCACATATATAATGAATATGCATGTGAAATTACATTTGTTTTGGGTTAGCTGAAATTAGTATGTTAGCTCATTAATGACAACTTTGCCAACACAATTAACACTTTCACCTACAAATTAAAAAGATTCTGCTAGGGTTTTTAAATTATTTTTTTGTGTAACTTAATTTTACATATATAAATTATTTAGGACAATGTTCTTAATTTGTCTAATATTTTGTTTACTTATATAAACTTAAGATGAAAGGTTATTCTATCTGAAGTGGTTGGGATGATATCGAATTTCGGACGCAGAATATATTTGCGGAAGGTGAATAATTTAATAGTCGGACAGAGAACTTAGAGGAAACAGAAAACCGATAAGTCGTAAAAACGGTTTATTATTTGTACATATATAATGAATATGTATGTGAAATTACATTTGTTTTGGGTTGGTTGAAATAAGTATTTTAACTCATTAATGACAAATTTGCCAACACAATTAACACTTTCACCTCCAAATTAAAAAGATTCTGTTAGGGTTTTTAAATTATTTTTTGTGTAACTTAATTTTACATATATAAATTATTTAGGACAATGTTCTTAATTTGTCTAATATTTTGTTTACTTATATAAACTTAAGATGAAAGGTTATTCTACCTGAAGTGGTTGGGATGAGATCGAATTTCGGACGCAGAATATATTTGCGGAAGGTGAATAATTTAATAGTCGGACAGAGAACTTAGAGGAAACAGAAAACCGATAAGTCGTAAAAACGGTTTATTATTTGTACATATATAATGAATATGTATGTGAAATTACATTTGTTTTGGGTTGGTTGAAATAAGTATTTTAACTCATTAATGACAAATTTGCCAACACAATTAACACTTTCACCTCCAAATTAAAAAGATTCTGTTAGGGTTTTTAAATTATTTTTTGTGTAACTTAATTTTACATATATAAATTATTTAGGACAATGTTCTTAATTTGTCTAATATTTTGTTTACTTATATAAACTTAAGATGAAAGGTTATTCTATCTGAAGTGGTTGGGATGATATCGAATTTCGGACGCAGAAAATATTTGCGGAAGGTGAATAATTTAATAGTCGGACAGAGAACTTAGAGGAAACAGAAAACCGATAAGTCGTAAAAACGGTTTATTATTTGTACATATATAATGAATATGTATGTGAAATTACATTTGTTTTGGGTTGGTTGAAATAAGTATTTTAACTCATTAATGACAAATTTGCCAACACAATTAACACTTTCACCTCCAAATTAAAAAGATTCTGTTAGGGTTTTTAAATTATTTTTTGTGTAACTTAATTTTACATATATAAATTATTTAGGACAATGTTCTTAATTTGTCTAATATTTTGTTTACTTATATAAACTTAAGATGAAAGGTTATTCGATCGGAAGTGGTTGGGATGATATCGAATTTCGGACGCAGAATATGTATTTGCGAAAGGTGAATAATTTAACAGTCGGTCAGAGAACTTAGAGGAAACAGGAAACTAATAAGTCGTAAAAGCGGTTTATTATTTATACATATGCAATAAATATGCATGTAAAATAGCGTTTTTTTTTTGGGTTAGTTGAAATAAGAATGTTAACTCCTTGGTGACTACTTTGTAGATACCATTACCACCTTCAATTCCAAAATTAAAACGTTATCTTTGAGGTTTGTAATTTCGTTTTTTGTGTAACTTGATTTGTCTTACATAAATTGTTTGGGACAAGATTTTATATCCGTCTAATATTTTGCTATAAACTTAAAGATGAAAGGTAATTCTATCGTAAGTTAATGGACTGTTTCGAATTTTGGACGCAGAATATATTTGCGGTTGGTGAATAATCTAATAGCTGGACAGATTACTTAGGAAACAGAAAACAGTTAAGTCGTAAAAATAGTTTATTATTTACACATACATAATGAAATATGCATGTTAAATTACGTTTGCTTTGGGTTCGTCAAAATAAGTATGTTTGCCCATTAATGATGGCTTTGTAAACACCTTTAACACTTTCATTTCCAAAATTAAAACGTTAACTTTAAAGGTTTTAACCCTCTGAAAGGTACAAACTTTAAATCCGTCACATTACAGTCAGCTTTTCCTGCAATACTCATAATTTTGAAAACTTTATGAAGTTAAGAATTGTATTAAATTTTAACATTTGTAGTAGGAAAGAATCTTTTATAATTATCTGCTACCAAAATCTAATAAAAAATAAATTAATTAAATTTTTAATTTAAAATTTAAATTTTATTGTCATGCAGTGAAATCAAGTTTATATGTCAAAAAATTTCTCATCTCTCCGAAGGTTAAATTCGTTTTTTGCATAACTTAATATGTCCTATATAAATTGTTTAGAACAATGTTCTTTATTTTTTAAATATATTTTTAATTATGTAATTAGTATTTTATTATTTTATGGTGACACTTTTTGTTTCCAACATTCAGTAATGACATAATCAAAAAATTTATTTGTTATTTTTTCATTACACAATAATTTTACCCCTGTACGCAAAAATAAGTGTTATGCACATAACTTAAAAAAATAGAAGAGATTTTAACATGTTTGAAAGATAGACCCTGAGGGAGAGAGAGAGAGAGAGAGAGAGAGAGAGAGAGAGAGAGAGAGCAACCTTTTTGAGACAAAAGGTAATTTTCTTAAATAGAAATTTGTTTACTTTGGCAATAAGGTAGAAGGAACAAATATAAACTTAAAGGCAAAAAATTCGCTACCAATAGAGAGATATTAAAAAAAGATGCTAGATAGTGGATTGGATCAAGTAGAAAAACAGTATAATAAATTTGGTGCGATCTGACAAACTTGGTGGCCATAAATGCTAGAAAAATTTAGCATTAAACTTCAGGCAATTTTCGCTGTTCTTCTGTAATATCATCGCAAAAAAGTTGTGCTGCGAAATGTTTTGAATTTTTTCGCACTATTTTATTCTGCTTTAGAGTTTAAACAAAATATCACTTTGAATCTTTCTACTTGGTGACTCTATAAGAAGTTTTATCCCAGAGAGCGAAACACCTTTTTTATTTCAAGAAACTTTCAAGACAATATAGCTACACTTTCTCCGAAATTGTTTTTTCAGGGTCCTATTGCAGAAAAATATACCGTACTTTGTGCTACGTATAATCTTGCTGTCTTTGTTGAAAATTGCATTTACACACTGTTCAATAAAGACGAAGGGGAATTGAAGAGCTTAGTGGAAGAACGTGCTAAGTGACAAAAAGGTGAAAACGTGAAAATAAGCTTTAAAGTTTTTCGTTTGCACTCAGACCTCTAGAAAACGGTACTTGCAACCGTAAAAAATATACTAAACTTAAAGTTACAAAAAAGAATAAACTTTTTATTGTTAGGGAAGTTAGTAGCATGTTCATTGACACAACAATCTCGAATTTGTCAAGAATGTCACTTAGCACGTTCTTTCACTAAGCTTTTTAATTGTGATGATATATTTTTCATTGACATATAATTTATTTGAGAAATTGATTGATTATGACCCTTTGTGTTCTATCTACTGTATAATTACTTTTGTATTTGTTTTTCCTTCAAATTAATGTATGTTATTTGTTTTGTGCATTAAAATTTAATAATATCATCATCATCTTTATAATTATTTTTATTATTATTATCATCATTATCATTATCATCATTATTATATCATCATTATTATTATCAATATCATTCTCAAACATTATTATCATCATTATCATTATTATCATTATTATCATTCATTACCATTATCATTATCATTATCATCATTATCATCATCATTATCATCATTATTATTATTATTATTATTATTATATTATTATTATTATTATTATTATTATTATTATTATTATTATTATTATTATTATTGTTGTTATTATTATTATTATTAAAAGGGAAAATTATAATAATTTGCTGCTTAAAATTTTGAAATGCAACGCAACACACTTGATTTTATTGATTTTAGAAAAATTTAAGTTTATAAAAATATCGATACTGAATCCAATCTAAAAAAAGTTACTTCTCAATTCAAAATTTCAATCAAACAACTTAAAATGTTTACTTTACAAACTTCATTTCGTAATCTCTATTTATAAGTATGTTCTCACAAACTTTCGGAACTACAAAGATAGGATTTACGTACGTGCTGGAATTGCAAATATTCAGATTCACTGGAATATATTACAAGGTATTCCAGATCTGATGCGCTTTTCCCAACTTAGATTTCTTCGCTTTCACCGTTCGTCTGATTTGAACATTAGCATACGATCATCTATAAGTGCATGTCTAGTTAATGTATGTAGCAGGAATATTCTTAGGTTGATTTACATACCAATTCAGCCGACGAGTAGTTATTGAAAGTTTTGTGTAAAAGGCCAGATTCATTTTACACAAAACCAATAACCATTAGTATTAGTCATGAATTTCAAATATGTTTTTTTACATATTTAAAGTCTTATAAGTTGTTTTAAACTTATTGTTTGTTGTTGTATGTACACTGGAGAAAATCTGTTGTATTTAATCAAGCAAATGATCAGCTGGCGCGCAAAAAAAAAATTCCGTATCATTTTCAGAGAAAATTGATTTAATTAGTTATCTGCTGAAATCTGTTAAATTTAAAAAAAAATAAGCTGATCTTCTTTGTGAATTTTACAGCATTTTTTTGATACACCAAATGACGGATTTTTGAATATACTACTGAAATAAAATTTTTCTTTCTTTTGCCATGTAGCCTTATGAGAGCTTAAGCATATGGAAAAAGTGCAGACTTGTTTTCCGCAAGTTTTAAATTTAAAACTAAATTATCCACAAAATATGCATAAGTTTTAAAATTAAAATCTGTGAAGTAAAAAGTTGTGAGTGATTCCACCGAGTTTTAAGGCTTTAGTTTAGTAAAATTACAGAATTTTTGTTGCCTTTAAAAAAATTATGTTAGAAAAACTAGCAGAAATAGACGGGTTTATACGCCTCGGTCCCTAAGGAGACAGAAGTAAAGTGGAAGGTTCATTACTGACTGAAAGTTGTCTTATTTTGAATGTTCTGGCATTTTTAAGCAATGGAGAAAGCTTTTCGGGGAATGTAATTTTCAAAAGATTATGCACATATGTTATTTATCTATACAGGGACGGTTTTAGGATTTGTTTTGTTATTTAAGGTTTTTTGTATGTTTCCCATGTTTATGACAGATTTTTATTTACAATTGCTGGATTGCAAAAAAGTGGCTTAAACTGATTTTAATTGTATTACTAGGTTGAAGAACCTCTAAATGCACAATAATGCTACATATTTAACTATGGAATCATTTGTTTATTCTAAAGGCAATACTGCAAACAAGGTGACTTTTTCTTTTTAGTAAAGATAGGATCTTTTTTATTTTAGTAAATGCTTTTATTGAAAATCTTGTTTATGTTACTAGTGGAAAAAATCTTAGAATCTGGAAAGGTTAATGTCGCATAACCTAATTATTATTAAATTCAACACAACGCAGTGCAATTAGAAAATAATCCCCATCGCTACACAAACTGTTATCATTATTTAGAGGTAAGTCATAGAATAAAATTGGATAAAAATACTTTCCTTATAATATTCAATTTTAAGATCCTTGGTTCTTATTTTATTAATTAATTTTTTAAATTCCAAATTAATGGCTTAAACTATTTTTTACATTGCAGTGCTTGTATGTATTAAAAGAGCGAAATACTTATTCCCCTTATTACAAAATAGGTTCCTCTTTGTGGCGGTTTATTGCTGAGTTATGACAAAAAGAATAGTTTTGAGACGGCTCCTTTATATTGGGTAACAAAAAGGATTTAAAAAAAATTGAAACCATAAAGATTCTTAGCCATTTTTTTAATGTCAAATGCTTTATCTGAAATACGTTTTTTATTTCATCCACTATTGCTCAATGTTATTTTTAAGTTTAAAGAAAAGTAATAATTTTTGTATCTTTTCCCTCCATAAAATTGTACTATTTTGCCATACTTATAGAGCTTTAAAATCGAAAAGTATTGCTTTTTTGAACTGAGGTCTAAATGCTGCTCTAAAAGTAGAGTAAAGCAGGTTCCATTAAATAGTTTTCGATCATTCTTGCTAATTTTTCAATGTGTTTAGTTAATTTTCAAAGTTTAATTGTGGAAAAATGTTCGGTTATTCATTTTTTGTATTTTAAATTTAAGTATTAAAACTTTTCGAATCAAATTAGTTATAAAAAGAAACTTTTGTTAGCCTATGTCAACATACATACAAGTAAAGTTACAGCTTGGCTATTTTAGAAGCACTTTAACTGCTCTGGTTCACTAGTAATTATTTGAAGAAATATTTATTAAATAGTTGATTGAAATTGATGAAATACTTTACTACTTAATAAAATACTTTATATCAATAATTGCATAAAAAATCTATTTTGACTAATTCTTAAATTTTGTTTTGCTTTAGTATCCATTTCATTTTCTTGTATCCAACATTCAGGAATATCGTTTCTTAAAGTAATCAGTTCCAGATTCTTAAATAAACTGAAATTTTTTTCTCAAGAATAAAGAACAAGTAAACTGAGTAAGTGACTTTTCTTTTTAGTAAAAATGACAGGATAGTTATTTTTTAATCAAAAAATCTTTATAGTTTACAAACAACTTTTTAACAATGGGATATAACAGTCACAATCAACAATAACAATACCTTTTTAAGTATTATTATCAAACAATACCACATAATGATGTACATGCCCAAATACAATTGCTTCTTTACAAACAACTTTTTAACAATGGGATATAACACTCGCAATCAACAATAACAATACATTTTTAAGTATTATTATGAAACAATAACACATAATAGTACAAAACCAAATACTCCATACTTGTCCAACTTACAAAACCAAATATCTTGTCTTCGATTGCCTCTTTACAAACCCCTTCTTAACAATGGGATATAACAGTCGCAATCAACAATAACAATACCTTTAAATCTTATTATGAAACAATAACACATAATGATGTACAAAACCAAATACAATTGCTTCGTGTCACCGTTAGGTTATAAATGGTTGCTCGGTGCCGTATGTTCCCCGTCTGGATGCATATAAATGGACAAGAAAGCCCTACTTTTTATGTAAGATACACAGGACAAACATGAGAATGGATTTATTTGCACTAGGCGATAGCTCTAGGCTAAAAAAAAGTGCATTTCTTTCCCATCAAGATGAGGATAGATTCAAGATGAAATGTGTAACTATTCTTTTGAATATGCACCATTGCCATGTTCGGTATTGCATACACTCTTAAAACAAACGAGCGATTTTAACTCAATCTGAGTTAATCTTCACTCCTTTCTGTGTCTAAAATGCACTGCCTCTATAGGAGTGGATTTCACTCTTTTGATTTGTTAAACCTCCAACAATTTTAATAACAAGCGAGTGATTTTAAGGCGATTAGGAGCGATTTCGGGCGATTAAGAGCGATTT